>JAZHPD010000033.1:0-215075 GCA_037575805.1 Lecanicillium sp. G3
TTTAAAACGGGGATTTTATCTTTTTCAAATAAAAACGCGCGGACATGGGATGGGTTGATTAATTTGGTTTTTACATGTCAATAAAGCTTCTTTTTTCAAAAAAAACTTTAAAAAAAAAAAAAAAAAAAAAAAAAAAAAAAAAAAAAAAAAAAAAGCCCTGGAAGGTAATGGAGCGGGTGGAATAGCCTTGCAGCGTTGTAAAGAGCCGCTCCACCCGCGGCTGCTGCTCACTCAAACCAGAGCAGAGTAGCTCGCAACGAAAAGTGTGCATCCACAGTCCCCCATAGGCGCTGTCCGTCTCAGCTACAATGTCAGGGTCATCCTGGATAGTCTCCCGAAACCCCCCCCCCCCCCCCAAACGCGCACAATAAAAATAGAACTTACTCGCCGGTGAAGATCAGCTTTCCCGTAGAAACGAGGCCTTCTTGAAAAGTCCAGGCGCGCGTCACAAATTCCATTTTCCGAAAAGGGCAGTCAGTGAGTATGAAGAGGTCGTATCATAAAATGATGCTAATTATCCGATAAAATGTCCTGAATATCGTGACATATCGTGACCTACTTGTTGAATTTTATGCTTTCGGTGGCTGGGGTTGTTCACTGCTCGGCTTCCGTGTCCCGATAATGTAGCCGCAGCGTGGCGAGCCTTGGCATGGGCGTAATAGTATTGGCTACCATTGCCTTTGCGGCGCTCTTTGGTCTTTACACTACGATAAATTTGGTCCAATTGATGCAATGGAAGAGTTTGTGCTTTGTTCCTTTTCTTATGGGTCGTCTTTGCATGTCGTCTCTCCCGGCAACCCAACGTGCTCGGATTTGTTCACTGACTGAGACGACTTCTAGCTGACACTGCTGGACACGCGCTCCGGGATGCTAGTTGCGGAACATGAATTTTGAGCTTTATATATTAATATACAAATTATGACATCAACAAGTTGAAGAAAGACAGCTCTGGCTCCCACGCCCAGGTGCCGTCTACTAGCATATCGTGTTGCTTGGCGCTTGGTCCGCAGTGCATGTCCCCTTGCTGACGCAGTCATCGCTTTGCTTCGCGCAGCTAACATACAGCGACTTGAAGCTCCATCCGCCGGACCACAGGGGCCGACAAGTGTTTCGGCTGCCGTAGCCATAGCCAAACCACTTGCCGGAGCAGCCACCTTGCTCCCAGTAGCTGATTCGCAGCTGCCCGTCGGGGCATGTTCCCGATCCGTCAATCTCCAGGCTCCCGACAGCGCAGTCTGTGTCTATGCACTTGCCGGCGCCCTGCTGCACAACCACGTCGTTGTGCGTGTCGCCCGTGCAGTCGGCGTGGTAGCGAGACTTGAGATGGAAGGCGGCGCGGCAGATGCCTACCGCGGGCTCGGGCGCGGCAGTGCAGCTTCCCTGCCGGACGCAGTCGCTGCTGGGCTCCGCGCAGGACAGCCACACGGACTGAAAGTTCCAGCCATCGGACCACAAGCCGCGGCAGGTGCCTCTGCTTCCATATCCGTAGCCGTACCAGTCGCCGGCGCAGTCGGCGTTCTGCCAGTAGCTAATGCGTACCTGGCCGCTCGGGCAGTTTCCGGCACTACCAATCTCGAGACTGCCGACGTTGCAGTTTGTGTTGACACACTTGCCGTAGCCGTGCTGGATGTCTACGTCGTTGTTGACGTTGCCGCCGCAGTTGGTGCTGTAGCGCGTCTTGACGGTAAAGGCTTTGCCGTCGGCGTTGGCGTTGGCGTCGTAGTAGAATTTCGCCAGGGTCGCGAGGACTGTCCTGTCCTTGGAGAGCAGGTACGCCTTGTAATTTCCGGACGTCATCGAGGATGTAGGCGTAACGCGGACCGAAGCAGAGCCTGCGGTCGCATAGGCCCATGCCGCGCTTGCCGACTTGGGAGCTTGCGAATCATTGTCCGGCCAGACGCCGATCCAGTTCTCGCTCGAAGGCCGGCTAGTCTCATATTTAAAGGTGAGCAGCGGGCTACCGTCATCCAGGGAAAGTGAGCCCTGGCCGACCTCTTCAAAATATCGAATATCCTGAACCTGAAAGTAAAAGTTCTTGAAGGCCTGGGGGTTCTTCGCGACGTAGTCAACGCAGGTCGGCGCACCGGTAATGCTCTTACATGTCGGCCCGTTTCTACCATCGGCGGCCAATTCTGACCAGAATTGATCGTTTCCGGGGGGGTTGCCACAGAATGGAAGTGTGAAGAGAAGTTTCTGCTCGGAGAAGGCAGTTTCCGTGTCGCAGCTGGGCCTCTTCAGCTGTACGGAGGGTGTGCCCCAAGAAGAGGTATCGGGGTTTTGTTGCCCGATGTTGCTTGGCGCTGAGCCGGTTGGCCAGCTATATATCTTGATGAAATCGCTTGTCCACTCAAGAGCCTCTGAGTGACAGCCGGTTTGTTAGAAGACGGGCAAACAGAGATACAGGGAGTTTAAACTTACGAATACCACCACGAGGGGATCCCCAAATGCCATTTCCAGTTTCTTCAGACTGGCAACCTTGGTTGGCCCACTGGTGGACTCTGTCTTCGAATGTATTGTCGCAGTTTCCCGTGAGAACTTGCGCCGTCTGGGCAGATTGGTCGAGGAGGCATTGGCCGATGGCACTGCTTGGGCCGACGTGCAGCGCAACCTTGTTGGCCGGTGCAAGATGCCAGCCTTCGTAAAGATCTATTTCGCCGGCTCTGGGCCATTGTCCGGTACCGACAGTCCAGCTATTCCAGGTCAGCAGACGAAAACCAAAAGGAAGGTGGCAAGTGTCAATTTCTCACTATCCGGGCCAGCCGCCGCACACGGGCTGGGGCAAATGGCTAAATCTCGTAATGACGAGACCGTGCTTGAATGAGTTCTTGGATTGGATGCGCAGCGTGGGCCGACCTAGCCCGTGCTCATCTGGCACCAGTTGGTTTGCATGGTCGACGCCGAGATAGACCTGGCCGTCTTTCACAGCAGCCAGGCCCTGACTAATAGCGTTGGCTTTCGTCTGATATGCCACCCATGACCAGTTGTCGTCTCGCTGGTTAGTATGAGTTCCGGTCTTGAAAGGCTGTGGTTAGTCCTGGCAAGAAGGGCACATGTCTGGCGCTTAAGAGTCACAAACCGTCTGGAAGTCAAACTCGTCAAAAAAGTTTGTAGAATCGTAAGTCTTGGAAAGCGCGTAGCTTCGAGCCGCAGCGCGGTCGGCAATGGCGAGCGCTGCCACAAGACAAGATGCCAACGACAGCATGGTTTCTACCCCGAGAGAAGCGTATCACAGCATGCAGTTGTGTGACAGTGTACGGAGTATAAGAGAACTTGCTTCGTCACGTCGTGCAGACGCGCTTTCGGTAAGGGGGCACGTGCCTGCTCAAATTCACATCGGCATCTCTCTCCAGTTCGGGGCTAACGCGTGTGCCTGGCTCGTATGAAGAATTATCTGGTCGCGGGCTTATTACCGAATACAAAACGGACATTTTGTGGCGTCCAATAGCCTATTATTGGGTATTCCATTTGTAGCCAAGCAGCCTTGTCCGGCCTCGTTTCGAGTCGGCCCACCCACACCCAGTGATATTTGACGGTCTCGAGAACAGTCTCCAGCAAGAATCCCGTTAAATAAAGAATCACCAAGATGAGGTGGCGAAGCTCATTGTTTTCCAGGGCCTCCGCTACGGCTACAGTCATGCAACCGACAGCAATTTCTGACGCCAAACGTAGAGGCAGCATGCCATCTATAAGCGCCTGAAGTACTTCTTTCTATAAACTTGTTGAAAGGCAATCCTGCTGCTTTTTTCGTCTGAAAACCCGCGGAATGGAGTTCATGGAGCTCTCCACGCTAGTTGCGGGCCTGGAAACTAAAGAATCGTCAAGCACTGCTCGGGGCATTTTGCACTTTGCACAATTTAACAGATGATACGACCCCTATGACGCTCCAACTGGTCTTCTCCCAAGGAAAAAGGGGACGGACGGTATGGGGGCAGGAAGACCAGCCGCGGTACCCGTCAGAGCTCGCAGCTAATCAGACCTCCGCCTCGTTCACGGTGGGGGAAGGGCAAATCCTTTCAGGTCTCGACCATGCTTGCCTGTCAGCGCCCCTGCATTCCGGTCTCCGCTTGCCAGGGCTTTTCCCTTCTGGGCCGGGCCGGCCTAGGCAGCGAAACGACGCGGGAAAAAGGAAAAATGTTCTTCGGCGCCAACAGCTTTGGCCAGGTTTTAAAATGACAAGGCTCTGGTGCCTGACCGCGTTCATGGACTGATCGCGAAGCTCCGAACCCGTCAATTCCATTTTTGCGGTACAGCGCTCCGTACGCTTTCGTAAGGGACTGGCCAATCCGCCATTCCTTCATATATGTTGACCAGAAAGCGCCAGACGAAAGAGGATTGTGGAGAAAAATTTTCTATTGATCAACGTATCTTGACTATATAACTAGTCCTCTTCGTTTATCCTAGTTATACAAGCTCTCGCCTCCGCTGAGTGGTTGTGAACGGCGTGGGCTGCATATCGATAGAGGCAGAATAGTAGCGACTGTGTCAGAGCCCTCGGCTATAGCACAGGCAAAGAGCGCATTATACAAGGACGCACGCAATCAAAGCACCCACCAAAGGGTCAAGCAGGAACTCAGTTCTGGAGCCACTGCCCACGGCAGGAAGAGTTGTCTTGTTAGTGGTCGGAACTTCAGCAGGGCTGGCGCTAGCGCTTGATGAGCCTGTCAAGCTACCCGCTGCGGTGCCAGACGAGGCGCCTGCAATGCTATGCGAGACGTTGCTGGCATCGGGCGATATATCCAAAGGTAGTCAAAACAGAGCCCGACTGTTCGATCCAATGTGGCAGAGACGGAAATAGTTCCCACCAGATGGGACAGTGATCGTCTGAGTGACAGGCGCAGACCCCACAGGAGCTGCAGGTGGCCGCAGTGGCGCAGTGGTGGTGAAGCCGTCGTGGGAGTTTCAAAGATGGGCTCCGTCGATTGCCCTTTGTAGACGTCCTTGACGGTATAAGTCACGTCGACAACACCCCGCGGGACAGGAAACTTGGTTGACGGTTGTGACGGGTTTGGTGAATGTCGCCTCGCAGGTGCACAGCGGGCACTTTCGGACATGGCCACGGTAGCTGTACCGCCTGGGGCGTTGGTGTTCGTCGGGACAGGACCAGGTGGTGTAGTTGGGACCACACAGTCGGTAACGGTAGAAGTTTCTGTAGCTCAAGCATTGTGCTGGGGGCGTAGGCAGCCTCGGAAGAGAAGGGCAGTAGGTCCAGGAGGTGCACGGAGTTGAGCATGCTTGAGAGTTGTCGGGAGCCTGACGAGAGTTACAAGTCTGAGTAGTTTTTGCTCTCGTCAGAGATACACTCTAATTAAATGAGAAAAAGGCATCAGAATATGGAAGCTGGAAACGAGAGAGGGTGAGGGAACTTCATGTAGGCTCTTGGCATGCCGTAGCTGTAGAGACCTAAGCGAATTGCGTCAGGACTCCGACTTTCCTATTCCAGCCATATCCCGTTAAACGTCGACGTCTCTCGAATCTGTTGGCCGTCCTGTCATCTTTCCTTTTGCCAGGCCGCTCGACTTTGCTTGCGTGCGGTCATCGACGCAGGGTAGTAGTAGTTATCCCATGGTTGTTCCCGAGACTACCCTTAAGGTTGCGGATCGAAACTCTAAGTAACAAGCTCAATTTGCGGGGGCCCATCAGCAAAACGCCGACTAGCTGGAATGTCAGTACACGATGCGAAGACACTGTCGGCCACTTATTTCATGAAACGTACGATCTGGTCAACTCTATAAGCGTTCCTCTGCTCTGGTGATGGTAGCAGTGGGGTGTCTAGAGCGGCCGGACAGTAGTATCGTCTGTCCTTCAATCAATTACAGCTCTCTCTATGAACCATAGCAGCCCTACGTGATAGAATTACATACGAGTACACAACGCAAGCAAACGCACAATAATAATTCTTCCTCGTTTTTTACACAACGCCTCAAAAAAAAATTGCACAAAGAAAAGAAAAGCATAAGTCTAATATCTTCTTCCATTCGGCCTTTATAGTGGTATCTACACTTTCTCATCCCCTGCTCCTCACTCACATACCCCATTTTCTTCCTTCCTTCTTTCCTTTGAATCCTAGCGTTTCTCATGAAATATATAGAGAAAATTAGAAAGACAAACCACAGCAACCAGATATTAGAAAAAAAAAACAAGCAGCAAAAAAAAAGGCAGTAAGAGTACATGGTAATAAGAGAGAAAAAAATCAAGGAAATGAAGAAAAAGAAAAAAAAAACCGAAACATCAGAGATGTGGGGATTAGAGACTCCTTCCAAAACGCCCAGTTTTTGTTTAATGATGAAATGCTAAAGAAGAACGGAACGCAACAAAAAAGTATGAGGCATTAAAGACGACAAGAGAAGTGTTTGGCACTTTTTGTTGGCCGGAGGGGGTTTCGAGAAAGAAAAAAGCTTCCAAAAAAACATTATACACGGGTGCAGCTGAGCGTAAGCCGAGAAGGTGTTCCGGCAGCCTGCAGTCTACTTATAGTAGACGGGCGGATGAACCGGCGTGACGGTGGCGGGAATCGCCGGCGCGGAGGAAGAGGAAGACGTCGCGGCTGGGGCAGCCGCAGCTTTGGGCTTTGCGCGCGACTTGCGTGGCTTCCTCGTCTTCGTGACGCCGGCTGTCGACGCCATTGACGGCCCGGTGGACGATGAAGGCCCGGCTGCCGATTCTGCCGCCGCCTTTGCAGATACCGTGCCAGATCGTGCGGCAGTCGACTTCCCAGCAGCCGCAGTCTTACGCGGAGCCTGCTTCCTCGGCCGGGGGAGCTCAGCGTCCTCCACCTCCTCTGCCACTTCTTCCGGCACAGCAGCGTCTTCCGGGACAGGCTGGAGCGGCGTATAGACCATCTCCCGCTTCTGCTTCCTCGCGCTCTGCTCCTGCTCGCGCGGGCATAGCGGCGGCAGGCTCACCACTGGCTCGCAGAACTGCAGCACCAGCCTGTTGCTGTTAGTAGCGGGCCCGTCCGGCGGTGCAGCATCATCCGCCTGGGCCCGTGCTTTCCCTTTCCCCTTTCCTTTCCCTTTATCAGCGGCGGTCGGGGCTGCCGCCGCCGCTGCTGCGCCGCCAGATGTCGAGGGACGGGATTCCGGACGCTATCTGGAATCGCCTCTCTCATTGTTCGACTCCCCGCGCTCCTTCTCGGCCTTGCTTCGCTTGCGCGGCTGGTTCACGTTCCAGCCGCGGATCTGCGTAGGGCCGGAGCTGGGCAGCGCGGCCGACGCCCCCGTCTCCTTGTGGTCGTACGGGATCGTCTTCAGCTCTGGCTTGCTTGCCCAGTTGCGGTGGGCGGGCACGGGCGCAGGCTGCAACTTCCTGTACTTGCCGGAGCCGGCATCGGACGACCCCGACGGCGTGGAGCGGTGGCGGTGGATTCCGCTGTGCGAGCCGTGAGGCGTGCCGGGCGGGCTCTGGCCGGGGATGCCGGGGTTGCCGAACGTGGGCGACAGCGGCTGGTGGGCGTAGCCGGGAGGCGGCGATCCCATATAGCCCTGCGGCGGCGGCGGCTGCTGCTGCGGGTTAGGCAGCATGCGCTCCCCCGGAAGTGGCTGGAGGGGCGCCATGGGCTCCGTCGGGAAGCCACTGCGGTGGTACGAGCGCGAGGGGCCAGGCGGGTAGTAGATGCTACCGTGGGTGCTGGAGCGCTGGCTGTCGTGGATGGGCTCGTCCGGAAGCGAGTGGTTTCTGCGCGGGGGCCGCAGCGGGGGAAGGGGTTCGTTGCCGGCGGCCTGGGAGAAGGAGAGGCGCGACGGCGGGGGCGGGGGTGCTCCGTAGTGCTGTGCCTGGGGCACTGCGGGAGGGGGTGCGGAGGGCGACTGCGCCCAGTACGGCCCGCGCGAGTACGACTGCGGAGGCGGCGGTGCCTCGCTGCCGTAGCCGCTCAGCCGGCGGTGTCCGTATCCGTGGTCCATGGGTCGGCCGGGTGTCATGGGGTCGCGTGGGTCGTGCGGCTGGTAGTAGTAGCCGTGGTCCTGGGAGATGGGACCGGGAGGAGGCGGGTAGTGCGACTTGTATTCCATGGGTGCCGGCGGGGGGAGGCCACGGTCCAGAGGAGGATAAGGACTGCTTTCAGGGAGGGTGCCCGAGGAGGGCGGCTGGGGGTATGCCCTGTCGCGTGACGAGTATCCGTACGGGGACTGGTGCTCGACGCGCTGACCGGGAGGCAGGCTGCCGAAGGAGCTGCTGGCCTGTGGCGTCTCCTCCTTCTTCACAGGGCTCCTGCTCCTGTAGTCGGACTCAAAGGCGATGCCCGTGCCGCCGGGAAGTCGGGCCTCGACGTTGCACAGCTCAGCCAGGCAGCTGAGTCCGAGAGATGCCGGTTCCTGAGGGGGCGCCGCCGCAGGCTTCGAATCTGTAAAGACGTCTCTAATGGCGTCGTAGCGTGCGGGCTTGGGCGCGGGGGGTGCCGACTTGACCGTCTCCTGGGCGCTGACATAGGCCGACGCGTAGGTCAGCACGGACATGGCAGAGATGCCGGCGTCGACAGGTTCCTTGGTCTCCTCGGGCTCAACGACTTCCTCATCAGTCTCCGAGTCAATATCCTTGATGGGGCGCTTCTTCATCTCCTTGGCGGCCGTGCCAAGCGACTTCTTCTTCCACTCATTGAACGAGGGGATGTAGTCGGCGACGGACAGGTCTTCGCTGTCAATGTCGGCCATTTTGCAGAAGCGGCGGAGGGAGGCGCCAAACTTGAGGCGGAAGGGCGTCTCCTCGGAGCGTCGGTGGTTGACCGTCGGGATGAGTGATCTCGACGCATATGATACGCGTCCGGAGGGCGTGGCAATAAAGACGATGGGCTTGCCAGGCATCTCGTAGGGGTCACTCTCGATCAGGTCGTTTGTGCTGGTGGGAAGGAAAATGCCGTACTTGGGGTGCAGTCCGTACTGCTCGACCAGGTCCTGGTCCAACTCCTCGGGGTCCATGCTCGAGTAGTCGTAGCCGTTGCACCAGTGGTCGAAGTGGAAGCCCGTGTTGTTGGGCGTGTCGAGGTACTTGCCTCGCTTCGCCCGGGTGTGACCCTTGGACGAGTCGTTGGAGGTATCCCTGAAACCAATCTCCCACTCGTTGAAGTTGAAGATGGGACGGGCCATGAAACGGCTGTTGCCAGCCTTTTCGCGGGGTCCCCTTTGGTTGTAGAGGCGGACACCATACTCATCGGGCTCACCCAGGTTCTTGGGCAGAGGCGGGCTCTTTTCTCGGGCGTGCAGCTTGCTGGGGTCCTTGGCTGCGGCGGAGACGCCGTTGGTCAGACTGATGGGCTCTGGCGATGCCGGGACCGACTCTTCCTCGGCAACACCGGCGGGGTGAGCCTCTGCTTCGGCGGCGGAAGCAAGCAGACCCTTGGCCGGGGCGGGGGCAATGCGCTCCTGCTCCAGCAGGGCCGCCTCCTCGGTGCCGCGCGTCGACTTTTTCGGCGTCGGCTGGCCGTCTGGCTGGTCCTGTGCGCGGCGCTTGTTAATGGCACGGCCGCGGCCACGCCCCTTGGCGGGTGCGTTGAGGGCAGCGGCAGCGACGGCGGCCTCGGCATCGCGGACTCGTCTCCACATCTCGGTGCCCTTGACACGCGAGGGATAGGGGACGAGGTGGCCGCCCTTGTAGCATTCATAGATGCCAAAGTCGCGGTCGAGGTGATGATCAGTGATGGTCTTGTACTGATACTGGTCATCGCGGATCTGCAGATGGGGTGTTAATTAGGCACGATGCGGAAGCGGACACGGCAACGGCGGCGCTAATGCAGCGCGGCGTGGCATGTGCATGTGCATGAGAAAAATGATACTCACATCAGCGGGGAGGCCCTTTTCGCGGAGAGCATAGAGGATTCGGACTCTGTTTTCCTGGCCCTCGTAGAATTGCTCTTCCATGTCATCAATGGCGTTCTGGGGGTGAGACATGGTTGTTAGCAAGGGGTGGATATAAGCATAAAGGAGTGATGGTGGTAAGGCTGGGCGCTGGCCATTGGACATGCGACAGACCAGGAAGTGGGAAAAGGGCGAAGTAAAGTGAAAAAGTGCAAACATACCTGAAATTCACGCTCAGTGACGTAGAGCTCGGCTTGGTAAGTGTCCTTTGCGAGCTTCATGTCGCATTCTAAGCGACGCTGGTGCAGGGCGATGCGTTCATCCAAGGTGCGTTGCAGCTGGTCGACGACGGGCTGATATTCGGGGACAGTCTTGTACATGTCGGGCTTTTTGAGAGCTTCCTCGATGGAACGCTCGGCAATCTCTTGCAGGACGGGCTTGAGGGCGTGGGCGACGGCTTGGTAGGTGGCCTTTAGATCGCGCTGGCGCTCATAGGCCGCCTGGACACGGGAATCTGTGAAGCTCTTTGCGCGGCCCCTGCGGGAGCCGCCGCGACCAGCCTTGGCCGTGGACATTTTGATGGAAGAGGCGGCGACGGAGACTGCGAGTCTGCTGCCGCCCCTGCCGCGTCCGCCGCGACCAGCACGCCCGCCTCTGCCACGGCCGCGAGTAGCGGGCTCGCGGGCGGGCGACTCATTCTCGGCAGGCATGGCGGCGAAACGAGGCGCTCATGTATTCAGAGAATGAGGAAGAAACGGGGGAAGAGGAGATGATAATGAAGAGATGGGAGTTAGGAAGCGGGCAGCATCAACGACGTTGGGGGGAGAGAACGAAAAGTGAGGCCTGGGGGGATGGGATGGGATGGCCAGTCGTGTATGTGTTGTATTAGGTTGTCGTTGTTTTTTTTAGCGTGCCTTGCCTTTTGGGTTTGGGGGGAGACGGAGTGGGTGGGCCAAGCCAGGGTGAAGTCAATCAGTGGTGGTGGCAGCGAGTGGCGGCAGCGAGTAAAAGCCAGTGCCAGTTGAGCCAGTTGGTTGACTGAGAGAGAGAGCAGAGAGCTATAACTGCCAAGCAGAGTTAGTTTTGAAAAGGTAAAAAGTAAGCCAGAGCCAAGTCGGGCAGAAGAATAGACGGGCTGCTGCTAGGCTGCTAGGCTGCAAGGCTGATGAGTGATGAGTTGATGAGTGATGAGTGATGAGTGAGCGGGTGGACCAGACGCCAGGGACGGACGGTAGCGGCGTAGGAGAGGGTGAGTGAGATGGATAGCTGGGGTGCGCGATGGTGATGGTGATGGTGATGGTGATGATGATGTGAAACGGGTGACGACGAACAGTATCAAAAGTCAAAGAAGATGATGCTGATGTATTCCTTCTTTGACGCAATGTTTCTGATTGCCTCTTTTTTCACTACTGGCAAACCAACTGCCACCAGGGGCGCGACAAACGGACAGCAATCGAGAAAATACAGTCGGGCAAGTAGAAGAAGAAGAAGAAGCAGCGCGCGTTGCAAAAAATTGCAAATCAACGAGCAAACGCAAAAGCGACACTCGAAGACGAAATTGCAAAAATGGTTCAAAAGAAAGAACCAAAGGCGGGTGCTCTCGTTGCGAGGGAAGAGGGGAGAGAGGGCAAGACGGGTATATATATGTAGGAAAAGATGTAGCAAGTAATAAAGAAGAGGAGAGAAAAAAAGGATCAAAGGGTTTTGGTGAGAGTTGGCTGACCTGGCAGCTGGGCTCTCTGGGGGGGGACCAAAAGGTACAAGCCGGGTACGAGAAATGAGCTAGGAAAGTGGTGGTGGCAGAAGTACCAGGCTTACCTGTAAATTGTACCGAACCAAGGGACCGAACCACTGCGACCCGTCACTGTAGCACGGCGCTGTGTACTCCGTACCTCAGCATCTGCTGCTGCTGCTGCAGGTAGAGTATAGTGTCACGTCTATAATGGCCCCGGGACGACGAGGCGCGGCGCGCGGCGAATAGGAATATGTGCTTGGTGCGCCACACTGGAAAAGAAAATTCAGAGGCGTGTGATTATTTTGGCATATGAATCGCCTGGTGAAGAGGGCGGATGTTGGCAGTGAGGTGAGTGCTGAATACCACTCGTTTGTATTGTATCTTGGTGGACTGGACGAGACACGACCTGAACCCGGAGAGGGCAAAGAAAAAAAAAATGGTGACGCTGGTACTACTATTGACTGGTACGTACCTCTCTGCTGGTCTTTGCTGGTCTCTGCTGGTCTCTTGCTAGTTAACTTAGTGTCTGCTGCTGTCCCGATGGTGGCCCCTGATGGCGACGGGCGGGAACAAGACAAGCGTCCCCAGAAACAAGGCCAGCGACAGCAGACACTACTTGGTAGACACTAAAGAGGCAGACAGGCAGACAGGCAAACAGACACACGCTTGCTAATCACCAACTATAAACCAACTACTAGACACAGCACACACACACAACCAAACCTGCCTTGCCGCAGCCTCTAGCCCAGTAACAAGTACCTGGTACACTCACACCCACCGACGAGGCAAAACCCAAGATCGCAGCGCCCTAAATCGAACACACGGCGGCAGGCGGAATTACTGCACCTCCGGGCCAATCATGTCGGCTTAAACACCTCCGTCCCGCGCAAAAGGGGCTTAGCGCCGCGACCGCGTCCGTCCTCCAGGCCAATTATGGAGCGCCGTTGGAGGGAGCCAGTGGGCTGCCCGTAAATGGGAAAAAGACAACAATGTACAGGGTACTTCTGGGACTGGCACTCAGGCAACAAACTCTCTCAGGTGTCACCGAGAACGAGAGCCAGCGTCAGGCCAAGCCCGGTGATGGGAGAGAAACGACGAACCCGCGTAGCCCTACGAGCACACTTCTAAACAGCGCCGCCCATGCCGTAAATCAATAGAAATACCATTCTGATCTCGATTCTACATGATTAAATATTCCGCACGCTCCCCTTTCTCCCCCCCCGAACCCTCCCTTCTCCGACGTTGCCATTCTCGTGCGGTTTCTCTCGGCGGCGCACCAACCCACGTAAGCCCAGCCCAACCATTGAAAATTCTCGTGCCACTGTAAAAGAGAAGTCAATAGAATAGATAGTTCTCTCTCTGTAAATAGTTCTCGTATGCAGCGCGCCGTCCGAACGGGAACGGATGAACTGAACTGCGTTTGCCCACACATCCTCGTTTGCTCTCATAGAACTGGGCGGTAGACGCTGCGGGCGTTGTGTGCGGCTCACGCGCAAACTTTGCCACATCGCCGCTGCCCGCCGCCGCCGCCGCCAATTTTTTTGCACGGAAAATTTCGCCCTCGTTTTGTGAACTGCAGTATTTGCTTTGCTGCTTTATTCTTTTCCACGGCCTCTTGATTAGGCCCTGCGGCGGACGGCGTTGCGGCGCCTTGTTGAGTGTTTGATATTGCCACGCGACAGCCATGGCAAACAGTCACTCTGCCAACAACAGATTCCCAGAGGTGAATAAATGCATGGACTCTGACGAGAAATACCATTACTCTTTGAATCACTCATAACTTGGCTGGATGAACCGTCATGAGGCCTCAGTCGCCGTACATTGGTGCTCGCTGTCATCCCCCATCACCATACGCGTAGACACCCCATGAATCATGGCCGAGTTTACTTGCAACATTGTAGTCAAAGAATTTGCGAATCAGTCTAGATCTCTACATCACCATCACAATCACCATTTACCACTTTACCACCAGTAAAAGTAAACCGTCTTCACCTACGCATCGCATCGCATCGCATCTGCCTGCCTTCTCTCGCCAGCCACATACGCATCCGGCTGCCCGGCCCAACCGGGATATTCGCGCACAAAGACACAGTACGGAGTACACTGGACCCAACTACACCACATACACACCATACACCACCTAATAGTTGGCTACTCCCAACACGCCCCCAAAAAAAATATATTAAATCAAAAACTGATTACGTCGCACAAATCTCTACGCCCACCACTATACAGCTGCATTGACTGCATCGTACTCTTTCTTTCTTAGTCTCGTTGCTTACTCTGCTTACTCCCTCTCAGCCTGCTGTGTAGCCTTGCCTCGCCATGCAACTAACTACTGTAACGGATACGTGCCCATCTTTCATCTCACCGCAAACCGCATTCCTCCACATTTTTAGCCTAATTTTCAGGCTCGTAAAAGGCTGTCGGCCCAGGAAAAATCAAAATACAACGCCCGCTGCGCTGCAGTACATACAAGTGGGTGCAGACAGTCACTGCGCGCACTGGATTGGGCTGACACAAGGGGAGCGCTTCGGCAAGCCTAATTTTAAAACCCCAACAACACACCTCCTGTCCCCGAGCCTCCCGCCCGCCCTCTCTTTTACTGGTAGTACCCGTACCTTTTGGTTACTCCGTATATCGTCTGCGTCACTGGCTTTCTGCTCGTCAAGTATGTCACGTGTCCCGTTTCTATAACACGACAGACGGGCATAACATTCGGCTGCGTGCTTTTTATTTGTAATTTATCCTTGGTGTATTTTTTGGTATGGATGGAAAGAGGGCAAGTAGAAATGATTCGATATTACTTCCTCTCTGAGAAAGCAGCGTCAGGCAGCAGTGCAAGAACACAAGGCGCGTACAGTGTGCAACAGGGGGATTTGTTTAGGCAATAATCGTAGGTGGCTGGCGACGCACATTTGTTTGCTCTCCCTTCTGCCGTGAATCACAGCTCTCTCTCTTTCTCTTTCTCTTTCTCTTTCCCTTTCTCTTATATCGCGCACGTTTCTCTTTGTGTGCACCTTGCACACGTCGCTCCTCCTGTGCGAGGCAGACGCAATGTAGTGCGACTGGGTCCGAGAGCCAAGGACACCAAAGTCGACAGAAGAGTAGAAAAAAAAATTGGGCATGATTTTGAAAAGTGAGCTAGGCACATTCTCTCGGCTGGAATTATGGACTAACTTGTTACCAAGGTAGATTCCTCGCTTGGGGGGGTCGATCCCCTGCAGCGGGCGGGTGGCTGAGACACTACGCACACAAGGAACGCGCCGTCGCGTACCCTGTAGAACAATTCCCATTTTTGCTCGCAGCTTCTTCGGCGACAACAAAGGAAGAGAGGGCAGAGATAGACATCCCGGGCTTTGTGAAAGTGGTTTGAATACGGTACGGTGTAGAATTAATGTACTCTTTGTAAAAATCTTGCTCTGTTGCTGTATCTCGTCATAGGTGGCAGTTGGACCACTAACACGTATAGATCTGTCATTGCAAGCAAGCCCTAAACTGAAGACAGAAAAGAGGAAGAATACATATCAACGTGCTGAAAACAATCTCAACAAACAATTACATCAATCTATCATGTTAGTAGAGATGATTTCAAATTCATACTATATGATGAATCATCCACCACCGTGTAAGCCATCACCATACTCACAAACATCAACATCATGGTATCAATTCATTTATATTCTATTATATTCTATTTTCTATACACCAAAAAACCCTACCCAACCTCACTGGCACTGGCACTGGCACTGGCACTCGCGCTCTCAATCTTCCGCCCCCAACTCATATACAAGTTCCTAAACCGCTCCTCCTCCTCCTCGCCCCGCCACGTCCGCCCATGAAGATGTCGTATGCACGGCACCTTGCCCTCCTCCGGATAATACAGCCACGTCGCCCACTTCGCCCACTTCCCCTCCTTCATCTGGTCGCGCGCCTTCTGCCCGATCGTGTCCTCGATGAACGCCCCGCGCGACATGGCGAGGCGGCCGGGGAAGATGCGCGTCCGGTAGTGCGCGGCGCTGGCGATGTGCGGCTTGTCGTGCCAGAAGAACATGGGCGTCAGCGGGACCGGTGCCGAGACGGCGGCGGAGGAATCGTCCCCGCGTTCTGGAGGGGCCGTGTATTCTCCCGTGCACGCCGCCGCGATGCGTCGTAGCTCGGCGTAGGGCATCACCTGGTCCGACGTCGCGTACGATGAGCGCCGGCTCGACGACAGGCACACGTACCTGATCGGCAGCTTGCCCTCCTCCTCAGACGCCCGCATCACACGCAGCAGCGGCTCGATCGGTATGTCGTATATGAGCCGCCAGTCGTGCTGGTGCACCCACACGTACGGCGTGTCCACGACGCGCAGCGCGCTCCGCACCCCCAGCCCGAACCCCAGCCTCCTCCCCTCCGCCTCGACAAACGTGAGCCGTCCGCCCCTCACCGCGCTGATCCGCAGCGGCACCGGCGTCGTCCCCCCCTCCGACCCGTACTCTGCCTCCGCGGCGCTCTCCACCATCTCCGCGCCGTCACCGCGCTCGCCGGTCGCAGTCGCAGTCGCGGCGTCCGCCGCAAACGCGCCGAGAAACAGCGCCTTCACGTTGTCTTTGTACTCGGCGTACGCCGCCGCCGCCGCGGGCGTCACGTACCCCTTCTTCAGCCGCGGCTGCGCGTCCGCGGCGACGACCTGCTCGTACGTGTCCATCACCACCACGGCGCGGCACCGGAGCAGGCCCGCGCAGTGCGCGCGGAACGAGCCCAGCACGCCCGACAGCAGCTCCGTCGACGGCGCGGACGGCGTGGGCGACGTCGTGATTATGAGCGTAAGGCCGTCGTGTAGGGTGCTGCTGCTGCGCTGCGATACCGCATCGCGCATGGCTGATTTGCGTTTCGAGAGGTATGTGTGTGTCTGTGTGTGTTGGTGTAAGAGGAAAATTTAGGCGGTGCGGCGCCACACGGCCGTTTGAAGCGGAGCCGCCCGGACGACGGTGCGGCTTGTCAGCGGCGGCACACGCAAAGTCGAACGGGCTGCATTGAAATATTTATGGCTGTATGACTTCTTATAGGTGTACTTGGGGACTGCCAATTTGATCCTAAAATTTAAAAGACAGACCTGAATGCATCGGGTTCGGTATGTGGCCAGCAAGCATATTGGCACGGTGTCCATTGTTGTGCCGACTATATCGCACAAGCTTAATACTGAAAAGTAGATGGAAAAAAAGCCCATTCTATTATAAAAATTACATATCCAAGTTTAAGTTATTATAAATCTAGAGGCGTCAAATACGGCCTCAGCTGTGCTGGTGAAGTCACCTCAACTTACACCATACCTCGCTTATACAGCAACTCCGGAATGCAAAAATGCATCGTTCGTCATAATCGTTTCGCTGTTTCTACATCAATCCCAACTTCTTTCTTTACCCCGTGAACTACTTCGACTCTGCCTCGTGCAGCCTCACAAGCGTTCTGTTCGGTGACACAGTAGTGCTGAGCTGCGTCTTGACACCCTTCTCCAGGTCCATGTTCTCGACCTTATCGTAGCGCTGCACGATGCACGCAACCACGTGCGTCGCCTCGGTCAGCGCGAATTGCTGGCTGTGGAAGATCTGCGGCGCGCCATTGAACAGCAGGTACAAGGCTGGGTACCCGACCCAGCTGCCCGGGCGGAACTCGTCCGCGTCGTCGCCGCAGCAGGCACTTTGCTTGAACTGCTCCATGTATGGTCAGCCTCCTCGCCCATATCAGGAGTAGCGGCCGGCATGCACGGATTCATACATGATTGTAAATGACTTATCGACCATGCTACGTAAATTGCACGTTCTTCTCACAATAACTCTCACAGTCCAACCCTCTCCAGCACCACCACCATCAAACTCCAACACTTGCAACTACATCATGCACCTCCAAACGCGCTGTCTGCATAGTTACTGATGAATTCAAGACGAAAAACGCTTTGTCCCGGCAGTATTGCTAAGGCGGCAGTTGCTCTATATAATTCCAACGAGAGCCACTCAGCTATGGTGTCGACACGGCCAATGAGCGCTCATACATGCCATTACAGACGCAAATATGATCACCAGCGAAGCAGCCCCTGATGCAAAGAGATGGCAGCAGAGGGGGAAGATATGGTGACGTGGGCTGAAACGATGCAGAAGGGCTGAGGGGAGAAAATAATTATCAATTGCCTCGTGCAACGACAAGCTGAATCAGATGTCTATCTGCTCACAGCGCATCTTTAGAATGTCATCGCGCAGCTCAGTGACATCAATTGATCTGTGGCGACAACTTCTCTTATAGCCTTTCTTATAGCATCTTGATTACATTAGCAGAGAAGACATCCAGCAAGCTTATTTCAATGCTTTACATCAGAGCTACTGTAGACTCTTGGCCCGCCCAGTGTTGGCCTGCTCCTTGTCTGCGTCCAAATTGCATCATTCGACGCCGCCGCCAATAGAGCTCCCTCCAGCGGGCCGTATCAGCACGAAGAACGTGTCTTCACATACTATCCGATTTACATAATATCCGATCGGTTATTGGTTTATTCAACTCAACCATCTCAACCACCGCGCACCCGTCCCACACATGTCGCATCGCACTATCTTAGCGGCAATTTCGGCATCAAGCCCCTCTGCTAAATTCCTCTTGCCCAACTCAAAAACAATTCACGCAACTCCTCCTCGTTAGACGATATACATAAAGTCGATTTCGCCGTCGCCGAGCCAGCGCCCGCCGACGCCCGCATTTGTGGCGTTGCGACCAAACCTCGCGGCTTTTGAACTCGCGGCGTTTGATGCAAGCCGCTCAGCCCACGGCATCTGATAGTTAGCTGAGGAGGTAGGGGTTCTTCCGACAATAAAAGACCCTCGGGCCATGGGGTCGTAACCCCGGATTTTCATCTCTGGCATCACGCGTTTGAAGCAAAGTTCAGATCTGCGCACCAATTCAAACACCAGCGAGTGACGGGCATCAAAAGAGTCCGCTGCCGCTGGGCATCTACATCGACAAGAAACAGCATACAGACACGCGACAACGCGGTAGCGCTGTCACTCAACCCTAGGCCATGGCGCTGCCAGAGCTGCAAGGCCGAGCGCTTCTGCTCACTGTTACAGTTCTGACTTCACTTGGATTCATGCTCATCGGCTACGATAATGGTCTTATGGGCGGTTTAGGTGTGTTTTACCTCTTCGCCTGATGTCGGCAGGCGTGCCAGCTGCGATGCTCATCCTTGTCTAGTCAACTCCCCTGCGTTTAAAACGTCCTTCGATTCGCCAAGCCCTACGATGATCGGCGTTATTGTCGCCATCTTTGAAGGTGAGCCGGCTTGAAAAACAAAAATACTGTGAGAGAAATTTCTTACTGACCTGCATCAGTGGGCTGCTTCTTTGGATCCGTCCTCTCTGCAATCTTTGGTGAGAGGCTCGGCCGCAGACGGACCATTGGCCATGGCTGTTGGATCATGGTCGTCGGAGCTGTCCTGCAGGCCGCCTCCTACGGCAGGGCACAGCTCATCGTGGGCCGCGTCGTCTCTGGCGTTGGGCTCGGCATCATCAACTCGACTGTCCCCGTGCTGCAAGCCGAGTTTAGTCCGAAGGCGACCCGAGGAGTTTGTAAGTTGCCAGTCCATGTTCTGCACACCAAATTACCGTATGCTAACAGGTGACAGATGTCTGCGCACAGCTGTCGACCCTCAACTTTGGCATCTTCGTCGTCTACTGGATCGACTATGCCTTTTCCACGCACACAAGCTCTTACGCTTGGCGCACCCCCGTAATCCTGCAATGCGTGTGCATCCTGCCCATGTTCTTCCTCCTGATACTCATCCCGGAGACGCCGCGTTGGTTGGCCGCCCACGGTCGATCAGACGAGTGCGCGCAGGTCCTGGCGAGGATGCAGGCAGCTCCCGTGGATGATGACGAGGTGCAGCGGAAGCATGAGAACCTGATGCGCATCGTCGAATTTGAGGCTTCCCTGGGCACAGGCTCGTGGAAGGAACTGCTGGTGGAGGATCGAATCAAGTCGCGGACTCGATTGCTCATTGCTTGCGCCATCCAGGCTTTTCAACAGCTGGGCGGCATCAACGCCATTATTTGTTCGTAGCATCACCCTTGTCACTACGTGCACCTGCTGATATGAACAGACTACACAAATACGCTCTTTTCACGGAGTATAGGTCTAGATGATAGGACGTCTGCGCTCATGTCTGGCTCTCTTCAGGCTTGGTTCTTCGTCGCGTCCTTCATCCCCTGGTTCCTCATCGACAGAGTCGGTAGAAAGCCACTGGTAAGTTATAAGCCACCTGTTTTCGCAGATGAATCTGATAGTTTTAGTTTGTATCAATGATCAGTCTCATGGCTGCGGCCATGGCCGCGCAGGCAGGACTCATCTACCAGGTCCAGTACAAGACACCGATAGCGCACTCTGCTGGCATTGGCGCCGTTGTCATGCTCTTCATTTTCCAGGGCGCCTTCACAATTGGTTTCCAGGCAACCGTCTGGGTATACCCGTGAGTTCTGTAATTCTTTCATCAATGTCGATTCGTGTCTAATTAGCGTAGGTCCGAAATCCTGCCATTGCGGCTGCGTCAAAAGGGTTCATCCATCTCTACTGCTGCCAATTGGATCTTCAACTACGTGAGCTTCCCCCATCCAGGAGTAAAAGAAAATCATTAACGATTGCCAGATGATTGTGCAAGTCACACCAATCGCCATTGAAAACATAGGATGGAAGACGTACATCATCTTTGCCATACTCAATGCGACCTGGGTGCCAATCATCTTCTTTTTCTTCCCCGAGACAAAGGGCCTGGAGCTGGAAGACGTCGACAGTCTCTTCGCCGGCGACGATATTATCATGTCGTCTTACCACAGCGATAACGGGCCCGTGGAAATTTTCACCGAAGAAGCTGGAAGAAAGCCATCTGCACAAGCGGCCTAACAGGCCGCTCTACTTGCATATATCATTGACGGGAATGATAACAAGATGAGAAGAAGTTTGACTAACTAGTTATTGCCTTTGACTTCAAGTATGAGGCACTAGCACACACTGTCGAAATGACTGCTGCAGTGCCTTTTGTAAAGAGACATATCTATCATTTATTCTTTCTGAATTCTATTGTGTTGCCGCCGCCATAAACCAAGTCCCTGTCAAACCGGCGCGCAACACCATATGAAGAAGGTATTGCGCGGTCGCTGCGTAGATGCGCCAGTGCCGGCCTCGGCATGCTGGGCGCTGCGCTGTATTGTCGCATTGCTCCGATATGGCATTTATATAGTTTCCAAAATTGCTTCGCGGACCGCCGAGTCGACTAGTAATTCTAGCGAAGATGAATTAAATACAAAGCAAAGCACCTTTTGTGGACGAATGAAGATCCGCTCGCCACAGGCGGTGCTCGTTTAGAATGTACATGGCCCCATCCCGACCGAAGCAAAAATTCGCTGCACCACCTTCCACGAGGATGCGGCCGAGAAGCACGCCACCCGCGGACCAGACGTTGATGCCGTCACCACACCCGCTGTACACGTTCCCATGGACATCACATTTTATGCCGTCTGGGATACCCGTGTCCGCCATGGCAAACAGTCGCCTGTTGACCAAAAAGGGCTGGCCCGAGTACTGAGCGACGTCGAATGCATAGCTTGGAAAACAGTTAGTATGTTACACCCTTCACCTGTATTGGGCGGACTTACATGTGTGAGACCCGAGAGTCATCCGTCGACCCGTCGCCGCTCATCCAGTGCGTATCGGTCACATACACAATTTTCTCGTCTGGACTGAAGCATATCCCGTTTGGCTTCCCAAAGCCGTCTGCCACCGCCCTCACCGACTTCGTCGCCGGCTCGAACCGGTACACTTGGCTCGGCAGCCGCGGTCGCGGCCGGAATCCCTGCTCAAATCCGTAGGTCGGGTCAGTGAACCAGATCGAACCATCTGAATGCACAACCACGTCGTTGACCGAGTTGAACTGGCGACCGTAGAACGAGGTCAGCAGCATGCTGGCCTCATGCGGTGGCCGCGCCGACATGAATGCGAGGCCGCCGGGATGTTCCCGAGTACCCTGGGCGCAGAAGAGGACGCCATCTTTGTAGTTGACGCCGCCGTTGGCCATGGGAACGTCTTCAGGGTGAATCTCCTCGCACGTCACCGACGATCCAGACGACGAGGACGGGAGCCAGACTTTGGTGATCTGGATGCGTCGTTCTTGGGTGGCGGGATCAGTGAACTGGTTGCTGGTGATGAAAAGCGTGTTGTCTTCGGCCATGAAGACGCCCGCCTCGTGAGCAAATGGGTATTGCGTGTTTTCGTGGAGAAGCGTGAGCTTGGGCGCCGGGCCAAACAGGTCCCTCGCCTGCTCATCGTGGACGACAAAGGCGTCTGGATAACTCATAGTGCGGTCTGCGCAACGACGATCAGTTTAACTCAAGTTGTAAAAAAATATGTGTAGAATACAGGTGTATAATACGATTGAAGTCGGTCGAAATTACATTGAAACAATGATGGGCCAGCTAGAGGTTGGTAATGCGCTCTCTCGTAGCCTTCCGGAGTGATGTGATGGGTAACGGGGTGGGGTTGCGGCAAATGGAAGCTGTATATACTGGCCTTCATTTGCCGATGCATTGGCAACTGGGCAACGGGGGACAGAACAGGCGATTTTGCAGTGTAGCCAGAGCTGCCGTTCAGCTTGGCACTCACCAGGGAATTGAATGGCACGAACTGGTGTTTGAATTGGTCATTTTGACTCGTCTCTCGCCGCTGCGAAACGCGAAACTTGCGGATTATACTTTGGAGTAGACCGAAGACCTTGGGCGCACGCGATCGATGACGAGTTGTACCAATCCAACAACCGCGATTACGGCTGCTGAAACTAGTCCTCTCTTCCGGCTAAACTGCTCAGTAGTTAATAGTTAAAGCGCTACTTCTTACTGCAAGACTCAGGACTGTTGCCCGTTGTGAATTACTGTGTTGAGTGGTCCAATGCATGACAAAGAAGGGTCAATGGTGGGTAAGTTTTAGAATTATTCATAACGTTGTAAAATTGGATTATTGCACTGATATGCTGTACTTATTCTTGCGAAGAGGCCTTTCCGTTCCGCGCATCGGTCTATGTAGCGGTATTACGTCATGTAGTGAAGGAGAAGCAACACAAAAGCTTAACAGATCATTGCAAAGAGCCATTGCTAGGTAATGGCATATTGCAATCTTGCGTCTGCTAGCCGCATTTTCATTCAGACTGCTTGCTCTTACGGCATACTGAAGGCAACCGTCGACGGGCCAGTGACAAAGCTTAATTTTTCCGGCACAACTTACACGCATACATGTATGGGCAAGATACGAGATACGGAGCGACGGGAAAAAATAAACTCCCTCGAACCCCTCCCGCACCCTTGTCCCAAGATTCTCGGACTGCGGGCGGGGATTCGCCCAGCCTAACCCGTTCGCTCGCTTCCCCGCATCGAGGGCTGAGCCTCCAGGCGATCCTTTTAAATTATTTCGGCCAGTCACAGGAGACGAGGGGCAAACAAAGCGACATTAGCATAGA
This sequence comes from Lecanicillium sp. G3, assembly GCA_037575805.1. Lineage (NCBI taxonomy): Eukaryota > Fungi > Ascomycota > Sordariomycetes > Hypocreales > Cordycipitaceae > Lecanicillium > Lecanicillium sp. G3. The sequence continues at coordinate 23,045 of JAZHPD010000033.1, forward strand.
ATACTGGTTATAGTTGAGCTTGGCGAGTTCACGTTAGTGGCCTGCGCTACACGGGCGGAATAGCAGCTTGCTTCCCTCGGCTGTCACGCGAACAGGCAATATACATAGATGGTTGGACTTGATTGCTCTAGAATCAGGGGACCCCCTATATGGTGCATGGGATGATGCTTACGTAGCACATTCAAAATCACACTCAAAAGCACAATTTTGACCCCATGGAGGTCCGAACTCCAGCCGGCTGCTTGGCGTCGGCTCCGGGCGGTGCCACTGCTCGGCCCGGTCGAGCTGGCTGATTACCCCTCTAGTTACTGCTCTACGCCGTGCGACCTGTGTTCGGCATTGGAAAGTCTTGCGAATCATAATTTTTCTACACAATTGCGAGTACATAAAGTCGCTCTGCAAGCTACGAAAGTCAAAGACTGTAACGAATCATCAGCAACGTATAGCGAAATACATACCCGACCGTCTCAGCATGGAGCTCCCCGCCACATACAAAGCTGCCGTATACGATGAGCCTGGCAAGCTGTCCACCAAGATCGTAGAGCTTCCCATGCCAGAGCCCAAGGATGGCGAGGTTCTGATTAAGCTGTGCGTAACCACACCTTGACCTGTGACACTCGCAGCCCACGTGTTGTATGCTGACTGCCACTCTCAGGACACATTCGGGCGTGTGCCACTCCGATCTTGGCATCATGATGAACTCTTGGGCCACGCTCCCTTTCCCGACCGCCAAAAACCAGGTCGGCGGTCACGAGGGCGTCGGTGAGGTCGTCAAGTTTGGCCCCAACGCCGAGTCCTCTGGACTGAAGCTGGGCTCCCGCGTCGGCATCAAATGGCTGGCCAGCGCCTGCGGCGAATGTGGTACGACCAGTCCACCCATCCCCTTCTCTACCCCTCACTCCCACGACAACTAACAAGCTGCTTCACAGAGCCCTGCAAGGTCGGCTGCGATGGCGTCTGCTTCAAGAAGACCCTCTCCGGCTACTACACCCCCGGCACCTTCCAGCAGTACGTCACCGGCCCCGCGCGCTACGTGACGCCCATCCCCGACAGCCTCGACTCGGCCGCCGCGGCGCCCATGCTCTGCGCCGGCATGACGATGCACGCCGCCCTGAAGCGCAGCCGCGCCGCGTCCGGCCAGTGGGTCGTCATCTCCGGCGCCGGCGGCGGCCTCGGCCACATCGGCGTGCAGATGGCCAGCCGCGGCATGGGCCTGCGCGTCGTCGGCGTCGACCACTCCAGCAAGAAGGACCTCGTCCTCGCCTCGGGCGCCGAGCACTTTGTCGACATCACCGCGTTCCCGCGCGACGACGGCAACAAGGCCATCAGCGCGCACGTCAAGGAGCTGTGCGGCGGGCTGGGCGCGCACGCCGTCGTGGTGTGCACCGCCTCCAACGCGGCGTACGGCCAGGCGCTGGACTTTTTGCGCTTCGAGGGCACGCTCGTCTGTGTGGGCATGCCGGAGCATGAGTCGGTTCCGATTGCGGATGCCTTCCCGGCGAAGCTTGTGACGTATCACTACAACATCACCGGCTCGGCGGTGGGAAACGCGGAGGACGCGCAGAAGACCCTCGATTACGCCGCCAAGGGAGTCATCCAGAGCCACCACCGCATCGAAAAGCTCGATCAGCTGACAAAGGTCTTCCAGGAGATGGAGGAAGGCAAGCTGCAGGGCCGAGTCGTGCTCGATCTGCAGTAGCAAGGTTAGCGGATTGCGTATGTAGTTGCCCAGCTTTCAGGAGCAGGCGGATAGTAGGGGATACAGCACTCATGAGACATGCCAAGTCGATAGTCGGTTCTAAATATCTCATATTCGAAGATGTAGCATACAAGAACTGGGGACTAAATGCACCCTCGGAGAGTTTTAGCCACGGTGTGATTCGAAGCGCGATTCGCCATCAAGGTGCAACGTGGTGGCTTGATCTGACGGCTGCCTCCACAGTGTAACCGGGTTTCAACCACATACAGTCAGGGATCGGTTCAAATTTCAGCGGCTTCGAACATAAAAGCTATTTCCCCGCGGTCAAAGTGGGATGTGCGGAAATACGTTTCCGTGTTTTTCTGAAAGACGTCCCAGACATGTTTAACGCAAAGAAAATATGCCGACCTGGCGAGCGCTTTGAACTCCGAAAGTTCCGGTTGGGCATCATGCACGCTGCAACTTGCATGGCGGGTGAGCTGTCGCAGGAGAAAAGGACAGTAAGCCAGAGTAAAGAACGTTCATTATACCGAGCATATTTCACGGTACAATTTGTTGTATTCACATATCTGCATGTCTATCATTTATTCAGCACAGTATGCTACTCATGGCGCGCCGCACGTTTCGGCGGCCTCTAATACAGCTAAACTTACCTGGAGGCATTGCTGCTCAGACTCATTCCACAGTCCATGTCCAACGGCTGCCATGATTTTGTGCAAGTCAACCCGCCCTGCCCGTTCGACTGCGCACCGTTCACTGGCAACAGGGCATTTTTGCTATTATACCTATTCAGAGTACCAGCGTCGTACATTTACGGCGCCCAGGCCCTCCTTTGGCTTAAGAGACGCGGCTTTGTCCAAGTCGGCAATATCATGGCGATCTTGAAAGGCCTGGCGTCAAACATTACGGCCGTATTCGACGCAATGGGTCCCCGGATCACTCCCAGTAGGTGAGTGCTAGTATCCCATACTGAAAAAAAGGCTGGTTCTCTTTGCGAGGCCACAGATATTCGAGATGAGTACCGACGCAGGCTCCCAGAGAAGGGCTTCGTCGAGCAATTCGAGGTCGAGCCAGTGGCAGTCCTTATTGAATCTCCTTATTCAGTGACTCTACGCTTCTTGGAAGGGACATGAGAATAATCATACGGCGAAGAGGAGATATCGTCAGCTCCATCGATGGAGGGATTCGAAACGTCGAATCCCTCAGTTATTGTGGGCGGCTCTGGTAAAGGGGGCAGATAATTTGTGAAGTCCGGCTCCGGCGGTTTCCGCTCTGTTGTTGCTTTGTATTGTCGGGTATAATCGCATACCGGATTCCCTTCCTCATCTAACACCAGCTTGTCGACAACGTCCGCTTCATCTATCTCATTGCTACCAAACATTTTCCGGCCTGTCAGTGCGAAGTATCCGTGACCCAAAACCATGTGATAGACAAGATCCCGTAAAGCAGGCAGGTTGTCGATACCCTCCTCTGATGGGACAGCAATTGCCGTGCGGAGATCGCGGTGAATTTTGCCTGCGGTGCCGAGAAGCGCGAACTTGAAAAAGGTTGATGGTAGAAAACTAGACTGCTCAAAATCTACAACAGTAATATTCCTTTCATTGTCCAGTATAAAATTGCGGAGCCATATGTCGGAATAGCAAAATACCATCGGCTCCTCAGCGAGGCGCTCGACTCTGCTTTTCTGCTTGGCCCTTGCAAGGAACTGCATCCATTAAATTAGCTTAGTACAAGATACAACACATACGGCATCTTACTTGGTTGAGATGCTGCTCGAGTTCTTGTGCGTTGTTGTAGTGAACCGGTGCTTTATTGTTATGGAAGAAGTGATGCTGTATGCGCTCTCCGTTTATAGCTGCCGGTCGAGCGCCTATAGGCACAGGTATGCGTAGCAGTTCTGACAGAGCGAGCGTTATACGCCCGTAGATGAGCTCTTTTGATTCTTCATCTGTAGCTTCTTCTAGACACCTTTCCGCCGTTTTTCCGGGAACGTAGTCCATCACAATGTACGTGACATGCTCCCTGTACCAGTCTGGATAGTTTTCATGCCCCAAGGCGACTTTGCAGGCGTAATAGGCAGCCGGGGCCGCAACTTCGGAGCCAGAATCTCTCAGGTAGTCGTGCGCAATATTCTGCGCATAAATTTCGTTCCAAACGAGCGCACCATATTTTACCCAATATACCGGAGATGCAGCGCCAGGAGGGTAGGCGAGCCCGCAACTATACCCCAGTTCGTGACGTTCCGTGCATAGGTGGATCAGCTCGCTGGCCGAGGGAAGTGATACATCAACATGAGCTGGCGGCGGATTTGGACTACGCCACTCCCTCATCATTTGAGCTGGAATCATTATGGCAGTGCTCACTGCTTTGCAGCGTCTTGCTCGTTTCTTTGGCAGGAGAGCTCAGAGCTGCAGAGGAGCTCTGAGCTGCGGGGAATACGTGCCTGACACGTGAACCGCCTTCCGTACGTGGGTACAGAGAGGGCTGCAGCTGTTGCCCAAATGTTTGTCCCTCGGCGACGCTGAAGCCAACCACCTGTTTATTACTATTGTCGCTTCATCTGGTCATATCCGTTCGCCCTCGCAATAGCGTAAGACATCAAACTATGTATTATATCTAGCTTACGAGAGTTTAAATCGCCCTTTCATTTTGCGAGGCTTGATGCAGTTTTACGTATTGGTAGGTCCATAGTGTAGAAATTCCGGTGTAGGCGATGTTTATAGTGTAAGCCCGAAACTCGTAATTGAGATTAGCCATACCATGCGGAATCATAGAGAGATCTAAAAGCCATGATGTAATGGATAGAAGTAGAAAATTGATGTGATGCATTTTTATTTCTGCTACGGTATCCAATTATGGTTTCGCTTGTTATGCCTGCTTCCGGGGCAGCCGGAGTCCATATGTAGGGTAGGAAAGGGGCATGCCTCGCCTATTCTTTCGTGGTAATGCCAAAATAAAGGTGGTCCGTAATTATTGGGTACAGACCTGAAAGTATTTGGCATGGAGCGGCGGCTGGCTAGGGGTTGAAGATAGTGGGGTGTCAACGTTATACCATGCTGGAGCCGGTCCCCGATCGAACGGTTCACATCAGCTGGGCAGCTGCGGAGTTAGCCTCCGCCGGTTGACGGGTGAGACAAATCGACGATGGCGGCCATTAAAAAACAGAGACAGGGGACTTCACAGGGAACTTCAAGGGGACTTCATAGGGAACTTCAAGGGGACTTCACAAAGAACTTATAAAGGACTTCACAGGGGCAACCCGCTGTAGTTAGTAGGTTAGTTTCATGTTTGTGCGGATTAAGAGGGTAGTCTGCTGCCTGTTAAGCAGCCCGAGAAGAACAAGCTCTTGGGAACCGGGGAGCTGGGGGGGTAAAGGTATTTCGAAGAATCGAGGAACCACCAAATCAGGTGGGTGTCAGAGGCAGCCTTGGCTTTGATAGAGCTTTGCCCCATTAGTTATTCCACCATTAGTGTGTTACAGTAACGGCTCAAGAAGCCCATAAGAGTTTTCAGATGAGCGTTTCCATGAAGTGTACGAATAGAGGACTGACTTGATCCAGTGCAGAGAAAGGCGAAACGGATGTCCTCTTTTTTCTTAAAATTAAATAATTGTTAGCAGCCACTCTGAGCTGCCTGTAGCGTGGTTAGGTACCCATTGTGAACTTGGAACTCTTAGTAATGGAAATCGGCGGTCGAAGTGAATTGTTTCCTCTATACATTTATACCAGTTACGACTCCTTTAAAATAAAATCTACTTCTGGAGGTGTAGGAGAAAGAGGCTTCACCCGCATACCGATGCGCAATGGCGCTCCATTCTGCGAACAAGTTTGCTTACTATGAGCTTAAATAGAGCCACAACAAGTAATGGATCAGCGAGGCAGAGAGAGTGGTGCGGGAGGTGTATGCGGAATACGAGGCGGCCGCGGTAGAAGTGGATTCGGACACTTCGGCCGAGAGGCAAGGCGAAAAGCTGGAGGATAGAGTCACTTGTGAAGCGATTGCCGAGACCCTTGATCCGCTAGAAGAAGCCCGCAAGCGTTGTTGGAGGCTGGCCGCTTCGGTGATATTAGGAACGGGGGGCAGAAAACGTGTAAAGCTGATATCCGAGCTGGATAAATTTCTGGCCAAGACGAACAAGGCGGATCTAGAGGTTGAAAACCCGCTGGACTGGTGGATTCGCCACGTAGCAGACTATCCCGTATTATCCCAAATGGCATTGGACTTTTTCAGCTGCCTGGTAATGAGTGTAGAGTGTGAGCGCGTTTTCTCGTAGACGAAAAGGATTATTATGGATGAGCGGAACCGTGTTGGGTCAGATATAGTAGCAGCCATTGTGTGCTAAAAGCGTCCTTCGATCCGGTATGTTGGGGTAGTTTAGTTAGGGGAGGGGGGCAAACGACCGAATTCATCGAGTAATTAGGCAAAGCCAACCAAGCAAGTTAAATAAAGTCTTTTGGCTAAATAAACTAAGTAAAGCAAAGCCATCCATCAACCAGGTAAGATAATAGAGTCAAGTCTCGCCTTATTTAATTGTTGGACACACCGTGTATAAATAGGTGCTGCGCATGAAACACCTATATTAGGTTGAAGTAGAATGCTGGTATTAGCACGTACTATTGCCCATCTGAACGATTGCGAGAATATCTAAAGGAGGGTCCTCTTCTTATACCCTGGCAGAGACTTGCATGTAATTGTACCCCTGTTGCGTGTTAACCAATTGGTAGCAAAGAAATTGGTGAGCCCGGGGCTAAGAACCTGATAAACGGTGTTATCCGATGCGGCAGCCAATGACTCGTTCACTTCTAGTTACATGTAAAAATCATTTACAGAAAAAAACAGATTCACAACTCAAAATAGACTAAAACAAAAAAAATCATTATTAAGCTCATAGTAATGGTTAGTCTGCTTAACGAGGAAGAGCTGGAGGGCGTACATAGGATACAGGCCAGAAGTTACGGTCGTAGCAGCGAGCGTAAAGGTCTCCATGTACGTCTGACCAAGGTTGCTTCATCCACCCAACGTCCTCCTGTATAACTCCTTCGATAGCCTCATAACCTTCGTCTACAGACCAATACCCTACACGCCAGTCCGCATCAATTAATTTCAGCCATCCTCTCTGATCCACAGGCAACATAAGATAGGTCAGGTCAGGCTGGCAGACAATGGATCTAAGTGCTTCGGTATTAATCTGAATTGCAAATCGATACCGGGGTGATAGATAAGACGTAGTTTGGGATTGTTCACCTTGCTCTTCAATAAGGTTATCAGCAACCTATTGGCGAAAGTGATCTCATATGGTATGTGAGTCGATGCCATTAAAAATCTGGACATTGTCTATAATGGTGCTTTTTTTAAGGTCTAGTACGTCTCGCCCATTAAAAAACTTAAAGTAATCTTGAGTTGCCTTATAAATACGGCTTAAACACTGTGCCCAGTCTTTGTCGTTTGTATAGGTGGTGCGATAGATTACGAACCCCCATGAGCGATGGCTGTCATTTCGTATTCTTTCCTCGATAATATCCACGGTGTTGAGATACCTCGAAGATTCTGGGGTGCGCTGGGATAACGATCGTGGTCTATGGGTGCCGTTCTGTTGTGTTTGGATAAATTATTCTAAATCTATTATGAGGATCTAGGTAATAAAATGAGGTCGAAAATCAAGTGATAAAAGAAAAGAGGAAAATAAAAAATAGAAGCAAAGAGTTAACTCCTAATAAAAAAAATGATGTAATATTGATTCTATATAAATAGACAATTATATAGAAAAGAAAAGGTTAAGAAATAAAGGGGGAAGAAGAAGATAATGAGAGGAGAGAAAATAAGTTAAAAGGTAGGAGGGAATAGAAAGGGACCAAAAAAGAGATAAAGAAGAAATAGAGCTAATTAATATAGTTAGCGGGCGGCCTTGCCTTAGACAATACCTGGCAGCCGCTTTTGCTACCCCATTAATGAAAATAGAAGCAACCATTAATTATACTATATAATATAGTACTAGAGTCAAACGACCATATAAATAGAGAGGTTTATTTATAAATTAAATTAAATTAATTTTTTGAAGTATGCTAATTTAGCTATGTAATTGGAAGAATGGTGGAATATAGATTAGATCTCAAGCAGAATTGTAGTAACTACAGCGAATAGCAAGTGCCCCATTATATTGGAGAATTAGTGTAAATATTAGTTTTTAATAGAATAAAAAGCGAAACTTTCAAAAAAATATAGATTAAAAAGGAAAACATTATGGATTCAAACTATGAATATAGCTATTTTATTCTTTGTATTATTGTAGTATATCTAAGATGAAACTCTAATATAAATAGTATAGCCTAATTATAAGTTCTTATAATTGGAACCAATGCCGGGATTCTACTTATAAAGTTGTGTAAATGTAATATTATAGGTGGATTTAATATTAGAGCAGTTGTCGCCACTAATAACTTTGTGGTATTGGTTATATTTGGGATTGATTTTAGGCTGTATTAGGGCTGGCGGTTAGATTAATGAGTATATTAATATAGAAGTTAGGCCCTTTATATAATAAGCATAACCCAGTTAGAGACCAGTGTAATCTTTTCCGACTAAATAAAATCGAACCAAAAAAAATATAAATTAGCCTTAGAGCTTAACCATAGGAAGGACATGGTATCGGCCTTAATGATAAGTAGAATGAGATATAGTTATAATATACCGTTCGGATTTTAAGTATAAAACTAAGAAAATGAAATATAAAAAGCATCTTTAATATTAGTATATCCGTCTCCAGATTGAATAATATAATACTGTAGACATCCTTCAACGACCCCGGATGGTGTTGGACTTATGCTAGTACTTGACTGGCTAGATGTGATAGTCGTGGTTTACTTTATAGTGGTTATAGATATAGGTCTATTGCTAAGACCAATATATATAGGTCGAGTATTATATGTGGTAAGATTGGCGTATAGGCTATCGTCGTAAGTTGAAGAAGAAAGCCAATTATTCCACGATGTTAACTAACTGGCCGTGATTATATAATCCGTCTCAAGATCTTTATAGCCATAATCTATTATACCAAACCATGATTGAGTTAGATCTATTATATTCTAAATAAGTGATCAATAAGAAACATGTCGGCTGGAATAATACTCACGGCCTTTTTGATGTCCATGCACAAGTGCAAAGCACTTGCAGCTTGAAGTTGTTCCTGATACGATGGTAGAGGAGTTGATGGGGACGTAATAGTTTGGTTGCTCGGCTAGATAAAGAAATATTAGTGTGGGAATAATTCTACTAGATCTATTTTTCGCTTACGACCAGAACCAGGCATACCGACGTAGTAGCTGTACCCTGATTTCAAAGCACAATTACTATTGTTTGTCGATAAGCTTGGATTCCAATGCATTAGCTAATCTGTTATAATTTGGTTGGCAAATGCAACATAGTCGCAGCCACTGGCTTTCGCATCATCTGCCTCGTTTTGATACGCTGTGCAGATGCCATTGGAAGTCTGTTAGTGATATAATTGTAACCCGGGTCACTTGTGAGGGTAGGAATGCTGGTATCCACGCTTTTAAATGTCGCTGGAGGTATAGTAATTGGCCGGTTGATGTCAGACATTGTATAGTGTGGGTAGGTGTGAATGTCTCCGACGGGTTTAATATAATAAGAGATACCAAGTAATAGGTTTATATAATCTGCATCCAAAGATGGATTCAGGAAATAAAAATCGCTCAAAGAAATTAAATTGATAATAGAGACAAGGCAATAGGTATCATCTGGTAAGATCTGTAATATATCAGTGTTATATTGTTCTAGAGTACAGTATTATTCCGGCTGTACGCTCCTACTATAGTATAGCAAAATATCAGATTTATATATAAAACTTATAGTATACCATTTACCATAATTTCTATTCGATCTATCTCTTATATTAATAGGAACCGGCGCTATAGTGGTGGCAATATTACTGACGGTTGTATTTGACGTAGTTATCGCGTTCAGTAGACCTTCAGGTGGACTATAATTTCGTATTAGCTTACTAAGTTGCTATATAACCATGTTAGTCTTACCTAATGTAGAATTGATAGCCTATGAATACTCTTGGGTTCTGGTATAGAGAGTTAAGATTAGGATTCCACATTAAGAACTAAGATATGGTAATATTCTTATGCTAAAGGAGAACACTATTGCATGAGTCATACGGTTGCCAACTATATAAATCGCAGGTTGGCGGAATATAGATCGATTTGCCAGTTATAATGTCCCAGTCTTAACAGTAAATATCGAGGCTATTATAATATAAGAGGTTGTAAGTTAATACTTTGAGGGATACAGACAATAAGGTATAATTGTCTAAGGCAGCGATAGTATACGAGCCAGTACATCTTTATGGAGTATAAAGGGTACAGGTTAGTGAAATAAACTCTGTGAATATGTAATATTACTAAAAAAAGAAAAGAGAGAAGAAACTAAGTGGTGGTGAGGCTATCGAGGTGATAGTTGCCAGATCTATACCGGTTGAGTTTAAAGCATAAGACGTAGGAATGGAATATAAATATTGCGAAGAACTGTAAATAGACGTAAGAGACACAAAATTAGATGCTATATTAATATCATAGCCTAGCAATTGCTTAACTTTTAAGCCAAGCCGCCAAGCCAGCAGTCGGAGCAGCTTTCATTGAAAGTAAAGCTTGAGTCTGACCAAGATAGAAGCTGAAGATCGTAATATTTTCCAATGCCACTGTATTGTAGGTTAGTTGTTATCTAATATTCTCCAGCTAGGTCCATGTCGATTTACTTACCTTTCCTTTCTATATGCCAGGTTGTAGGCTGCTTGATAACTGTCTGCAAAGAAGGTGGCTAAAACGATATTAGCTTTCTCACTTTGTTAGTGCTCCGTTTTGTACGGCATGATCTACCTGGATAAGCGATGTTACTAATAACAATAACATCCGTTTTATCCTTGTAAGCCTGTGCGATAGTTGATCTTGTGCTTTGCAGCGACGAGAGGCAAGAGTCTTTGCAAAGTAAATATATTAGCTGTTAAACAATCAAGATATAAAAAGCCCTCAGTCTGTGCAGTCGGGTAATACGCAGCCCGGTGCTGTGCAGTCTGATGCTAGGCGGTACGGTACGACGCAGTTTGATACTCGGCAGCTTGGTAATGTACAGCCTGGGAGTGTCCAGTCAGGTAATGTACACTATGATACTGTGTCATCTGGTATGGTGTCTGACTGCTACTGGTCATCAACCATGACTGGCTGAGACTATTTGCGCTACCGTAGATGTTGGATAAACCTGTAGTTTCTACTATAGCGCCTGATAGTTTAACAGTACCCTTATGTTCTTATAGCTGGAGGTTCGCATCGTCGATGTGTGATGGTTAGTTGCAATGGCCTAATAAGAGGCAAATTAATATAGCCGAAAAGAAACGAATAAGAAAACAATTCAAACAATCTGAAAGGGAGAGAGATACAAACTTGTTGTCTAATGCTAGTTCTATGATGCAAGTGTATAAATGCAGCTCGATATGCAGTTTCCACAGTTTGTAAAACCAATACTCGTGTAAGTTGACCAACAACCAACCGACACCTCCCCCCCTCCCCCAAACTTAGACAAACTTCCACTCAAACGACGCCGGGAAACCAGGCAGCAACTCCCGAAACGCCCTCTCCGCCACCTCGACATCCCTCACCCGCACCGTGATCCCCCGCAGGCGCTCCTCCTCGCCCTCCACCACCCGCACGGCCGGCATGTCCCCGTCCGTCCGGTCCCTCACCAGCGTCTCCCACCTCGCCCCCGTCTCCCGCCACGTCCTCGACTCGACCACCAGCGCCTCCACCCGCAGCACGCCCTGCGCGCCGCCTTCGCCGGCTTCCAGCTGCGCGCCGCCCGCCGCCGCCCGCAGGCGGCCCCACCGCGCGGCGTCGTACTCGCACGCGAACACGTCGAGGTTCGGCCCGCTGAGCTGCGGCAGCATCGCGCGCGACCAGAGCACCTCCCCGTCGGGGCCCCGCGCGCTCTCGTCGTCGCCAAGCGCGATTCCCAGCGTCGCGGCGTGGGCGCGGCTCGCGGCGGTGGTGGCGTGGGGCGCGAGGGCGACGCCGTGCTCGGGCACCACGGAGGACGGGCAGGCCGCCTGGACGAGCTCGAGGACGAGGTTGCCGAGGGAGACGGCGCCGGTGGCGAACTCGGGGGTGACGGGGCGGAAGGGCCAGGCGATGGGGAGGCCGGCGCCGCGGACGAGCTGGTCGTAGACGTCCGCGGCGTTGGGGGCGCGGAGGAAGATGTGGTCTATTGTGTTTATGATGGGCATGATGGCGGGGTTTGTGTGTATTAAAACGATTATGATCAAGAAATATCCAAGAAAATTCCAACTACTTCATCTGGACCGTAGTTGCGGTTTTATATCTACGTCTCGCAACCTCGAATCGTTTATCCAAATCGGTTAGCGAGATTTGGGCCCGCGGGACGGGCAGATGGATCGGCCGCTGGGGCCTCTGGCAATGGGCATGCCACACGTCGTTTGCGCAAGTTTTAAAAACTAGCTGATAACCCAGCCCGCCGGGCCTTCTGAGCGTGTTGTCGTGTCGCAAGTCGCAAGTCATAGGTTGCACAATTTGTCGTTTATCCGAATTGGTTAGAGCATCGAGGCTAGATGCCCACCCGGCGTGAGACAAGCGGGCGGACGGAACCACCACGCTAACAAGGGCGGGCACGCATACCAGGCCAAATGACGTTAAAACGGATGGCCAGGGTGCTTAAGCATATTTTGCGATATTTTCAAGAGGATTTGTTCGCTGCCGTCTGCAAGGTTGCTGTTCATGGTGAGGGGGTTCTGTGGATGGGCCTAGTATGCGCATCCTGGGCGGCTCGCTGCCGTGTTGGATAAACGAGGGCTGAGGCGTGTAAGCCACGGGTGAGAACTTGTAGACAGACGCAGAGTGACAACAACAAACCGTCTTTTTTTTTGTTAGTCATTTATTTATTTATTTATTTTGTTCAATTCTTTCGATCATTCCTTTAGTCCTTTCTTCATCTTTTCGTGTCCTTGACAATTTCAAAATTCTGCCACGCAAGTCTCGGACACCATCACTTGAGACAGGCAGGGTTTCGAAGTTGCAAGGAACACGAATCATTCTTATTAGTTAGTTACTCCATCATTTACCGTCTTTTCCGTGACTTTTATCAAGATTGAGACTGGAGGCCCGTTGGCATCCTACCAGACCGAGGCGGTAGCATACATTACATCTGTCCTGCGCTAGAGCTTCCCTACGGCTGCCAGACACTCTTATCAGTAACATGAAATACCGCTGTTCTAATTATTCAGCAACAATACCGCCTGTACCGCATAAACGCCTCTTGTCACCGTTTTAGATGACCTCGCCGTGGCTCTGTAAGCAATGCTTCTAGAAAGCTCTCCAGCTGGTGCGGGTCCCCCGGAGCACACCTCTCCACCAACCACTAAAGGAAAAACTCCGCCCGCCACAAATCTCCAACCCCGAGCTTGCCCCAGCTAATCCCAGCCCAGCCCAGCCGGCCAGCCAAAACCACACACCCTCAGGGTCCAACCTCCGCCCGCGTGCCCTGCTGCGCCGTCGCTTTCTTTTCTGCCCTGGCTCTTTTCTTCTTGCCTTGGAATATCCGGGTTAGAATTTATATCGCTTGCCGCCATGCTGTAGCGCCCGTTTTGTCCCAACGACGACCCGGATAGAAGAAACTCCCCCACGCCATAGCCCCTCCAACCAGCTGCAGCCGCGCGCAAACGATCGGATCAAAGTCGCACGAACGATACGAGTCGGAACCAGACGAAGCGGGGATTCACAGCAATCTACAACGCCGGGAAGAGGGCTTCTACAGCCTCGATATACTTGAGCGCCAACAACGTTTTCACATACATACACCTTTGTGCCACGCCCACCATGTCGCGATCGCTTCAGCTCAAGGAAGAGGGCAACCGCCACTTCCAACAAGGCGACTACACCGGCGCAGAGAGCCTCTACTCCCAAGCGTGCGTCCTCCGCACCAGACTGCCGTCTTGAAGCAATCTCAGGGAATGTATAAGCTAACACACAGTCGCAGCATCATCTCCGACCCCAAGAACCCAGCCCTCTACACCAACCGCGCCATGGCCCGCCTCAAGCTCACCCAGTGGGACTCCGTCATCAACGACTGCGAGACCGTCCTCGCCCTCCCCTCCGGCGCCACCAACATCAAAGCCCACTACTACCTCTGCCAGGCGCAGCTCGCCATCGGCGACCCCGAGGCCGCGCTCGCCTCGGGCATGGAGGCGCACCGGCTCTGCGCCGCCACGGGCGACAAGTCGCTCCCCGCGGTCACGGCCGTGATCCTGAGGTGCAAGAAGGAGAGGTGGGAGGCCAAGGAGAAGGCGAGGGAGCGCGGGGAGCGCGACCTGGAGATGCAGGTGATGAGGCTGCTGCGCGCGGAGAGGGACGCGGACGTGAAGAGCGTGGAGGGCCTGGAGGGCGGCGGCGAGTCGGAGAGGCAGATCATCGAGGAGGAGGCAGATGCGCGGGAGGAGCGGATGAAGGCCGTGTTCGAGAGGTCGAGACGCATGGCGGGGGAAGGGAGGCGTGAGGTGCCGGACTGGGCGGTCGATGACATCTCGTTTGGGTTCATGGTTGATCCTGTAATGGTGAGTTTCTTGATACGTGGTGTGCGCGTGTGGCATAAAAAAAAAAGAAGCATAGCGGGAGAACGGGCTGACGATTGCGACTTTGCAGACGAAAACGGGAAAATCGTACGAACGCGCCTCCATCATGGAGCACCTCCGGCGGCAGCCCTGCGACCCGCTCACGCGAGAACCGCTCGCGGCGTCGGAGCTGCGGCCCAACATGGCGCTGCGGCAGGCGTGCGAGGAGTTTCTGAAGGAGAACGGCTGGGCGGCGGATTGGTAACAGAATATTCAAGACGACACCGCGCGCAATTCCCAAAGTACATGACGCCGCAACTCGCTCACATGGGGGTGCTGCTCCAACACGCACATACAAAATTGGTCACTACGCCCTTTCGGCAGCTCTTACACAACACGAAATTGTATATTCCTCTCATCTTTCTTTCTTATATCCAGCATACGGCCGCATGGCGTCATCTTTCTTCACGTGTATATATTCAAAATCACCAGCATATTCCGTCATAGATGTCGATATTATCATGTTATTATAATTTATACAAGCCCTTTTCTTCATTTCTCTCATTTCTTTGTTTTTTTTTTAATCCTCCCCATCTAATACCACGTGCGTTTCAATCGTGAGACTTGTTCGTTTCGACCGTCTGAAAAGAATGCTAACATGTTCGTCCCTTTTCCCATCTAACCAAATTCAAATGCCGATAGGCCTCTGTCTGTCGAGGTGTATCCCGTTCTAAAAACAGAAAAAGAAAAAAAGAAAACGCAAAAAGCAGGCCAATTTTCCTCCAGTGATGCGTTAAAAAGTCGGAGAAATAATCAATATTGCATCGTTTGCTCGCTGAACAAGAACAACAACATTCCCTTTCCGGGAAAATCAAAAGAAACAGCAACAAAACAACTCCCTTGTGGAGATCAAAACAGCAGATGCGCCAGATGAATGCTCACAAAAAAAAATGCCGCCACCAGCGTCCATCTCTCAGATGAACCCCTTCTTGCTCCCCGCGTCGTCCTTGTATTCGACCGTCTCTTCCTCTTCGCCGCCGCTCTTGGTGCCGTCTACTTCCTTGACAAGACCCAGACGCTCCTCTTCAGTCGTGTCTGGCGTCTTGCGGAAGACGCGCTGAAACGAAAACTGCCTACGCGCAGAGTGCGGCGGCGGCGTGGGCGGCGCCAGGCTCGCCCCGCTGCCGGCCGATGCGCCGCGGTAGCTCGTGTCCTTGGGGAAGACGTGTTCGCGGGTCGAGCCGTAGTACGAGCCCGCCTCGTCGTCATCGTTGGCCTTGGGCAGCACAATCTCCGTCAGCGGCACAGGCCGTATGCCCGGGCTGCGCAGGCGGCCGCCAGACTCCACGTCACCATATGACGCGGGCATGGTCGCATTGGTCCGAGATCGTGCTCTGATGCTGCCGACGATGCTGGAGAACATGGTACTGGGGCGCTCGTGCTCATCCATGTCCTCGTCGGTGGGGAAGGCCGACATGCCAAGGGGCGGGTGCGGGCTCACCGGGGGCGGCGTAAAGGGCGCGGGACCGGGCGAGGTTACGGCTCGCGCGCGGGTGCTTGAGGCCAGCGTCTTGCGCCGTCGCAGACCGTCCCACTCAAACTGCGGCTGGCCGTCTTCGCTAATGGCCTGGAGCGTATCCATCGACTTTTCTTCGCGCAGACGGACCATTTCCTTTTCTTCCATCTTCTGTCGGGCCTGTGAGATTCTGCGCACAATCGCGGCGGTACCGCGAATGGCGTCGGCCTTTGGATCTGACTCGGGCTGTTCCTGCTCAGCGATCGTCTGAATCTGGTCGAGGTCGCCGCGGAAGACCGCCGTATCGGGCACGTCCTTGGCTGACTTGGACAACTGGAGCAGCACAACACCAGAGCAGATGACGAGGAAACCCATCACAACCGACACCAAGTCACGGGCAGGTGCCTTGAATCCCTGGAACAAGACAGCCGATGTGATGATCGTGGTACTGGTAAAATAGACGTAGTAGGTTGGGGTAACCATGGCAGCGTTGAAGAGGTTGAGCGCTTTCTGGTGAGGGTTAGCATTGGGTGTAATAAGTGGCGGCGGGGTGGACGTACGTTGAGGTAGATGATTTCGGTGAGGAGGGTGCAGACGACAAAGACCAGCAACACCCATAGAAACCAATGCTTGTATTCGGGCTCGCCGCCAATCCAGGCAATGATGGAGGCGCCAAGACCCTGGGTCGAGACGACACTGAGGCCGCCAACCCAACTGCAGATGGAGATGTAGACGAGCATGTTCTTGTTGCCCCATCTAGGGCCGGCATACCAGGCCGCGATTGCCGAGCCAACAAGGATGACGCCGGCGTAAGTGAGAAAGCCGGGCGTTATGGCGAACTTCTGCATCTGCTCAATATTGGAGACGGAGGAGGATTCGGGGGCGTGCAAGACAATGACGACGGACCCGATGATACACAGGAAGCATGCGACCTTGCCGACTATACTAAGTCGCTCCTTGAGGAAGATGGCGGAGAGGACGGTGGTGATGACGACGGAGAGGGCGCCGAGGGGAGTGACGAGCAGGGCGTCGGTGAAGGCGTAGGCGACAAAGTTGCAGATTTCGCCGACAATCATGAGGGTCATGCCACTCCACCAGTAGAAGTTCTTAAGATAGCCGTAGCCCTCGCCCGCGACTTCATTATACTTTTCGTTGGCCTTGAGGAGGCCGACCTTTTTGAGGACAAAGGAGACACCGATGAAGAGGCCCGAGCCGATAGCCAAGCTGATACCAATGGCTTTGTAGTATCCCGGGCGGGAGTCTTTGTTTTCGCCCCCGAGGCCGGACCTGGCGACGAGGAGGTAGTCTGCGCCGGCCAGGGCAGCGTCGGCGGCGTGAAAAGGTGTATAGGCAGCTGTGGAGGCGCCATGGTCGTACATGGTGTCGGTGGCTGGTGGGGGAGGAGTCGAGGAGAGGAGGAAAGGTCGAGATTAGATGTAAGCGTGTAACATGGGCGGCGTGGTGTTGCGTGTGTACACTCGGTATATGCGCTGGGTATAATCGTTGTAGATGGATGGTTGTCGCCTGCTTTTGTTTAAAGCGAGAGAGGGGGGGGGGAGGGGAGGCGACGGCTATAATAAGCGCTGTTGTAACCGAGTATGGGTCGAAAGGCAAAATTCGAGTAGAAAAGGAGGCTTGGACAAAAGAGCCCAGTCCTGTTGCAGGAGGCGTTTTGGTGGTGGTGGTGGTGGTGGTGGGCGTGCTAAGAAGCCTTGGGACGAAGAGTAGTGGCCGCGAATGGCAATTGCGCGGCGCTGGGGGGAGAGAGCCTGTGCAGCTTTGCGTTTTGGAGGTATTATGATCGGGAGATCTGGATTATGAAAGGGTTCGTAAAGATGGTTCGCAGTTGTTGAGAAGAAGAGAAGAGTGTGGTGGTGTCGATCAAGAGGTTCGAGGGGAATGGAGGCAGCGTTTGTTGTTGGGCCAAGGGCAAAAGCAGAGAGGCAGAGGCAGAGGCAAGGACATGGCCAGGAAAACGAGCAAACAGGGTCACAGCCAAATTTAGGAGGCCCCCCGTCTGGGATGGGCTGGGCTGCTGGGCGGGCTACAGAGGGTACACGGGGCCGCTAAACAAGGTAGCGTCATGCATTTTGGGCGTTGATGCGGGTCAGAGGTCGCTGTGCCTGTACTTTGTAGTGGTAACTACCAGCCAGTAGGTAACTAGTACCAAGTAGTTATCTGGTAGCGTGTCTTTGAGACTGTATCCGCCACAGCCAAGCCCCGTTTTACCTTTTCTGCTGGCACTGGCACTGGCCCTGGCACAAAGCAAGGCGGGCGCTAGTTAACAAGCCATTTTCATTCAAGTACGGAGTACTTGCAGGCTACCACGAACAGCTCACAAGGAAAAAGGCACCTGGCCTGGCCCCGGGTCGTGGGCCAGGCCAGGGGTTGCAACTGTAACGAATCGAGTGCTACCCTTGGCCGCCGCACCAACCACCCAAAACAGGGTGCTGTCTGGGGGGGCTCCGACTCCAGCGGTTGCCTCGGGTACGCGCCCAGGTAATTCAACTACATGCAGTACTTTAATCCACTGCGTGCACGGGAATTCGACTAGTTGAATGAGATATATAAACTAGCCAAGTGAAAAAAGTCGTTTAATTTATCCATCCATGGCTTAGAGGTAATCAACTAGTTAATTGCTCTAGACTCTCGCTCCTGTTAACGATTTGCAGTCGTGCAGCTTATAGTGGAGGGACTCGACGCCTCAGCCTCAATAGCACCAGCCTCAATTTCCAGCCACCATACAATCTGCACCTCATAAAGCTTGATTTTTCCTTTCCTTTTTAACCTCGTGCCAAACGCTTGACGAATACGAGCCTACCAGATTTCTCTTGCCTGCTAACTATCCATCATCGTCTTCGATCAACATATATCCCTTACCAACCAGCATCCCGCATTGTCGACGCCCAGGCAACATGTAGTAAACAACAAAAACACCCCATCATCCCGTTTTTGCACATGGGCCAGATCTACATTATTGACCAAAAATCCTATTCACCACAATATATACCTAACCATTACGCAAGCCCAGCGATAGCTCCTGTTTTCTCTCCGGTGGCTTTTTTTTCTATTGTTCCTCCTATTCCTCCTATTCCTCCTATTCCCGTCGACGTGGTTAGTGGGGTTACAGAGTTTCCAGGAATAGCAGCACAGACAGTTCACGTATCCCTGCTTTTTTTTTTTTTTTTTTTTTTTTTTTTTTTTTTTTTTTTTTTTTTTTTTTTTTTTTTTTCCTTTTCTTTACGCGGCGAGCCTTGCGCATAGCCAAAGCTTCTTTGTGCGCGACACGGTGGTGGCGAAGCACTACGGCGACCTATCACCGCCCACCATCAGACGCCGTCCAACAAGCCAGTGCTGCAGCTCAGCTCGTACTATGCAGTTACTAATATCAACTTAAAGTTACCTTATGCACCACTCCAGCTGGCAAACTGTTGTTCATGCCCCCCCATCGAGCGCCCACTGTCAACCCCATCCCAACCACCATCCACCCACACGAATCTGCATCAACCCGTCCCATCTGATACGTCTTGGGGGTCGCCATCCTGCCAAAACACGTCTCCAACATCTCTCCGACACCTCGCCCTTCACAAAACCCACCCCACCTGTTCAGGCCGCCACAGAGCTCAACCACTTTGTGCCTTTTCTTCCTTTTCACCGCGTGACGGACCTCGCACAAACGGTTCCAGCGGAAACACCTGCTTCTCCGCGCTCACCCCTCCATATACCCGATCCCAACGTTCCTTCAGCGGGCCCGGCGTCTTCCACGCCAGCTCTTCGTCTCGCAGCCACAGCCGGACTAGGTGGCGCCTGCCCACACACAGTCAGCATTGTCTCCCTGTCTCCCTGTCTCTCGTCCAGCCTCTCATATGCGTTTGGGCCAACTCACTTTTTATCCAGCGTGTCCGTGTACCGCTCCCGCGCGTGGAATATGCTCAGGTTATTCACAAACTGCACGTCGCCCGCCTCGAAATCCAGCGCCACCGCGTGCCTCTCCGCCGTAAAGTGCAGCGCGTCCAGCGCCTCGGCCTGCGCCTCCGTAATCGGCGGGATGTCCGCGCTGCGCGGGAGCCCCCAGTATCCCGTAAAGTAGCGGCGCGCGTACTGTATAATCAGCCGCTCCGGCGCATCACCCTCGGCGGGCTGGTGGAAGAGCAGCGGGCGCGACGCATATCCCGGAGGGCCTGTCTTGCCAAACCTGTAACGAAAACCCCGTTAGTAACCATCTCCCACTTTCCTTCCCCTCATGTAAAGAAAAAAAAAAAACCATACTCGTCATTGTCCCACGGCTCCGCGAGCGTCCGTACAAGATCCGGCCTCGTCGCCGCCAGCTCGTTGTACACATGCCAGCTGCTCGCCAGATAGCTCTCCCCGCCCTCCGCCGCCGCCGCCAGCGCAAACAGCGCGATGACGTCCCCGGCGTCCGTGTGGAACACCTGCTTCTCCGTCGTGTACGCGGGGGCCCCGATGCGGCCCGCGTCCGCCGTGCCCGTCAGGTCCGTGATGTGCGCGAGCACCACGTCCGCAGGCTTTCCGTCAAACGAGCTGTCCTGCCGCCCGCGCGTGGGCGCCACGTGCGATGCGAGGCCTGCGTAGATGGCAATGTTCTCCTCGCGGGTGTAGCGCGCGACGGGCACACCGCGGACCACTTTGAAGCCGTGCCCAAGATGGACCTCGCGGGAGATGTCGCGGAGGGTGGCGTGCAGGTTGGGGAGGGGGAACGTGCGCTGTGTGATTTCGCCGAGGGGCTTGTTAAGCTCTATTTACGACGTGCTAG
Source organism: Lecanicillium sp. G3 (assembly GCA_037575805.1). Taxonomy (NCBI): domain Eukaryota; kingdom Fungi; phylum Ascomycota; class Sordariomycetes; order Hypocreales; family Cordycipitaceae; genus Lecanicillium; species Lecanicillium sp. G3. Next base: position 43,665 of record JAZHPD010000033.1, read on the forward strand.
TCAGTATTTGTTTTTGGTCGCAGTTTGCGTGTTTCTGCGCACGTACTTTTGAAGTGCTGCAGCGCGCTGTCGAGCTCCTCGATATCGGCCTCGCTCAGCTTATACCACCACTGGTACCTCTCCGAGACGGTCGCCCCGTCCCAGACGAGGTCCGACTCCAGCTTCGCGGGGAAGCCCTCCGGAAGCGTCTTGTCGAGTTCTTCATTCTCAGTGCGTCGCTTCACGCGCGCCTGGTACTTGCTCCAGTCTGGTCCGTAGCTGATGTCCGGCTGGCCCGCGGGACCGGCGGCGGATGGTGGTCTAAGTGTCGTGGCGGTGGTGGTAGTAGTAGTAGCCATCTTGCTCGCTAAACTGGAAAAATGTTTTTTGTTATTTCGCTGCTTTTCGTCTTCAGTTTTCTGTCTGTGCGAGATTCTGACAGGTTTTGTAGTAGATTTAGGCTGCTGCTGCTGCTGCTGCGCGGAGCTGATATACATGTGCGGTGCGCAGCTCTTCATTGCGGGACGGGACTGCATGATTGCGCAATCTCGCCGATTAGCCATATCATCCCGTGCAAGTATGACATTTGCTCTCACCACGGCAAGACAGATGGCATAATACCAAATGATGCGCGTCTTTTCCCGGAAACGGAACGGAACTTGCGAGGGTATTCGCATGCTGCCCGCACCAGCGCACACACTTCACGTCACATATCGCGTGCCCGAACAAGCCAGTATTGGCAATCAATCTCCAATAACGGACGCCGTTATCCCCGCGTAGCAATGATTTTACTTTCTTGTCTTGTCTCATCTGTCTGTCTAGGGCCTTGAAGTTTTTCTATCATCTCATAGTTTTGCTTTCTTCTTTTTCATCTTCTTTCGTTTCCGACTTTCCTTCATCTACCAAGACCCCAGCATCGTGCGCCGCCAGTGCCGTGTCGCTGTTAGAGCACGTCGTCAACGTCAGGCGTTACAGCAGAAAGCTCCAAGCAGATGTGGCAACACACACACACACACACACACACGCGCGCACACACACCCAGACTTCATCATCCGTTTTCTCTCTTCCGTCTGATAAAAAATTTCCGGTTTCCGTGCCGTCGCATAATCGTGAGAAGAGAACATTCGGCATTTTAGAAAAGTTTTAAATGCTGTTGAGTTTTTACATCGACGTCTCATGCTGATACGCGATACGGCGGCTCATGCGCCGAGACGGTTTCGGCCAAGACGCAGGATGAGTGTGTATATTAACTCAATTCATGAGGACATTAATTAAGGCTAGTTGTCATCTAAATATTATTCCTAAAGCTTGCAACAGCACAGACTCATATCTTTGTACAGTCGTAAACGCAGCTCTCCGTAATTTCGCTCCCGGCGTGGTGGTATCAATGGTTTTTAGTAAAAGACAGACGTAAAAGCACAACGAGCATCTTAGGGCAACCTCCCGTACTGGTTCTGCGCCCTCGCGAGAGACGCCTTCCGCGGGAGCGGCGGCAGCGGTCGTGTGGGCTGCGGGTACGGGCTCGCAGACACGGAGTCCATCGGGATCGGTGGCGGGAGACGCGCTGAGAGCTGCCTCATAGGCTGCTGCGCCAGCTGCGTCTGCGGCCGGGGCTTCGAAATGGACTCCTTGGGGACCGGTGATCGGTAGCCACCTGAGAAGCTGCTCTTCTTCGCCGGTTTTCGCCGGTAGAAGTAAAATAGTCCCGCTCCAAGGATGATTGCCACCAGCACTGTCTGTGTTAGTCGACTTCGCAAAGTACTTCGCGTCGCTGTTTCGCCTACCTATGCTTCCAACGACGATGCCGGCCTCTGCGCCACGACTCAGACCATCGGCTGGCGCCATTTGCATATTGGTTGTGTCAGACATCTTGTCCGCGCTCTGCGTCGGTTCCGTCAGCGAAGACACAGATGTGTCTGTCGGCTGCGCAGAAGCTGATGGTGTCGCGTTCAGCTCCGTCCAGGTATTGCTGGAGCTGCTCAGTTGCGCAGATGTGCTATTTGGATCTCTGTCCTGAGACGTTGATGTCGGTTGCGGAGGCGGAGGCGGCGGCGGAGGCGGCGGCGGGGGAGTGTTCGTCTTTGCAGGAGGCGGACGAGAGTTGTTTTTCGTTGTTGTCTCCGTTCTCGCGGGGGAGGTCGTGGACGGTGGAGGAGGCTCTTTGCTGAGGGGCGGCGGTGCAACAATCGTGACAAAGGTACGCCTTTCCAAGACCTCTGTGGACGTTCCGGTTCGGTCGAATGCCGTCTCCGTTTTGTCCAACTGTGTGCTGGTGTCATTCCCATCTTCGCCCAATCCATTCAACTCCGAGCCCGTGCTGTGTAAGTCCTCCGCTGCTTTCTCGATGGCATTGTGCCGCGCGTTGGCCACGCGAGTACCGAGTTGGTCATGACGCTTAGCATACATGTCCGGCAGTTGCTATAATAATTAGTGAGTTAGTCTTCCCAATGGCATCAGCCCGGATCTACCTCTGTTTATCGCAATGTTTATATAGCCTCGCCTAAGTGATGGATCGGAGACGGGAAACTGATAGATATATGATGTATTTCTGGAACGGCGCAGATATTAAAGTAGATCGCGGATATAGCGGTACAAAGATTCAAGAGGGAAAATCCATCACCCAGACCCCTGTCGAAACCGTTTGCCACGAGGTCCGTACTTGAGCGAATGAGCCTGCCCGGGATCGCTGGGCCCCGGTTCCTCGCTGCAATGACCCGTCATGAATTGTCTCGGCACGGGAAGAATGTTGTTTCAAGAGCAGATGTCTTGGGGGTTTTCTCCCGGGGCTCTTCGGGTTCCGAGCGTCTGTGGGTAACCATTGTTCCGGGGGGCGAACCATGGCAGAGCTCGAGAGCTCGCCGAAACAGCAGCATCTCCGCCTACCCTAGCTGTCGCAGATGCAGTTTCACGACGGTGTCTCCGAGTCAGCAGCCGATAGAGGTGAACAAAATGGGAAATCCTGTCAAAGCTTAGCATTGAAGTCGGTGGGAACAATAGCAATGATAATTTTACTGCCTGTATGACGTCGTATCTGCAATCACGCTTCCCAATATTGAGTCGTGGCGTTGTGTTATGCAGCGGGTTCGGTGGATTCGAGGCAGGCGCTCCTACGCCTAACAGCGCAGCACTCACCAAACCCGGAATCGGTGCACAGACTAGGTGAATCTGGCCAGCTAGTTAGTCATCTGCCGGAACGCAAGACACATTCATTTGCCAACGGTCAGCCGTGTCGGGGGCTGGAAGCGCCGTGAGTGATAATCCCTGGGACGCGGTCGTGATTGGCCCAGAGCGGCGATGCTCGCACCACGGCTAAGCGCCCACCTCAACACCACCTCCCAGTAGCCTGTCAACGGCCGGCCAATCCTGCGGCCCGTCGATACAGCTCATTGTATCTTTGCATCTTAATGAATGCAGTGCTGCACCGGGAAATGGGACATCGTGGGCGCCGTGGCTGCCACCCGGCCTTGTACCGTGAGAATAGCTCATTGGCCTGAATACAATGTCGACATGCAACCATGCGGGCCTGGGTTGTTAGTCTGCAGTCTTGTTCTGCCGTGCAAGTGACGGTCGGCGGCAAGAATCGTATACTTGAAGCTGAGATGCCCCTGGCCGAGTATGCCGGACAGTTCTCTTCATTCTCTCCTTTTCAACTCGCAGCGTCTAGTGTTTTCTGCAGATTTACCTTGTCACACTCTTTTGTTCGCACAATGTCTCATCTTAAAAACGAAGTTTCGTCTTCTGACTTCGAGGTCGACGCTGAGGATCAGCAGGCGCAGTCGAAACTTGCGTTGCTCAAGGTTGTGAACACTCTCCGCGTCGGCCTTACTCTTCTTGCCCTCGCATCCGGCGCTGCTGTGCTTGGTCTTGGTGCCGATACGCTTTCCGTTTATCGTGGGACCTCGCTTCCAGCTGATTATCTTCTGCCTTTGTGGCCGGTCGAATTCGATACACGTCCTACCCAGGCGCTGATTGCGTGCGGCACCATTGTCCTCGTTGCTAATGGACTGGCACTTGTGATGAGCAAGGTCTCTGCTGTGAGTAACGATGAGCCGGCGAATTTGGCAAATATTCGAGTGCTGATTTCATATAGCTTCATTCTCGATTCGCTGCTCGCTCGTCCGTCTCTGTCGGTGCCCCGGTCATTGGCCTGATCGGTGCCGTCGTCGCCATGTCGATTTTCTATGCCATCAACGCATCAACGAAAGTCGACACTATTCAAAGCTGGAGCTGCCACTGGAACAGTGTCGCGATGCACGTACGCCCGTACTTTGGAACGCTGTGCAAGGAGAGCAAGGCTGCACTTACACTCGCCACCCTGCTTGTACCAGTTGAAGCCGTGATTATCGGCGTCTCTGGATACGAGGCACTTCTGCTGCGGCGCATCAAGAACTCCCCTCATCATTAATGGCGGCCCCGTGGCCTAATGTTTGATTTGATATCGAATATTGGTCATTTTCCAGTTTTATTGCTCTTCATGTTTGACGTGGTAACGACGAGACGTGGCGCTGGAATGCCCGTTTGAAGTATATCGAGGGGTTGCCGGTGTTGTATTCACAGCTGGACGACGTATATCATTTCCTTTTTTTTTCTTCTATTTTTTTCTTCGAATATTTCGAAGTTTTGTATTTCCAGGTTTATCAATTCAAGCGAGTTCAATATTGTTTGCTGTACTGCAGATGTTGTGTACTCCGTCTCACTAGCTGCCTGCAGTACCTGTCCACCATAATAAAGCACTGACCCACTTGAGACGGCCTATCGCTCAAGCTCAATCTCAACACTACAACATCTCTGCGCCGACTTTAACTGTGACGACTCCCGGGGCTATCATCTTGAAACCAGTCTCGGCAAAGGGAAAAAGCAAATACTCATCAATTCCAGTCTCACCCATCAGGCCTCGACGCCTCCGAGCCCATTCCCCGTCCACCAACTTCTGCTCCCATCGCAGACCTTCTTTCCCGCCCTTGTTGGCATACCAAGCTACTGAAGCCGTTCTTTGTTACCTCTTCTTTGTCCGAGGCTTCGCGATTGTGCTGGGCGACACCGATTATTTCCCTTGACCGGTCCCATAAAAATGGAGGTATGCAGTCTGTCTATTCGCGATCCTTCGCCCCCGCGTGAGAAGCGAGCCAGCCCGTCCAGTGTCGGGTACTGGTAGCAGGTGACGCAGACCGGGGGAGCAAATCACACGTACCCTAGTCGCTGCTTCAGCAAGGCGCCGCAGCTCTCAGACGTTGCTAGCGGTCTATCTTGGCCTTGTCGGCCATCATGATGCTCGCTTTCGCCACGTCTAAGATTGCGCGGATGCCCTCACAAGCTGGGTGCGGCCACACTGAGAGTCCCCCGGCGTCGACCATCGCACAGAATATGGCCACTCGGACCTCTTTGTGCAACAAAATTTCTCTTGTATTGCGGTGATTGTGTCCGGAGATGGGTGTTGTGGCTCATCTGCCAGAGTTATATCTATTCTTCAAGTCGCCTGCCCTGCACCGCTCCGCTTCCCTCCCGAGCCGCTACATTACCTGTTTGCACTATCCCGCGTGTCGTCTTGCAGCACCCCTTGTCATGCGTTTTGGAATCACATTCTTTTATCATGGACTCCATTAATACCCTCTTTACCCGATGCAAACGCTCTTGTCGCTCCCTCTACACAACTCTGCGGACCAAGGCGTCCCGCAGATCCCACGCCAGATCGATACCGTCTCCATCTAGCACGACACCCATGAGCGCAGCACAGCTAACACTTAGGCGGGTATACGAACAGGCAACCGGCAGTGTTTCCAAGAAGGATGACTCCAAGGCAGGAGATATCGTTGCAGGATTGCCTGCAAAGGGAAAGCCGCGTCTGCTGTTGATGGGCCAAAGACGGTAGGTTGAATGTGATGTTCATCGCGCATGAATACTGACTGTATGACAGGAGCGGAAAGTCTTCCATTTCGAGTGTCGTTTTTCATAAGCTGCCGCCCAATGAGACTTTGTTTCTGGAATCCACAGCAAGGATACAAAAGGACTCCATGGCGTAAGTGACCACAAAACATGATGCAGCACAACACTGACATCAATTTAGTTCGTTTATGGAGTTTCAAGTGTGGGACTTTCCCGGGCAGATTGATGTTTTTGAGACCCCAAACTTCGATATGGAGGCCATCTTTGGGGAGATCGGGGCCTTAATTTGGGTCATCGATGCTCAAGACGACTACTTGGAGGCCGTGGCGCGGCTCAACACAACGATCCTGGCTCTGCAAGGGAGCTACCCCAATATCAACATTGAAGTCTTCATTCACAAGGTAGATGGCCTGTCGGATGACTACAAGCTGGATATTCAGCGCGATATCACTATCCGCATCCAGGATGAGCTGTCGGATCATGGCTTCGAAAACGCCCCGGTAACTTTCCACCTTACCTCCATCTACAACCATTCTATCTTTGAGGCCTTTAGCAAGGTCATTCAAAAGCTCATTCCGCGTCTCGGCACGCTAGAGGCTATGCTCACCAACTTGTGCCGCACTTGTCGCTTCGAAAAGGCATATCTCTTCGACGTCCTGTCCAAGATCTATATTGCGACGGACAGCGCAACGGCCGACATGGCTAGCTACGAGATCTGCAGTGACTACATTGATGTCATTATAGACATCACCGAAGTCTATGGCACGTGGCAGCGCAGCGACGAGAGCCGCAAGAAGCTGGAGGGTGAGCCGCTGAACATGAAGATTGAGGACCAGGTTGGGTGCGCCACGGCGGAGAGTTGCCTTGTGCTGCACGACAGTAACAAGCCGATTATGCTGCGTGAGGTTGATAGGTACCTCGCTCTCGTGGCCATTATGACGGATGACTCATACGAAAAGATGCCGCTGGTTAATATGAATGTCGAGACAGTTGTGGAGGGCATCACCGAGTTTTTCAACATTACGAAGCCTAAGAACCAGGCTTAAGGGAGTTTACTTTGTGGCAGGAAATATATACATAAACATATGCAGGAATCATGATATCATTTTAGCTCAATCTTCTATGCCTCGTTCATCGTGACTACATTTAATTGATGCTATTACTGGGTCTTTTCGTCTAGTGCAAACGTTCGCCAGGTCGTCCTGTTGCTAGCGAGCAGACAGACACGCGCCGGTATCTCGCCTCTGACGTCCTGTCTATCATGCACCTCCATCCGTACGGGCCGCATGGTAGATTCCGACGGCAGGTTGTACTCGGTGCCAATCGCGGCTGAGAGAGGCGTGCCGGCAATGGATTCCGGTGATGCGTCCTCCATGTATGGCTCATAGAGGGTAGCGTCTGTTTGCACCGGCACGCTGAAGATGGCAGGTCGGCTTGGCTCTGGAGATATATTAGCGAATGTACGCATAATGGAAAGCAGTATCGGCGGCTTACCGGCTCCAGTACAGAGAAGCATTAAGGTGCTGGCGTTAAGGAACTTGAGATCAATGAGCGTAGACTCGCCTAGGTCTATGCAGCGCCAGGATAAACTCTGGTTGGAGCTGATTCCGTTGACGATGCTCAGCTCTGCTTGAAAGATGTACACTGCAGCTACGTTAGTGCCGCGTCTGGTATGTTACTCGAGCAATTCTCACCCTTGTTATTGGCATCTTTAGATGCAAGGGCCGTGTATACGGTGCCGCCGCCCTTCAAAATATTAGCAAACATATTTGAGACTGGAGAGAATCTTACTTACACTAGCAGTCGACTCCGCCATTCTTGCATCCATCTTGGTGATGGGTCCTCCAATCCTCAGTTTCATCGGTACGCCGAAGCGCACGCTGTGCTTCTTCGCATCTGCAATGCCCTTGAAGATGCGCTCTGTCCATGTGGTAGCGTAATTGACCAAAAACTCCACATGCGGCAGCGCCTTCATTGCCTGCTGGCCAGCTTCAGCCTTTTTCAGCTGCTTGTCGAGGACTTGGAGCAGGCTGGGTCCATCCTCTATATGCTCCCAGTCCGCCGTGTAGTCCTCTTTCGCCACCTCGTCGAAGAAGCGGTCCAGCGGGCTGCTGGTTAGGTAGCGCTCAATGTAAGTGAGCACACGCGACGTGTCCATGGTGGCCTCCTTTTCGGTGAGCTCCTCGGTGGCGGCACCCGATGACGCGAGGCGGTCGATCTGGAAACGCAGCCAGCCGGAGAAGGCGGTGAAGTGCTCGATTTCATCCATGGCGTGTAGGAGGATCTTGTGCCCAACGAGCGTGAGGCAACTGATGATATCCGCCACGCGGTTGATCTGTGTCGTCGTGAAGCCAATGTCGTCGCGCGTGTCGTAGAACTGGGCGAAGCCGCGGAGGCGGCTGAGAATGATGGCGCAACGCTCGAGACCAGGGAGAAAGTTTTCGTGGACGATATTCCGCAGACCCTCGAGCCCGGACGTCACTGCCTTGTCCCACCTCTTGTGTCCCTGACGAATGTGTTAGCCAGCGAAAGTTCATATGGGACAGTAATGCTTACTCTTTCTGCAAGACTGTCCACGAGCCATTCTCGTACCGGCGCATGTGCATGTCCAGTAACAGCCGTATGATATAACGCCGCGACGATATTTCTAGGTCCGCTCTGCATCTCCTCCAGATCACCTTGAACGCTACGCAAGAATCTGCTGGGAAGCTCTTTCGCATTTTTCCATTCTGTCTGCATGTGCAGCTGCGCTTGCTTCAGATATCGCAAGAGCGTCTGAAGCGTCGTCAGTTTCGACGCTAAAAGGGACAGGTTTATGGGAGATGACGAGATAAACGGCAGATCCGTAGGAACAAGATGAAGCTCGGCAGGATCGTTGGTGTCGTCTGCCATGAATAGAGCATGCGTCGAGACTGTTGGATACGAGGCGTGGAACGTGAGTCGCGGCGCAAGAAGTTCCCCAAGCCTTGGTGCTGGGAAGGTACCGATAGAAAACGAATCGTAAATGCTGAGATGAAGATGGCCATTGCTCAACCCAACAACCATGACATTGACTTGATCATAATCTGAACGCTTAGGTGTCTGGAACAAGAACTCTATTCCCGTCCGCAGAGTGAAAACCGTAGCGTCGTCGCTATTTAGTGAATTAGCAAATATCTCCATCAGAGGGATAGAGAATAGATACTCACCCAGCTCCGGCACTGGCAACTGGCAGAGGGCTAATCTTTGGCAGCGCGGTGCCTACCTCCAAAAAGGTAAGTTCCTGTGGCAGATCCAAAACACCAGGGCCGCTTCCCGAGTTGAGACCCTTGAGCAGCTGTTCACCCGCATTCGATGCCTGCTTTTTGGCCTTTGGCGTGATTCTGCTCGTCGCCCAGCCGATATGTGTGATTTTGGCCGTGGCATCGTCACACAGCTTCAGATGATGGACTGCCTTGTTGTTTTCTAAGCCCATAATGCGCACAGCTCCATCGCTCCATCCTACCGCAATGAATTGGCCTGGAATCAATAGTCAGCTCAAGTTTCCGGCAAAAACAGCAACGCGCAGGTAGGAAGCGGAGTGGACTCACCATCTGGCTTCCACGTCACGACCAGCGCATCGGGTGCTTTCGTCCCTGGTGGCCCAACCTGGTGAATTTTCGATACGGCCTGGTTGGGGGGTCTGTATATTAGGAGATCTTTGTCGCCGCCATCCCATGTTGCCGAAAGATCGAGCGTGGGACAACTGACAGGGAAGCCGTTTGGCGCCTTGAATTCAAACTCGGCCTCACTGAGCAGCCGCAAGGACGCGTCGTCCGCCATGTTGAGGGCCCTGAGATATCTCGACGCGTCAGAAAATGGTGTAATTTGCAGTTTTTAGCACCCCCATTGGCCAATAATTGCCCTTTGAGTTGGTCTTGTGTCGTCGTTTCCAGTATGGCGTTCGTCGGTTTGTGGTGGAGGGATTGGCGGTAGCGCAGGTACCGTTGGAGTGGGTTGATGCCCACTTGTACTACAAATCCTACTATAACTGTGCCCTTCTACGCCCTGTAATTTTACAGCACTCAGCAATACGTAATCATTGAAGATGTATACTGTTTAGAATGTTCATTGCGCCATTAGTTTCTAAATCTCAAGAGCATGCCTCTACAGTGGCTGCTACCCCGTGACTCCCTACATATCTGCAAGTTCCAACCCCTTTTACTGCGGCCACTCTATTCAATCGTGAAGTTATCGGCATTAGATTTAATCTCCTTGGAGAAGGCAACCTCCTCATCTTCCTCGATAAGAGAGACAGATGAGACCTAAATATGTTAGTAATGGCCCATTTGGCTAGTTGGTGGAGTATACTCACATCAACGTCCACGTATGGTGTGGTCTTGCTGAATCTGACATTCATAGGGAAGAAATCGTTCTCATCCGCAGTCTCGGCCTCGAACTCGAAAGCGCCGTTGGGGTTCTCGTCATCAACGGTGCCAATGTTCCACTCCAGCATGTCACCTGAGACCTCGTACGAGGCGTCAAAGCTAGAAACGACAGGTTCGCTGCCCTGGTAGGGGATAACGACGCTGACATCGCGGAGAGAGTCACCACCAGTCAACTCGTACTCGACAGTAATATTATACTTTGACGAATCCTTGTTGATCCATACTGTGAAGGTAATGGGGCAAGTGGAAGGGTCGTCGGCCTTAGGAGTAGCTCTCCAGCGCAGGACGCCAACTGCATTGTTGACGGGGAAGCCACGCGCCGTGTTGCTCATCTGAATAACCTTGGAGCTGTTGAAGATGTTGCGATCCACGTTGGGGTGTGTGCGGAACTGAGCACCGTGAGAGGGCACAGCCTGGAGGGCCAGCTTGATCTTGGTCATGCTAGCATCCGAGACTCGCAGTGTCAGATCACCGCTGACGGCGAGCGTCTGGACGGCACCTTCACGGGACAGGGTGGCGTTGATCGACTCGGAAACGGTGACGTGAATAGCATCGCGGTCCATGGTCGAGGACATGCGCGGTTCGGCAGGCGCAGCAGCAGCAGGTGCAGCTGGGGCGACAAGAGGGCTGTCGTCGATTTCGCCGCCCATATCGCCACGTACACGCTCAAACATGTCTGTGGTCTTGGACTTCTTGCCAAGCTGCATACCCTTTCCTTTGGGTGCCGAAGGCCTGTTATGCAATTAGTTTAATGAGCTTGTTAAAAGAAGTAGTGCAACGCACTTGGTGTATGTCTTGTTCTTCTCGGCCTCGTAAGAGTCGTAGGAGTTGCCAGCATTCGATGAGGGAGATTGGTATGTCGGGTACGAGGGGGTGCGCGGGATGCTGGTGCGGCCGCCACCGAGGCGGGCAGACTCCTTGCGCTGCATCTCAAGCTGCTTGGCCTTGCGCTTGCGCTCTTCGGTGGCCTCGAGTTCCTTGTTCTGCAAAGACTGTCAGAATTGCTCTCGTATGGCGCTTTACAGGGTGTGCATACCCTGGCAATGATTTCCTGGACGCGCTCTTCGTGACTCTCCATCTCGAGGAAGGTCCTGATCTGGCTGATGGTCAAGTTCTCGCGGTAACCGAGGGTGACAATTTCGTCGAAGGCGCTGAGAAGCTCGTATGCGTTTCGGAGAATCTCTCTCTCATCGAGGGTCTTGCAGGCGCTGGCAACGACCTGAGCAAAGAGGTGGAGCGAGTCGATGTCTTGCAGGATGTTGGATTGACGGTTGGTGATGAGCACCATGTAGAGCTCATCAAGAGGCTGGTAGACAAATCGCACATTGTCCTGCTCGACAGTGGTGTGCTGCGTGCCGCTGTCGGCAAGCTTAGGCAGGGATGCGAGGAGCGCCTCTATTCTCGATCGTGGCATATCACGAAACTGTCTCGAGAGGACAGCTTTCCCTCCACGGGTGCAAATCGAAGCGGCGAGGACGACCTAGAGAGCGGTTAGCGAAGCGCAATCGGGTTGGATCGAGAGAATAGAGCCGCGCACCATCTTGAATTATAGTTCCTGGTGTCTGCGAAGTGGTGATGTTGTCAATGGCGGCCAGTATGGAGGATCAGTACAGCGCCCTCAATCCAGGAGCTGGCCAATATTAGGCCAGGTGTGCGAAAGTGGGGGGATTCATGGTGGGCGGTAATACGTAGCAGGTCGCAGCCAGCCAGCAGCTTTAAGGGGATTCTGCCGCCTAACTGTTTTAGGCAAGGCGGTCGAGCTCCCTCCAGCCCCAGGTGGCCATCGAGACTATTAGGCTGTTCACTGCAAACAGGTCTTTTTCTGTTCAGAAACATTTCACCTCTTCATATCCAAGCAAGCGACGTGAAAGTTAGGCGCCCAAAAAACTGCAGCACTGCGATACGGATACTGTTAACGTCAACTCCGTACTTCCCTTCTTTACCAAACTAGTACCAGGCTCAGCGACCAGCCAGCTTATTGAGCACGGTCAGCAATAGGCGTTCGTTCGCCACATCGCCTCAAGTCGCCTCAAATTCCAGCAACGTTTGGCGCACTTCTTTTCTTTCGTCTTGCGAAACTTCTATAGTCCCTTTCTCAAATACGCGCCCAGGAAACGCGAAAACACGAGCTAGTCCAGCCTACCGACCTAAGCAGGACATGACAGACGTCGACATGGACGTCGACGCGATACATCACCCCTCTTTAGAGGTACCAGATGACGATCTGATTAACTACGAGAGCGATGCCGCCGATTACACAATAATGCCAGCCGAAGACCGCGACATCGAACGGGTCCCAGAAGTTCAGGAAGCAAAGCCAGATGCCCAGCCTGTTGAACAGGGTGATGATCTTGGTGCCGAGGAATCCTCAGAAGTTCAGATCCCCGATGGCAATGCAGAGACTTTTGATAATACGGAAGTTGTACTTCCAAACGAAGAGAACGATCACGAGCAAGCCCCGGAGCATGATGTTCTGCTCGATCCTGAGTCTGCGCAGACCGCGCTTGATGCCTTGACAAGTTCGGTGGCCGATGCAGGCGCTGATGAGGTCGACTACAGTCTAGGCGAAATAGACTATCACGAAGATCAGGCAGGCCATGACGAAGCAGGAGTCGGGGCTATCCAGAGTGCTGCAAACGAAGAAGTCGTTGCGGCCCCTGAAACAGAAGAAAAAGCAGAGATTAGTTGGGAGGACGATGAGCCAGCAGACGACGCAAACGTTGAGTTTGGCCATGACACACAAGAGGAAGAAGAGCAGGTCATCTTTGGTGGCGATTCTGAACAACAAAACAAGCCAAAAGAAGACAAGAACGAAGGTAGAGATTATCATCAGGATGAGCCACAGGCGCTGGAAGAAGATACTACAGGCGAGGCCAGCATGGAGGCTACTCTGGAATTTTCTGGCCGCGACACCGAATCTCATTTTCCCAGCATCACGGTACAGTACCAAGGAGACGAGTTCCCATTTTTGTCTACTGGCACAGATGGATTCTTCTCTGATGCTTCCATCCTTGGTGAAAGCATGCAGGGAGTATTTAGCGGTTTCCGTTCCCAGCTTGGCAATGAAATTAGAACAGAGGATGAGTTGGTCTTCCAAGTGGACGAGCTCGGGTTAGAGTTCACAGAGGTAAGGACTGCGTTTCCATCCAACTCGACTTTGGACTAACATGATTCTAGTCAAACACGACGTCGGCGGACCTCACCATGCACCAAATACTAGAAGTATTTGATCTCCTCGTCAAGAACGATGACCCTGATGACTCACGCACGCTATACACCTATTTGTTCACACGACTTAACAGCTCGCGTCGATACGAATTCTTGGTAGAAAGCGCCACGTCTGGCAAGGGGCTAGACGAAGTACATCACTTATTCCCACAGCATTCATCTAACCACGAAAGTGATGCTGAAAATGGAAATGACAGTACCATGTCTAGCGAACATGCGGAAGAGGAAGCTGAGGAACAACATAATGAAGGAACCATGGAAGACCATGCGCAAGAGCAAACAGAGCAGCAAGACGAAGTCGCTGGAGACGATGCTGAGGAATACCGTAACGAACATGAGGACCATCACGAAATTGAGTATTTCGATGAAGCAGCCGAACAAGCAGCCGATGCGTCTCATGCGGACGAGCTCGACACGGCGGATCAACCTGAAGAACCGGATCCAGCCCAGAACGCAGAACAAACCGAGCACGATAATGCATTTGCGAACGAGAACAGCAGCACGACTAGCACTCTCCAAGGCGATGCTGACGGCACCGCTCTGTCAGTTGATGCCGACGACGATACGGCAGTCGACGCTGAAGCTGACGGCCCTGTATTCGTCACCGAGGCAAATGACGATGCCGAAATCGACTGGCGGGACGATGATGAGAATGACCCTGCTGGTGATGGAGGGTCGGTGACCGGCAAGCGGTCCCGTGACGAAAACGATGAGTCAGACGTGGACGATGAAATCGGTAAGCAAGCCTGTGAAACTCGTGTCCGAACAATAGCTAACCCATCGCAGACTTTAAACGCCGCCGACCTTGAACAATACATTACTAACAAACAGCAACTCATCAACACGCCATGTCCTGAATTCACCGGGCGCAGACGTGCCGGAAAAGTTTGGAGCACCAACACCGCATCCCTAATAAGCGACAAATGCCGACTTGGACGACAAAGCGACAAGGTAAAGTGACTCGGCCAATGGCCAAGACTAACCCATAGGACAACCGCCTGGCTGTATTTTTAGCAGAACTTGCGACATGACACAACTTGATACCATTTTCTCTTCTACACTTATGCCCCGTTCCCCGTTGAGCAACGCGACCCGCTTGGGTCATTGATCGAGGAGGACTGTTTCTATGAATCTACCTTGAAGACGGATTTCACCTTGACGAGATACATTTACTACTCAACAACAGGTGATGTATTCCGTTCTGCCGACACGGCAAAGAAAACAAAAAAACAGATTAATGGAGGGACACTTTCTTCCTGGAACTCGGCGTTTTGGTGGACTTGTAACCCTTTTTCGATTTAGCAACTTGGCTTTTCTTTTCTTTTTTTGTCGAAACGAGATCTAGCCTACTCTATGTCCCGGATACTTCTTTCTCTTGACGGGCCTGCTCCTCTGCTGAGCGAATGCCCTCAAGTTTTATGATGTACATGGGTCCTGATATATAGGCTCTTTTTGGCAACCTGCCTAGTCCGACTTGGCTAGTTAATTCAGCAGTCCATTACTGGACTTGAAAGCGTGTGCCTTTTTTACATGATGTGACTTTGCTTGAATATGTGCTGTGCTTCCTTTCTGGCTTTTAGGCCACTCAATCCACCGAAGCGGCGGCCTTCATCTCTGCCAGCAAAGACGCGACCTCCTCTGATGTAAGCTCCTCGGTGACTGACACATCACACTGCAAACCGCCAAATGTGCGTGGGTTACTCCACGACCGCTCCGCCGCCAGCGGGCCGACAATCAGCGTCCGCGTGTCCTTGAACTTGGGCACGCCGCTGGGGATAGCCTCGCCCCAGACGTGATAGTCAGCGGGATGCTTGGTCGCGGCGTCCGCGTCCTCCCAGTCATAGGCCGCGGCGTGCCACTCGTAGTACTGGAACTGCGCCTTTACAGTCTCGGTCTCGCGCGTGGCGGCCTCGCCCCTGATGAAGGCGACGACGTCGGCGGGGTTCCGCTCCCCCGGCAGGCCGCGCTCGAGGAGGACGTCAGAGACGAGCGCCTGCAGATCATAGTTGCTGACGACGCCGTCGACGCGCAGCCGGAAGCCGCGTTTCTGGACGGGGCAGAGTACCAGCCAGGGCGCGTCGAGCTGCGCGGCGAGCAGGATGGCGAGCCACTGCGCGTGAGACTGGGCAAGCTCGACGGCGGCCGCGCGGAGCGGAGAGGCAGGCGCCGCGGCCTTGAGGAGGGTCTCGCGGTCGCGGGAGAGGGCGGCGACGGCGGGCAGCGTCCAGGGCTGGAGGAGGGCGAGCGCGGAGGCGC
This sequence comes from Lecanicillium sp. G3, assembly GCA_037575805.1. Classification (NCBI taxonomy): domain Eukaryota; kingdom Fungi; phylum Ascomycota; class Sordariomycetes; order Hypocreales; family Cordycipitaceae; genus Lecanicillium; species Lecanicillium sp. G3. The sequence continues at coordinate 59,417 of JAZHPD010000033.1, forward strand.
CGCCGCGGTCCTCGGGGACGTGCGTGCGGAAGACGTAGTGCGTGATGCTGCGGCCGTCGACCTGCGTGAGGACCTGGTCCTCTGGCGGGGGGTCCGCCTCGTCGTCGTCCCGGGGGGGCAGGTCCGCGATGCACTTGTCCGCGAAGCGGCGCGCGGCGAGCAGGAACTCGGGCACTTTGGCGAGGAGGACCTCCGCGAGGGGCCGGACGGGGGCGCCCGTCTCGACGAGGGCGCCGGCTGTGAGGGCGGCAAAGGCCACGCCGTCGGCGTCGTCGACCCTGGCGGCGGCGATGCGGTCGGTGAGGATGGCGAGCGCCGCGGCGAGGTCCGCGGGCGGCGCAGAGACCATGCCGGCGTGGAGGGCGACGCGGCACTTGTGCACGGCGGCACCGTCGTAGTCGATGCCGCTGACGGCGGCGGCGAGGTCGCGGGCCGCCTGCTGGAGGGACATGGCTTGCCGGGGGTGTGCTGCTGAGGCCAATTGGGTGCGGGGGAGCTTCGGGGCAGTGATGGAAGGGGGGTAGGATAGGACAGATGAGGTTCTTTGTGCGGTTGGGGTGGTTGACGTGGCGGGGTAGGGATGCGGGTTGAGCGTCGCAGCGTTGACGTCGGGCTTCTTGGGCTGAGTAAAGCTGAGGACCTGAATGGCCGTGAGGACGCGTGCAGCACGAACTAGCCCGCGAGGTATGGGAGGGTGATGGATGGATGTGTGGAAGGATAGGGTCAGAGGTATATCAGGCTGTGATAATGGGTAAGAATGAGGTGGTATTCCAGACGAGAGCGGGATATGTGTCACTGTGGTCGCGGCATGGGAAGCTCTGGTATTAGTCGATTCCTTAGCTATGGTGGGGTTGGGGTGTTATCAATCAGGAGGAGCTCAGTGACTGGGGGGCGTGGCTCGGTCCCAACGTAACATCACACATCCTGTGCTAGCTCTGCCCGGCCTGCGCAAGCTGAGGAGAGGAACATGCAGGATATAAAGGATATTACATAATGATTTTGTAATTATCATGTGCATCTCTCACTGTTTTATTCATGATTGACAGGCAGGACATTTTTAACACAGGCTCAGCGCCTAGCTAGCACGAGAGGGACCGATGCGGATGTGGGGGCAAATCGTCTAGCCGCCGCTATTATTATCTGTCACCTTTTTTTCCCGTCCATGGCAGCGCGTGTTGGACTGTATCCGCATCCCGGCGCGCAGATTCAAGATCTGGCCCATTGACGCACAAAAGTTTCCCCATATTAACGCCAGTTTCTTTGGCAATTGGGGCTCGGGCAATGGCTGGTCAGAGCACGCGCTACGAGCCGCTGGACATTGACGACGGCGGCGACGACGGCGTTGGCGTGCAGTATCGCAGACAGCCGCCGCACAGCCGACGTTCGGTGTTTCTTGCGCCGCGTACGAGGAGCGACTGGGTGTTTGTTGGAGCGAATGCGGGGTTTTTTGTGGTTTCGCTGCTGCTCTGGCTTTCTGCGTCGAGAGGCCCGTCGGATAGGGAGTGCGCGCAGGCTGTGTCTGCGTACTGTGAGTGCTGCAAGCTGCATGTGTGCGACTATGCGTGTATATACTGATGATGATGGTTTTGCAGCACCGCTCTTTCCTGCTGTGGAATTCTGGGAGGGGAACCTGGAGAATGGACTGGAGGAGGAGAGTGTGTATCGCGGGCCGCCGACGCTGGAGCGTGAGAAGGCGTGGGATGAGCTATGGCATCGTAAGCAGACCTCATACCTCTGATTCTGAGCAATTGCTGCTAACGGTTGAGTGCAGACCAAGGTATCGGTATCCCAAAAGATGCTCTGAAGGCCCTGAACAAGACCGACTACAGCAAGTATCTACAAACGCAACGGGGCTCGTCGGCAGAGCCCGAGTACTATGCTCTGGTGGAAATGTTTCACCAGCTACACTGCCTGGTAAGTCTACTTGGTCTTCTGCTCGCTTGTGTGTGTGCGTGTGTGTGTGTGTGTGTTTGCTGACGGGAGATATTGGCAGAACATGATTCGCCGGGCGACCTGGCCGATGGACATGTTCAACAGCAGCTGGGGCGCGGCGCTGCAGCCGCTCAACACGTCGGAGAGCGGGAGCCGCGCGCGCGTGGACCACTGCGTCGAGACGCTGCGGCTGGGACTGATGTGCGCCGGGGACGTGACGCCGGTGCTGGTGCTGGCGGGCGAGAACGGGACGCTGGAGGGGAGCGGCGCGGACTACAACGTGCACCGCAAGTGCCGGAGCTACGAGAGCATACGGGATCATGTCGATAAGGTGAGCGTCGAGCCTGTGGTGTAAGGGGGCGGTTGTATTTTTTAGGTTGTATTCTTCTCTGCGTGTATGCATGGATGTGTTTACCACTTTTTAATTTCCCAGTATATAATCACATTTATACATCTAGATGTAAAGTAGAGTGGTTTTGCGGGTGCTGCCGCAGATTACCAGATGGCATTGGCCTCTTTGGACGGGCGGGGGCTGCACTGGGTCGACCTGCGGACGACTGTGACGTAAAGTGTTTGCGTTTTGAAGAGGTACAGGTTTGTACGTGGTTATCCTGGAACAATGCCGCAAACTGGAACAAGTCTCTAGGGATTGTGAGAGGAACAATGTTTAGGAACGGTGTTTGGGAACAATTGGCAATGGCTAAGCAAGGGTGTCTGCGAACCAATAACGGGGTAGTTTCGTAGTGGGTGTGTCAACTAGTTTGGTTTCCTTTTGGTCCGATGAATCTGAAGAATGCAATCGTCTTTTCCGCATACTGGGTACCGCGGCAGCCCGAGTGCCGCACCACGGGAGACAAGGGAAAAGGGAAATGGGAAGCCTCGGATATCCGTACGGCAGTGAACGGGCCTGTGGAGTTTCTTGTTCCTTTTAGTCAGGGGAGGGAGGCGTGTTGAGTTTCTGAAACTCTGTGGAGAAATGGGGCCGGCGTCTGAGTGACGAGAAGTCACGGTTACCAAGTGGTGCTCGATTTTTTTTTTTTGGTACCTGGACGGCCAAGTCGAATTCAGTAGTAGTTGAGGAATTCGTTGTATCGGCATCAGGGAGATGTGTGTGTGTGTGGCCTGGCGCTCGATTTGAAACACCAACGTCAGAGAAGAATGCATTCAATTTCCCTCGTCTGCGATTTCTTTTGCACAACTTTTCTCGGCGGCGTCTTACTGGACCGGATCGACGGGTGGATTTTCTGCTGGTAAGTGATTTTCCCTTTTAGCTCGAGTGTGGTTGAGTGGTGACGCGTTACGGATTGTCGTCTGTGTTGTGTGTGTGTGTGTGTGTGTGTGCCTGTGTCGAGGTTTCTGCCGTTCCCTTCCCCCTGCGGAAGAGGCTGGTGAGAGAGAGGTACGCGAGGTACATCCAGGCACGGGAAAGAGGGTCAACTAGTTAGGTACCAGTTAGGTACTGGCCAACCTACTGTACTCTGTACCTCGGTGCCATTGTGCCTCCTTGATAAGTCAAATACGCGGAATGAAGTGAATTGTTATCATTTGGATAAGACACCATATATTTTCGATTTATTTTTATTAAATTATTGCCGAGTGTATAGCCTCGCCAAGCCTTTCTTTGACTGTTCCGCGCCTTTGCCCAGCTCTGTTGCGCTCTTGAGTGAATGGCCGACCAAGACTGTTGTGGGTGGGGGGACTTGTCACTTGTCACTGCCAGCACTTTAACGTGGTGCCATCAAGTACTCTGTACCCGGTGAAGAAGAGAGCCCGCGCGTTCCGATCCCTTTTATGCCCAGAGGTACTCCGTACAAATGCATGCACTACAGTAAAATTATCAAGTGCAAAAACCCGCGGCCGTGTGTGCTCCATACGGTACTGAGTACGACGCGAGGGCCTGGTCTTGTTTGCGCGGCTGTGCAGAAACGGAAAAAGATGCCACGGGGAAAAGGGACAGAGGGCCATGGCGGCGGAGCGGGCCCGTATACTTTTTTGCTGATACGGACACTGTGGCGGTTCTGCATAACCTCCTTCACTACGGAGTATATACCGAGAAAGATGGGGGGATTTCGAGCTTGTTTTCGACAGGCTGACAGGGCAGGACATGGACAGAACCATCACCTACATTTGCATGCAGCAGGGAAGAGAGTTGTAGACGAGAGAGGGAGAGGAAGAACTAGTTACTCCGTAAAATACATGGCAAGCAGCGTACTCTGTATATACCCGTTGATGGCTTGAACGCCACAGCGAGCGAGCCAGAGGCGCAGGGTCGTGTCTGTCCCCTGAGCTGGCTTTTTTTAGTGCAGGCGGCCACTAGCCGAGCCTTGCGTCAGCCCCCCCGAGGGCCTTGTACCTGCTGCTAAAAAGCGCCCTGAAGCAGCAGGCACTAATAAGCCAGCCCAGCCACACGAAGCCCAGTGGCTGTCCAGTGTCGAGCCAATCCACTCGTCCACTGTCCACTCGTCCACTGTCTACTGCCCACTGTCCACTCGTTACCCCATCAGACCATCTGTCCATGCCACATCATCTCTACACTCGACAGCCAGGCCACAACTCTATCCTCCAAGCCTGTTCCGAGTCTCTCTCCGCCCTCTATTCTCATACTCCCGAGCCTGCTAACCCATCTCTCTTCCTTTCCCTCTAACTAGTTACCTTTACTGCCGCCCCTCTCCATCTGGCAACCCTCCCCCGAACGACTTCTCTAACCACGCCGCACCCTCACGACCCTTTCTTCGCAACTCTCCACACCCTTGTTTGCTGGGCATTATTCATTTTATTTCTTCTCTTCTTCTTCTTTTTATGTTTTCTTTTCTCTCCAGAACTGTTCGGTTCGCTTTTCTTCAATTCGTCGCGTGCCTCTCCCGACCGACTTCCTTTCGTTTACGAACCTAACCTCGTCCACATCGACAAAACCGTCGCGGCGCGCGCTAAGCCACAGCTCTCCCCCCCCCCCCTCTCCCGAGGACACCCAGGCTACATCGACGCCCTCCTCTCGGCACAACATTTTTGTCCAAGCAAGATATACGCCGGCACCCGTAGTTTGAAGGGTCCGGGCCGACAGCATCTCTGATTTTATTTCTGCGACAAGTCCCCAATCATCTCGCAAGCGCTCGCGCTTCTCGGCATTGAAACCTAGAAAATACCCACGGCGTTCCCGCGCAAATCATCAGCTTCAACACTTCTGCGCCGCTTCCTCGGCAACCACACTCGTCGCAATCGCCTCGTCGGTTGCTTCATCGTACGCCTCTGGCGCTCGTACTCGGCCTACAGTCGGTTAGCAGGCCCTTACCGTCCTGTTTGCGACACCTCTCTTGCATTTGGTTTTTCTTTGCTGCGCGGCTGGGGTTTGGTTAAATCAGCGGTAACCATGATTGAGGACAAGTACGTCGCCCGCGACGTCAGACTTCGTCTTTGCGACAACTCTCGGCTAATGCGCATCGCTACAGATACATCGGCCTCTCTTTGGCCATTTCGTCGGCTCTGGCCATTGGTACGTCCCCCTCCGCCTCCCAGACCTTCCATCCCCTCCCTCCCGCTGACCTCGATTCCCAGGCACGAGTTTCGTCATTACCAAAAAGGTTTGTCTCGCCGACACCGACTCGATACTCTATGCGACGCTCGATTTCGGCTACTAACACATATGCTCAGGGTTTGATGCAAGCAGAGGAGAGACACGGATTCGAAGGTGATGGTTTCGTCTACCTTCGCAACCCCCTCTGGTGGGCCGGTATCGCAACTCGTCAGTACCCTCTCGCATTACCACCAAAGCGACCAAAAGCTAACACTGTGCAGTCGGTATCGGTGAGGTCTGCAATTTCGCCGCCTATGCCTTTGCGCCTGCCATTCTCGTGACCCCTCTCGGCGCTCTTTCCGTCCTGATCGGCGCCGTTCTCGGCTCATATTTCCTCAAGGAAGACCTCGGCATCCTGGGCAAGCTCGGAAGTGCCATCTGTTTGATCGGCGCCGTCGTCATTGTCCTGCACGCGCCGCCCGACGAGGACATTGAGACTATTGATCAGATCCTCCACTATGCCGTCCAGCCTGGTAAGTTTAGCTGCGCTCGCCTGAGCTTCTCCCCCTAATCGTCTCCAGGCTTCCTCCTCTACGCCCTCGCCGTCGTCGCATTCGCCGTCTTCATGATCTACCGAGTTGCTCCATACTACGGCAAGAAGAACGCTCTCATCTACCTCTCCATCTGCTCGACCGTTGGCTCCATCTCCGTCATGTCTGCCAAGGCTTTCGGTATTGCTCTCAAGCTTACCTTTGCCGGTAGCAACCAGTTCTCGCACCCCTCGACATACGTCTTTATGATATTGACTGCGCTTTGCATTGTCACCCAGATGAACTACTTTAACAAGGCTCTTGCCTGCTTCCCCAGCAACATGTATGCGCCAGACCCGACACTGCCTCGTCTGTGCCTTGCTGACTTTCCTCTCTAGCGTTAACCCTCTCTACTACGTCACCTTCACGACGGCCACTCTCTGCGCCTCCTTCATCCTCTTCAGCGGATTCAACACGACCGATCCCGTCAACACCGTTTCCCTGCTCTGCGGATTCCTCATCATTTTCACCGGCGTCTACCTGCTCAACCTCTCGAGAGGCGACCCCAATGGCCAGAAGCTCGCCGGTGCCCGCTCCGGTTACGATGCTACCCCGACAGACATGGTCTCGAGCTTCCAGACCCGTCGCAGCATGCAGGCCCGCCGCAGCGGCGACCCATCTCGCCACAGCGTCAGCAGCGCCAACGGCGATCGCGAAGGCCTGATTCGTGCATACGACGAGGAAGAGGCTGCCGGCTTCGGACTCACCGACCTAGCGGAGGAGAGCGATGACGAAGGCCGCCGCCAACCGAACGGCCGGCCCAATGGCAACAAGGAGGCAGATACCATCGAGCTGCAGAACCGAAAGTCGTCTTCTGGGCGATGAGACCACAGTGACACCAAGACATTCCACGATCCATGATTAAGATGCCACGAATTTCATTTGGTAGCGGACCGCGGTTCGTTTTCTCCTTCAGATCTGGGCTGATGGGTGCAAAAAGCCACCCAGGGCGTTTTTACGTCGGGTTCTTCTCATTCTGGTGACGAGAGCCGAGACATTTTTCTCAGTGACATTATTATGAAGGCGAGGACACGACCTGGACCGGGGTTCTATTCCGTTTTCCGGTCTGGTCGTTCCCGTCAACGTACGAAAGAAAAGGAGTGATGGGGAAAGGAACTGGTTCCAAGGCGTTTTTGAATTTACTTGGTTTTTGCTTTGTTTTTGCTATGTTTATTTTCCTTTTTTTTTTCCTATTGTCGCGAAAGTGAGATGGCGGTTTTGATTATCTGATGGCAACGATCCAGAGCTTCTTAAAGCCAACATCTCCCTGTACAATACCTGATTTTTATACACAGCATGCATGGAGGAGACGGATGTGCGGTACACCTTTGGAGATTGGTGTGCTGCACATGTAGAAGAAAAAGCGGCCGAGAGTGAGGGGATGGCGGATCTTCTTGTTGATATCTACAGGAGGATGGAAGAAACCTGGAAGGGCATTTAGCAGTTACGGAGATGTAGATAGAAGGTGAAAAACCATTCTGCATTTGAATCATGACTGCACTGAATTGGTGTCAAACTGTTGACTGGGTGACTTGTAGCGAGCGATGTGAAAGGCATGAAAGACAGAGAAGCCCCGGTTAAGCGGAGTGCGATTCAGGGGTGTGGCAGTTCTGACGTACTTGGGTCGACTTAATACGTCGTTTGGTGTATAGGTTGTTCAATGTGGCAGGCATTATTGAAACAATTTCTCGCAACGAAAGCGTCCATTCGGCATGACTTTTCACAAATACAATGACACGGGTATATAGATTCATGGGGTCTCATTTCCTCTTGGTGGTTTAGACTACCATTATATAACAAATGAAACCTTTCCATGCCTTTTGACAAGATGCAAATGGTAAAACGTTTTGACGCCCGAAAGACTACCATCCATTCCGCCTTATTCTCATCCTCTGCAAGACTTTTTTTCTGTTCGCCTTGAACCCTCTCAAGATGTAAAAATGAAACCCTTAACAAGTCATAACAAAGAAGCGCACGAAGCAAGACTAGCAGCCCAGCATTTATTGGGCAGCAGTCTCGGCCTCGGCCTCCTCGGCGACGCGGGCGTCCTGGCTGGCGGCGGCAGCAGCGGCAGCCTTGGCACCGTAGTCCTGGGACATGGGCTGGAGGACGGGCTGCTCCTCCTTGGGGTCGATGATGGTGACGGCGTCGGGGAGGGTCTTCTGAGGGCCGGCCTTGCCCTCGGGGTCGGAGCCGCGCATGATCTTGACCTTAATGCCGAGGACACCCTGGCGGAGCAGGACGTGGCGGGTGGCGGTGTCGATGAAGTCGTTCTTGGGCTGGCCGGAGTGGATCATGAAGCCGTCGGTGAACTTCATGGACTTGGCGCGGGCGGCGCGGAGCTTGCCCGAGACGACGACCTCGCAGCCCTTGGCGTCGGACTCCATGATGAAGCGGAGGACGCCGTAGCAGGCGCGGCGGACGGCGAGGCCGTTGAGCAGCTTGTAGCGGAGGGACTCGCACTGGGCGACGGCGGAGAGGCCGCGGTTCTGGACCTTGGCGGCGTACAGCGAGACCGAGTTCTCGGGGAACTTGAAGCGCTTCTGGATGAGCGAGGTGAGCTCGCGGATGCGGCGGCCCTGCTCGCCGAGGACCTCCTGCGTCTGGGTGGCGCGGATGATGATGTCGGTGACGGTGGGGGTGACGCGGACCTCGACGCCCGAGTAGCCCTCCTCGGCGAGCTCGCGCTGGAAGAACTCGTTGAGCTCGGCGTAGAAGACGCCGTCAGCGACGAACTTTCTCCTCTTGGAGCTGTGAACGGGTGTTAGCATGGTTCGTGGGAGGGGGGGGGGGGGGGGGGTGTTGTCCGTTCTCTGCCGTCGTGTCTATGCCAGCCGTCTCTCGAACTTGGTCGCTCGTTCGCGTGGTTTGGTGTGTTCATATTTTCTCGTCGGTGGGTTGATTTCGATCCTCGATTTTGAATTTGGCGATTGAGCTTCGAATAGTCGTTTGTGGCATCGCGACACAATATTTCCCCCAAGCCAGTAAAAAAAAAAAACCACCAATACAACAACCCAATTCTCGAGACAGCGGCATCCAACGCTCCAACAGAAAAAACAAAACGAATGGTAAGAGAAAATACTCACATCTGAGCACCAGGGTGAGACATCTTGATTGATTAGTTGAGGGTTTTATTCGAACAACTGTAAAAAGAGTCGACGGGCGGGATAGAGGGGGACGAAAGAGAGTCGAAGAGGTGGGATCGCGAATTCAAAGGGCCTGGTGGTTCTCCGCCTAGGGTGGTTTCTCTCGCCCTGTGGTCTTTTTGCCCGAGTCCCGCCCGCACTTTGCGCAGGTGAATAATTTTGGTTGTGGGTTGAGCCCTAATCGCTGGCCCGCACTGGCGAGGACTTGCCCCAGCCCAAGCAGAAAAGGTACGTACCGCTGGTGTGTGTCGCTCTTTTTAGGCGGGGACCCCTCGAGGATCCCGGATTATTCATTTAGCCGATCGGCCGGTGTCCCAGAGTTGGATAGTGGGGCGCGTCAAGACTTCGGGGCTCGGGGGCACGCAGTTTGTAGGTAGCGATGACGGCAGGTCAAATTATGTCAATCCATGAATGCGACGTTGCTGCTCTAAAAGAAGAATGTTAATCTTCAAATTTGGTCATGTTTGAAACTTCAGTCCATATACTGCCTGCGACATTCTGTCCTATGCCCTCGTAAAGTAACGCGCCGTCACTCGCCGCCCCCATCACCTGTGTTGGCCAGCTCGCTGCTGCCGTCGCTGCGCCTGACACCAACGTCTTGCCCCGCCTTGGCTCGTGAAGCTCCCCCAGGCCCAGCGCGTGCCAGTAGCAGGTCCCAAGCTAAGCATCGTCACCCACGCCTGTCATATATAGTCATTCCTCCTCCACGGTCCGGTCGAAGCAAAACTCACGCTTGAGGCGGCGGGAGCTGTAGCGACATATACACACGAGACCTGGACGGTGCAAGCATTTTCTCTTTGTTGCCGAAACGCCTCAATCTCCGACAGACAGTCACGCTTACCCCAACTCGAACGGCATATATACCCCTCTCGGTACTCTCGGGTCCGTCCGGAGTTGGGACGCGACGACAGCTGTTTTTGCAATCTATTTACAGGAATAATAAATGTGTCCGGCCATCGAATAGCTTCCCTTTCTCGCATGCGATTGTGCTTCAAGAACAACGATAATCGACTCCTGAGCCTTGCGGGTGTATATCGAACCAACGCCACGCTCTTCCGCACTTTACATTCACCATGGAGGCCAAAAAGGTTAGCTCCTGCGCGCTGGATGCTGTGAAGCGCATCCATCTAACTGTTAATAGGTTATCGAAAATGTCCAGGGAATCTACGGCGGTCAAATGACCAACGGCACCCTCCGCCTCACAGACTACCACATGGTCTTCTCCGCCGTCGTGAGCCCGCCGCCCGCCGCCGCCGCGGATGGCCAGTCCGATTCCGCCGCGCCCTCCGCGCCGCCCAAGACGAGAGAGCGCTGGCTCACATACCCGATCCTCAGCCACTGCACGTTCCGCCCGACGCCCCCCGGCTCCCGGCAGGCGGCGTCGCTGCGCATCCGCTGCCGCGACTTTACCTTTGTCACGTTCAACTTTGCGAGCAGCGAGGCGGCCAAGGAGGCGTTTGAGTTTGTCAAGCTGCGCACCTGCCGGCTGGGCAGCGTCGAGCGGCTGTTTGCGTTTGCGCACAAGCCGCTGAAGAACGAGCGCGAGGTCGACGGCTGGCACTTCTACGACCCCAGGGCCGAGTTCAGACGGCAGGGCATCAGCGAGAAGCTGCCGGACAAGGGCTGGCGCGTGACGCACATCAACAAGGACTACACATTCTGCGACACGTACCCGGCGTTTCTCGTCGTGCCCTCCAAGATATCGGATAACGTCCTCAAGTACGCAAAGGACTTTCGTTCGCGGTGCCGCATACCGACGCTGTCATACATCCACCCCGTCAACAACTGCACTATCACGAGGAGCTCCCAGCCTCTGGCGGGCATCACGCGAAAGACCAATGTCCAGGACGAGAAGCTGGTTGCCGCATCTTTCTCGGCGTCGATGCCTGCGGGCTCGGAGGGCGCCACGCCCCAGTCGAGCCAGCTGGACGTCTCGACGGCCGCATCTAGTCAGGCCGCCGAGCTGACTGAATCGGAAAAGTTTGAGGACGAAATGATTGCGCAGTCAGTTCTCATGTTTGATGAGAAAACTGGCAAGAGACTTGTCTACGGCGCCCAGCAGAGCAACTTGATTGTTGACGCGAGACCGACCATCAACGCTGTAATTAACCAGGTGCAGGGCATGGGCTCTGAGAACATGGACAAGTACAAGTTTGCGGCCAAGATTTTCCTGAGCATCGAGAATATCCACGTTATGCGAAGCTCTCTCAACAAAGTGGTCGAGGCCCTCAAGGACGCCGACATCTCGCCCTTGCCGCCGAATCGCGATCTTCTTCACCAGAGCGGGTGGCTCAAGCATATTCACGATGTGCTTGCCGGATCTGCCATCATCACCCGGCAGGTCGGCATCAACCACTCGCATGTCCTGATTCACTGCTCAGACGGTTGGGATCGCACCAGTCAGCTGAGCGCCCTGTCACAGATCATGCTCGATCCCTACTACCGCACGATAGAAGGCTTCGTGGTGCTCGTCGAGAAGGACTGGCTTTCTTTTGGCCACATGTTTAGGCTGCGCTCGGGTCATCTGAACCACGAAGACTGGTTCTCGACGCAGCGCGACGCCTTTGCCGGCACCAAGGTGAACCCCGGCGAGAACGACGGCCGCGGCGACGCGTTCCAGAACGTCATCAGCGGCGCGAAGCGCTTCTTCAACCAGAACAAGGACGACGATGAGACGGATGCGACCAGCGAGGCGGCGTCTGGCAAGGTGGTCAACGAGGAGGCCACCACGCCCAAAATGGTCAGCCCCGTCTTCCACCAGTTCCTGGACTGCACGTATCAGCTTCTGCGCCAGCATAAGGACCGCTTCGAGTACAATGAGCGGTTCTTGAGACGTCTTCTGTACCACCTGTACTCGTGTCAGTACGGTACTTTTCTCTACAACTCGGAGAAGCAGCGTGTGGATGCCAAGGTGATGGAGCGAACTTCGTCTGTGTGGGACTACTTCCTCTGCAGAAAGCAAGAGTTTACAAACCCCGACTACGATCCTACTGTGGATGACCACATCAAGGGCAAAGAGCGCATCGTCCTGCCTCGCTTGAAGGATATCCGCTGGTGGTATCAGCTATTCGGACGCACCGACGACGAGATGAATGCCACGCTCGACGCCACGGCTCTTAGCGAGAGCGAGCGCCAGGCTGCTGTCTCGCGCCTCCACACCGCCGGTGCTGCGTCACCGAGCCCCAAGCCACCGAGCCTGGGCACCAGCAAGTCTGTCCTTACTGGGGTCGAGACAGCTCACCAGACGCTCACGCCGCCGGCGGCAAATCCTGCCCTTAGGCGTAGTGCCTCTGCCGAGGGTACGAGCAGTGCAGGCGGCGCGGCCGGTGCGGGTGCCTTTGCAGCAATCCGCGATGGCATCGTCAATATGAATCTCGGCAAGAACGTCTTTGCCAATAACGCGTCTCCACCCGAGGAGGCCGGCGCTACAGAAGGCACAAAAACGAAGCCTGAGCAGGAAATGCAGGAGATGACGTAGGAGGTCATGTTTCCCACGGACCACCACCCGCCCTATGTCATTCTGCACACGGAGAACACACAGCTTCACCGCAGCATGCCTTTTCTCTCCCCGTCCATCCAGTCACTCGCGAGCGACGACACCACTACGTCAGGGTGCGAGTACACAGCGAGTGGCGGCACTTGGGAGATGGTGTCGCTGCGGGAGCCCGCGCCCACGCATGGCTCGCTGTACACGCAGCGGTCCAAGCCGATGGCCGGCCTGATGAGGCGCTCGGCCACAGACATGTCGTCAACCCGAGCAGAGGGAACGGGGAACAGGGAGCCGTGTCAGCGGCCGCGGTCGGCGACGGGACTGGCGCAGTGCACAGGGCAGAATATGTGGTGAATGGACGTGAAGGAACGGGAACGGGAAGGGAACTGGGTTGGGGTAGATTTTGGAATTTGAAAGCGATAGCGGTTGATGTTTTTTTTTTTTTTTTAATCATCATTACATATGACGTTAAGTCAGGGATGGGGAGATGGATAGATGGTGGGCATGGCGTACCGGTTTTAATAGCTCTTTTAATGCAACGGCTTATACGCATATCGACCTACACGTCTACATGAGTGATACTCTCTTTATATACCGGCAACTACTCAGATTCTCACTGTAGGCGCCTAAATCTTGCTTCAATCATGTTTCATTAACACGACGTTTTTATATACTTTTTTTTGTCTGGCTATTCTAGATGCGCTACACTTTTTCCTTCCCTTGACTTTCGTTCCAAATGCCCTCTTTTTTATCTGGTGTGTTTGTTTGCCATGTTGTTGTTTCTTTTTTCGTGTCTTTCGTTTCGATCTCTTGCTGATTACAGGAAGGCCTCGAGATTGACCTCAACAGTGCTGACGGGGTATCTATAAAACGGTTAGCTTTCTTTTATGTTCGTATGTAAGAATCTTCATGGAGAACGCACCTCAGGTCAAACTTCTCCAAAACGGTGGGGTGCAGGATGCCAAACTCGCCGATGCGCGCCTCCTTGCCGCCGAGACGCAGGTGCACGGCGGCGGCGTGGCCGGGGAAGAAGGTGTCCTCGTTGAGCTCCTCGATCCAGTAGCCGTCGGGCTTACCCTGGGTGTCGGTGCCCTCGGTGAGGAAGTCGGTGCGGAGCATGAGGAGAACGCGGTCGAGGAGGCCGTGGACGACCTCGAAGCCGGAGGACTTGCCGCACCAGGCGGCGGCGAAGTGGCGCTCGTTGCGAGCCTTGCGCTCCTCGCGCTCGTCCTTGAAGACGACGTCGGCGACCTCGAAGATGCGCATGGGCACGCTGTGGCCCTTGTTCTCCTTGATGGTCTTGAGGAGGCCGGGTAGCAGCGAGGAGCGGGCGACCTGGTACTCGAGAGTCTTGGGATTGGCGAGGCGGACGACCGTGTTGCCGTCGTCCTTGCGGTTCAGCCAGGCAAAGTTCTCGTCGTGGCTGCACAGGATGAGGGGCATGACCTCGGACCAGCCGGCCATGGCGGCCTCCATGCGGACGAGGTCGCCGAGCTTGTTGACGGGGAGGGGGCCGCCGACAGTGGCGCTGCGGTTGGGTGATGTGCGGGGGAGGTTGTTGAAGCCGTAGCAGACGGCGAGATCCTCCATGATGTCGCACTGGTGCAGGATATCGGCACGTGTGGGAGGAATGGAGACGTCGATGATGTTGGGGTTCGTGCTGGAGGGCTTGGATTCGTAGGCCATCCTCTTAAGAAGGTCGCACAGCTCCTGGGGGGTCTTGTCCAGGCCGGTGCAGCTGTTCAGGTAGTCGACCTCGGCCTCGGCGACGCGGGGCTTCAGGGTGGGAGTGACACGGGTGAGGTTGTTGTGCTCGGAGACAATCTTGACGGGCTCGACGGTGAAGGGCTCGGCGCAGTACTCGGAGAACATGGTGACGAGCATGTCCGTGACTATGCCCAGCTTGGTCATGTCGGTGGCGGTGATCTCGATGAAGACGTTTGTGGTGTTGAGGGTGATCTTGGAGTGCTCGCCGTTGATGATGGGCGGCAGGGAGCACACGGTGCGGTTGGCGTCGTAGATGACGGGGTAGACGGGCGCATCGCGGATGATGTGCAGGAAGCGGCCCAGGTGCTTATCGTTTTCGTAGAAGGTCATGAGCTCCTCGCCGTTCATCTCCTTGGTCTGGTTGAGAGGAATGAATTTGATGTCCTTGGGCGGCAGGGCCTCGTAAGTGAAAGGGCCCTTGATGGTGTCGAGATCATGCGTTCCGACGGAGACGAGGGTTCGGTTGCGGGCCAGGTTGGCGTGCAGCTTGTCCTGAAGGGCGATGAAGGAGTCGTAGCGGTCCTGGGTGAACTTGATGTTGCGGAGGACGGCACCGGCCACGAGGGGGCGGACCTTCATGGTGTCGGGCAGGACCTTGATTACTTGTTGGTCGGCATCTTTGGGTTCGACGACGGTGTACTTGGGGGGCGGAACGCGGCCGAGGAAGATGTTGAGGTTGAGAGCGATGCCCTCGAAGCAGAGCATGTCATAACGGTTGGCGCCAATCTCGATTTTTAGCTGGGGAGGCTCCTGCTTGCCGTCGACAATGGGACGCTCGTCATCCTCGGTGTCCTCGTCGAGCTCGATGCCGTAGTCGAAGCAGAGATCTTCGAATTCCTCGCGCGTGAACCTGCAAAGGCAACTGGTGAGCTACGTGGCGGGGTGAAGCGAGGGGCAGACAAGGTGGACATACTTGCGGCCGAGGGACTCGAAGAGCTTGTACTTGTCAACGGAGATGGTCGGCATGGTGAGATCTAGTCCTCAATGCCTCTCCCGGGTGATTATATGGGTGATGTCGGTTGTTCTGCGAACAGGCGTTGCAGTCACAGAAAGTTGGGATACCCGTTGGCAAGCAAAGCGATTGAGTCACAGCAAATTTGTGTGGTACCCTGGAGGGGAAGCGTGGGAGGTGGTGCTTGGATTGGCGGGCAGATCCACAGGGACACTGGGTTTGGGTGGGAGAATGGTGGTGCTGGCATGTACCTCACTAACGGGAATTGTGGCAGAGGCGAGGCGGCGGGGTTGGAAGGTCGGAATATTGATGGTCCAGCCGCCAGCGTTGGCGGGTGTGACAGTGAATTGGATGGCTTAACTGGGCCTTGTCTGAGAAGCTGGCTGTTGCTTGGTGCTGCTGGACTGCTGAAGCTTGGGCACTGCCAGCACCTAAAATTCCCTGCCCCACCTCTACAGTACGGTGTACCCAGGTACCTCCCTCGCCTGGCACTGCCTGGCCTGTAGCAGGCTGGCTGTAGTTACCTGCCCGCCCGGCCTTGTTGCTCCGCAGGCTCGTGCTCTGGCGGGCAGCAAAGCTAGTTTGGCCAGCCCGCAAACAACATTGGAATTCACCTTTGCTCTCATCCCACTCCCGCGGCCCCAACTCCAACTCCCAACGTAAGAACCTCTGCAATTTCCTTCTCGCTCCATCTCTCGCTGCCGTCCCGCATCGCCGCCATCCGCCGTCCCTCCACCGCGTCTGCTGCGCCCGTTGTTCGTCCGCCCCCCAGTGTCGCTCTACCAATTGCATCACTTAGGCACGCGCGATCCACCGCCCACCTTCTCCCTCCACCGCACATCAGCAGCCGCCAGTCCAACCATCAACACCTCTCCTCGACGACGCAACATTTCCCACCCCCCCAAGCTCGAGCGACGCGCCCGCCTCATCGAATCTTCGCCATGGCTGACGCGCCAAACCCAAACGACGAGCTCTACCCCATCGCCGTGCTCATCGATGAGCTCAAGGTACGCCGCCATCGGCTCCTGTTTTTTCCAAGCACCCCCCGTTCGTCCTCGCGACCCCTCTGTTGACTCGGCCTGGTTTCTAGCACGACGATGTCCTTCTACGCCTCAATGCCATCCACCGTCTATCCACCATCGCCCTGGCTCTCGGTCCCGAGCGCACTCGAGAGGAGCTGATTCCTTTTCTCGATGGTTAGTCCCCCGCCGCCGCTGTAGCCCCCAGCGCAGCTCCCTTTTCCCCGCTCACCATCTAACCTTTTGCTTCGCAGAATCGGTCGAGGATGAGGACGAGGTGCTCGTAGCTCTCAGCGAGGAGCTCGGCAACTTCACTGAATACGTCGGCGGCCCCCAGTGGGCTCACGTCATACTCTCCCCCCTGGAGAACCTCGCAGCTATCGAAGAGCCCGTTGTTCGCGACAAGGTACGGCCCGAACATGGCGACAGGACGCGCTGCCTCAAGCATACTAATCTCGGAACAGGCCGTCGAGTCGCTCAACAAAATCTGCGAGGGTCTTTCCTCCCAGCAGGTCGAAGAATACTTTATGCCCCTCACCATCCGTCTCGCCAAGGCCGACTGGTTCACATCCAAGGTGTCGGGTTGCGGTCTCTTCACAGCTCCTTACAAGAAGGTCTCGCCTCCGGTCCAGGAGCAGCTGCGCAACCAGTTCAGCCTGCTAGTACACGATGAGACTCCCATGGTTCGTCGCCAGGCCGCGACAAACATGGCCAAGTTTGTCAGGGAGATGCCCGCTTCCATCGTCGTCGATGAAATGATACCCCTCTTCCAGCATCTCGTCCAGGATGACCAGGACAGCGTCAGACTCCTGACTGTCGAAATTCTCATCGCTATTGCCGAAGTTGTTCCCGCCAAGCAGCAGTCGAGCCACGGTGTGCTTCTCACATCTCTGCGAAATCTGATAGAGGACAAGAGCTGGAGAGTGCGATACATGATTGCGGATAGATTTGAAAAGGTGAATTTATCGATCCATCTAGGAACGGCACGTGCTAACTCATATCAGATTGCCAAGGCTGTCGATGAAGAGGTTGTTTCGCGGGATCTGGTTCCAGCTTTCGTGAAACTGCTCAAGGATAACGAGGCCGAGGTCCGCACCGCCATCGCTGGCCAGATCCCCGGCTTCTGCGCCCTGGTCGATCGCTCCGTCCTCCTCAAAGATATTATGCCCAGTGTCGAGGACCTCGTCTCCGACACTTCACAGCACGTCCGCGCTGCTCTCGGCACACAGATCAGCGGCCTGGCTCCTATTCTGGGCAAGCAAGAGTATGTTGTCGCTATCTCTCCGCGCACGTGCTTCGCTAATACGTTGCAGGACTATTGATCACTTGCTGCCCATGTTCCTCCTCATGCTCAAGGATGAGTTCCCTGAGGTCAGACTTCACATCATCTCCAAGCTGGAGCAGGTTAATCAAGGTATGTCGATACTCTGCTGCTCTGGAATTATTGTCTGACATATTCTGTAGTTATTGGCATCGACCTGCTTTCACAGTCTCTGCTTCCTGCCATCGTTCAGCTAGCCGAGGACAAGCAATGGAGAGTTCGCCTGGCCATTATCGAGTACATTCCTCTTCTGGCCAGCCAACTGGGCGTCAACTTTTTCAACGAGAAGCTCAGCAACCTTTGCATGGACTGGCTAGGTGATACCGTCTTCTCCATCCGTGAGGCTGCCACACATAACCTGAAGAAGCTCACCGAGGTCTTCGGTGTTGACTGGGCCAACGAGGCCATTATTCCCAAGGTCGTTGAAATGGGCCAGCACAGCAACTACCTCTACAGAATGACGACGTGCTTCGCCATTTCGGTATGTGGACTTACCATCATGATCTGACCAAAACTAACTTGTACAGACTCTTGCCAGCGTCGTGAGCATTGATGTCATTGACAAGTCTATTCTGCCCATTCTGGACAACATGGTTGAGGACGATATCCCCAACATCCGGTTCAACGTGGCCAAGACATACTCGGTGATTATCGGTGTGCTACGCCGCCTGCCGGAGAAGGGCACCATCTACTCTCTAGAGAAGGAGGGCACTGAGGCTGTGCCATCGCCCCGAGGCCAGGAGCTGATCCAGGAGAAGGTGGTACCGAACCTGGGCAAGCTGCAAAAGGACGACGATGTGGACGTGCGTTACTTTGCTACGACAGCGACTTCCGAGGCGACGGCGTCGAGCGGAGAACCTATGAATACATCACCCTAGAGAGTTAATGAGCAAAAAAAAAAATGTTTCTCTTTCAAAACAAAATTTCAGACTCGAGAGCGAATACCGGCCAGGCTGCTGGGGCTGGTTGTAACCGGCAAGGTGTATAGAATAGATGATCTTCTTGTTTCCAAGCAATATGAGTGCGGTGTTGGTGTTTTTGCCTCTACGCGACGTATGGATTTGTGAACATTGTGAGTCTTGTGTAATCTTGTGGTGCTCGTGTATTTGTGTACTTGGAAATCCCGCTATGCATACATGCTCAAAAAAAAAACGACGACTCAAACTAAATTTTGCGAAAGCACAGCGTACTAATTGTCTGTCCCTGGACGCCCCCGAAGCTGAAAGTGCGATACTTGATGCGCCCGGCCTCCTCGAACCGCGCGCCGTCCACGGCCTCGCCGCCAACGAACCACCCGCGCAGCTCCTCCTCTGTCCAGTTGCAGCTCGTGATGAGGAAAAGCCCGCCGGGAGCGAGGAGCGGAAGCACGCGGGCCCGGTAGCCCTCGCATATGCGGCGCCCCGCGGCGTCGGTGGCGTCGGAGAGGGATATGGCGTCAAAGGTGCCCTTGTCGAGGACGACGCCGAACGTAGATGGTGAGGGGAGGATGGTGGATAGCGGGGGCCCGTTGAGGACGTCCCATTCGGCAAAGGATATGGGGGGTGTTGACGAGGTGGGCTTGGAGGCGGCGATCTGACGGGCGAGGGATATGCTGTGCGCGCTGTAGTCGACGCCGGCGAGGGTGCCGGTCCAGTCGTCGTCGCGGAGGGCGAAGAGTATGGAGCCGTTGCCGCAGCCGAGGTCGAGGAAGGAGGATGCATCTTTGGACAGGACAGGTGTGGGCTGTTCGTCCTCGGCTGCGTCTTCGTCGTCATCGTCATCGTCATCGGGGCGCTCACCGGCGAGACGGGCGAGGAACTCGAGCATCTTGTCCTGGGCGTCGGAGTCGTCGAACCAGACGGTGCCAATGTCCTCTGGGTTGGCGGCGTTGTTGGCGATTTCGGTGGTGTACAGCTTGTCCCAGCTAGACATGTAAAGTCAATTTTCTTTTTATTTAAACATCTTTTTGTGTAGGTTTATTCGCAAGACGAGCATGAAGCTCTGTCGCGATAATCATGGAGCGAGAACAGGGAGCATATGCTTACTATTCACGAGTACCGAGCTCGGAGGGGTGGAGGTGCTGAGGCTTCTCTGCCATTTTGCATATGCAGCAGCTGCGTATAGAATCCGTAAACGGTATGGAAAAGGCTTTTCGGGAATTTCGTAGAATTGTTTTTGGAATTAATTCGCGGCAAGCTACAGCGTTTCGTTCTTTTTCTGGTTCGATTTTGCCAATTGGCGTGGTGGGGGGGGGAAGTTCCCATGTCCCTTTCTTTTCTGCGCTTGTCTGGAGGGGTTCGCGCGAGAACGGCAGGCGGTGAGCTGCGCTGACCAGGGTGCCCCGCCACGCTTTTACAGCAGTATTTCAGTGTAAATCAACTTGTTGGTATGGATTACTATTTTATTCCCTATTCTTGATTTTTTTTCTTTCTTGCTATAGTTTTGAATTTTGGGACCAAGACAACTAAGAGAGTCTTTTGACCATGTCCCTCGTTCACGTTCACGTAGGGAAGTAGTCGATGAAGGAGAAGTCGTCGTACAGCATGGGACGGTGTTGGAGTCGCCAAGCTTCATCTCGCGGAGCTGTTGGAATCACCGTTTTCTATGTTCTCCCAAAGAATCAAATGTACATGGAGCGTGCATATATTGAGAGAAAGAGGAGGGGGCCCCCGTTGGCGTTCATAGCGCCGTGGTCCTTTACGTACAGAGCCCGCGGCGTGTTCTCCGCGGTCTCTGAAGACGTTGAGTGGGCGCGATGATTAGCAAATACCGAGGCTTCTGAGGAAATATTCGTTGTATTTCCTTTTTGAGTGTGTTGGGAATGATTCTACAGTGTTCTGGCCTCGATTTTGATCTGCAATCTTCCGATACAGGAGTAATGTGCCGGGGGCTGACGATATGTTATCCCTTTGGACGATGCATAAGACGATGCACAGCAAGGGCCTTGATCCCATATAGTAGTGTCTCTGTCATCATATATTTACAGCCAGAAATTCTAATAACTGGACATCTATAATATTCTAGAGATGAGACGTCTCGCATATCAGCAAGACATTGGTGGTCAGCAAAGACCATTTGTCGTCCATTTTCGCAGGACGAGTCCGTTTGAGAAAACCAAAAAGGAGAATAAACCGAATAGAGTAGTATATCCCAACACCAGGCCCCGTGAGCAGATAGAAAATAATAGAAAAGCTCAACGTATCAATCAACCCAATAAAATGAAAAGAATTCGCCAGATTCATGACTTTAAATGCATAAAGTAACAGGAAAAAGATGAGGAAAAAAAGGAAAATTCACACATGAAAGAAGTACAAGCGTGGCGCTTAGTAGAAACTCTCTACCATGGTGTCCTTCATGTTGGTGTTGATGTTGCTGGGGCCGTTGCCGTCGCCAAGGCGGAAGACGCTCTCGATGACGGACAGCTCGGTGGCGGTGGTGTCGAGACCAGTGACGGCGAGCCAGTCGTTGACGACCATGCCGGCGCCGACGACGTTGCTGCCGCGGTTGACGGAACCGGCGACGAGGGGCACTTGGAGCAGGGACGACAGCTCGTCCTGGTCCTGGATGCTGGTCTTGGGGTGGACGAGACCACCCTGGTTGGAGAGGCTCATGTACGAGCCGACGAGGACGTTATCGGCTACGGTCTGGCGGAAGACTTCTACGCCGAGCACATCGGCGATGATCTCCTCCGTCTCGCGCTCGAGGTCAGGGTGGATGAGGGCGATGTGGTCGTTGGCGGCAATGACGTTACCGAGCGCCGACAGGCGCTCCTCGATGCGCTGGATGCGCACGCTGTCGGGCAGCGAGTTGCGCAGGTGCTGCAGCTCCTGGTCCGAGGTGGTCGTGGGCACGAGAAGGCCCTTGCGGTTGCCGGCGGTGAGGCGGCCGATGATGCGCGTGCCGGCAATGGTGGTGCGCACGATGGGGATGACGTCTTGCAGCTCGGCCTCGAAGACGCTGTAGAAGTTTTCGCTGGCACCCTGCGAAACGAGGGCGTACGAGTTTGTGAGTGTGGAAAAGACTCCAACCCTGAGAGGCATGTTAGTATAGGTGCATGGCTGAGATTGAGCGCGCAGTATGTAATTTGAGAAAACTGATCAAGCTTCGAATTGCGTCTCTTTGAGCCCATTCTCGCGGGTTTCGAGCTCACAGCCACCTATCCTCGCCTCGTTGCGGTAGAAATGCAGCTCGTGTGAAGGCGGGGTGGTCTTGTGATGGCGGGGAAGACGCAAAAGAGAGCTTGATAAAGTTTTTTTCCCAAACACACACGGCAATCAGGGTATGATCACGTACTCGTTGGAGTTTTCGAATTGCGCGCGGACAGCCATGATGATTATGTGATTAAGCTTCGGAGAGTCTTGTTGTTAGTTGTAGGAGTGGAAAGTTTTTCTGGTGGTGAGGAGAGGGAAAATATAGCACCCCGCAGTCGAGTAGATTTTTTTCTGCCAAAAGGTGCCCTTTTCGGTGGTGGCGTGGTTTGGTGGTGGTTCTTTGCTTGGTAAGAAGAGTAGAAGGTGCCAGTGGGGGCGGCCTTCTGGTCCTTTTTATCTAGAATCTGCGAGCTGCCAGTTTCGGGGACGCGGGAAGCTAGCCAAGTCCGCCTTTTGTTCAGAGCTACCCTTTTTTTTCCCTCTCTCTGCTCTGCCTTGCAGCAAGAAAAAAAAACTTAATTCGGCAAGGCTGGATAGCTCGAAACCGAAGCAGAAAAGCTCGCCAACGCCGAGCTCTGTACGGAGTACCCAGAGAAAATCTTAGTCTCAGAGTCATCACAGTGCGTCTAGCGCGCTGTAACTCTGCAGTCAGCCCGCTTGGCCAGCGTTCCCTCACTCCTGCGTGTGACTCAACACAAGGCTCTTGCCCCGCGCGGACAGCCTCAGCCCCACGGCAAAGACTCCAGCAACTGGACCGCGAGCTATGACTCTTACCAGCGCAGCATGTTCCATTTCACGATGCTCATTATTCGTCATTCTAGTTTCGAGCCAAACAGGTAAAGCCGATGCGCTAGTACTGTTCAGTTCCAGGGTCGGGGCGCAATTAAGCTCCTGGCAGTATTCGATGTACAGACGCTGCAGGCCCCAAAACCTGTCACGGGCCATGTTCAATCTGTGAATGAAGTTCATCAATGTAATCATCCCTGTGCAACGGGCTGATCCAGCCTCTCTTCACATGTAATCCGTACTAGTCCGTCTTACTTTTGCTTTCAACGCTGCCCTGGTATCAACATCACACAAAAAGACTCGAAACACGGACATAGGAAACCACCCAGTTTGAGAATATATCTTGAATAAATGCCATGTATATGCTCGCTCTAATGCTTACAAGGTCCACACGGGCGCCTTCATAAGCACCTGCCGTCCCTTGACTTCGAGAGCTACGAATACGGCGAATCGGACTCTCTTCGGTTCCTTCATGACAGCTGTGCAGGCGTTAGTCTTGATCGTGTACTCGGCTGTATCCGCGTAGTGCTGCAACTTACCCGTCTTGGCCTTGCCACCCTTGCCCTTCTCGGGCTCCTCCTCTGGTTCAGAGTCGGAATCAGACTCTGTGGCGCCCGGCAGCAGCGGCAGCGGAGTCTTTTCAACCTCCATCAGGCTCGGCTGCACAATCTCGGCCGGCATCGGATACCAGATCGAGACATCGCGGCTTTCTAGTGGCAGGTTTGCCGCGACGCCGACTGCTAGCTCCACAATCATGGACGTGCTGCCCTCCACGCCGGGAGGAGGGGGGACGGTGAGGTACTGGTGGAGGTGTGCCGCCAGGCTGGCGGTGGCCTTGTCGACAAGCGCGGCTCGCCTCTCGGCAGACGCCTGTGCGCCCAGGCTCTTGTGCAGTCCGTCCAGCGTTGCCATTCTCCAGTTGACAATCTTCGTCGTCTGCGCATCAAACTCTTCTTGGCGGTGCATCGTATGCGTGTTGCCACGGATGCCCATCTCGATATCCTTGAGTTGGGCGCTCAGCTGTGGCTCCAGGTCGGGGTGGAAGCACTTGTCAAAAAGCTCTGCAACGATCCAGCGTGAGATAACTGCGCGGCCGACGGCAGTCATTTCCTGCTTGCCCGTCTTGAGGGCATCGGAGGAGACGTAGTTTGCCAGCCACTGCGGGATGGCGCGCCAGTCTTTGCGTATATTGAAGGAGAGGTTGTTGATGGCGCCGTTTAGACGGTTAAACCGTGTAGCGTATTCGTTGTCGTCCAGAGCCGTTCTCGATTGCGACATGCGCTGGTTCGCGACGGCGTTTTGCAGCTGCTCAACCTGTCCGTTGAGCTGCTCAATCTGTGACTTGCCGTCAAAGTAGAGGCGCTTGACGTTTTTATATTTTGTGACTGCAGGTACAGGTTAGATGGTGTGTGGCTCGAACGTGGCGGGGGTCATCAACGTACGCAGTTCCTTGAAGGCCTTCTCGCTCTCGGCGTCCTTTTCCACCGTCGGCTGGGGTGTCTCGCGGCCCTGGTCGGCACCTTCGAAATGGGTGCGGTCTCCACGGTAGGCCGACGTTGCGGTCCCAACGGCCTGGGGCGGCAGAGGACTCGTAGGGTTCAGGCCGGCATTGCTGTGGCGGTAGCCCGGAGCGTGGCCGGTAAGGGGCTGTTCGGTCTCGTTGCTTCGGCGAGAGCTGTGTCCTGGAGGAGCCATACCGGGTTGTTGTTGTGGGTTTTGTAGTAGCGGCTGTTGCTGCTGTTGCTGTTGCTGATTCATGTGTTGTACTGATCCCAGCTGCAACGATTGCGGGGCCTGGTTTCGAAGATCTTGCTCGTGGGCAAAGGAGTCATGCGAGAGCTGAGACGCAGTCTCTGGGTTTTGAGGGCCTGGATAGCCGGGGGGGAGTCGGCCGTCTGCCGTTTGCTGATAGAAGGCCTGCTGGTGAAGCTGCTGCGGCGGCGGCTGCTGTTGTTGTTGACCCGTTTGCGGTGGAGCGTCAAAGCCGGGCTGGTTGTTGTCAAACTGCAGCTGCTGGTCCTGGGGGCCGAGTATTTGGCCAGGCCCCTGCTGGAGAATCTGCTGCTGGTGGCCGGGCGACGACTGAGGCGGCGCCTGGTATGATAGGTCGTCGTAGGAGGAGTTGTCGAGATCGTCGCCGGTGATGGGACGAACCGTGTTTGCGGGCGGCGGTAGGCGAGAATCCTATAGAGAGGGTACAGGTCAGTGGGCGGTGTGTGCAAATGGGAGGCGCACAATGAGGCTGAAAGAATAGGAAGAGGAAGAAGAAGAGATGTGCGGCCGGGCATAATACAGAATCGGCATTGTCGCCGAGCGGGCAAGCAGCCGTGATGGGCCATCGAGATAAGAGGTAGCGGTAGCGGCAGCGGCGAGCCGTCGGTCGGCGGACGGTGCAGCGACACGATGGAGAGGAGGGGGGGCGGTGGATGCTTACTCTCTTGGAGGATGCGAGGCCTGGGCTGGGTTCGTAAACGGGCTTGGAAGGGTGAGAAGGGGCGGCCTGAGAGCTGCTCTGACTGCTGGAAGTGGTGTCCGAGGTGCCGCGGACAGAGCCAAAGATGCCCTTGATGATGTGCAGCTTGCGGTTTGTGCGATGCTTCTCTGGAGGTGGAGCGGGCTGGGGGGCAGGCTGCTGCTGAAGCTGAGGCTGAGGCTGTTGTTGGTGGTGCAGCTGCTGGAAGCTTGCGGGGCTAGGGAGGTCGTCGACCGAGCTGGTAGCAACGCCGTAGACCTGCTGTTGCTGGTGCTGCGGGTGCTGGAGCTGCTGCTGGAGGGAATTCTGTGAAGGGTATCGTAGGCTCTGGGAGCGATTTACGGTCGGGTCGACGTAGTCGCAAGGCGATTGCTGGTGTTGTTGTTGCTGCTGCTGCTGCTGCTGGGCATCAAAGACAAAATCGCCGCCGGGCTGCTGCTGCTGCAGAGGCGAGGGGTTATTAGTGGCCGGGCCGGTGGAGGAAGCGCTGTAGAGGTGCGGCGGGGGAGCGGGCGGCTGCTGCGACTGTGACAGTGGCTGTGACTGCGACGACGGTGATTGCGACTGCGACTGCGACTGCGACTGCGACGACGACTGCGACTGCGGCTGCTGCTTCTGAAGCTTGTTGGGACCCGAGTTTTGCAGCTGCCCTTGTCCCTGCTGCTGCTGGCGGGTGTCAATGGCTTCGTGCGGGCTGCCGGCGGTGGGCGACAAGGCAGATTGCGTATCCAGGCCCGAGTCAGCCAGAGCTCCCGCAGCTGCGCCGTCGCCGCTGACTGCGCTGCCGGGAGCTGCTACTGGGTTGCTCGCGCCAGCGCCAACACTGCTGGCCTGGACGGGCAGAGACGGTTGCTGCTGCTCAGAGAGGCCGTGCTGCGAGCGGTTGCTGTGCTTCCCCAGACGTCCGAACGCTGGCATCTCTCTTTCGACAGGACGATCCGGAAGGGAGGGTGTGTGCGTGTGTGTGTGTGGCGGTTCAGAGAAGGGGGAAGGGGGGGGGTGGCGGCGGTCCGGGGAGGGGCGGGAGCAGAAGTGTTTTGCGCGCCGGATGCCACCTCGAAAAAGAATATCGATGATGGGAGGATATGGTAATGGGAGGCGGATGGTAAGGGAAGGGGAGGAGGGAATTGGGAATGACAGGCGGGATGCAGAAATGGAGAGAGGCGCAGCTTTGGATCGCTGGACTAGGCTGGGCTGTGGATGGGATGGGACGGTGGGATCACTGGGGATGGAGGATGGAGGCGACGGATGGAGGTGTTGGTAGGGGCAGCAGTTGGAGTACCCAGTACCCTGTCTTTACTCTGTACATACAGCCATATTGGTAAAAACCAAGTAACGAGTACAATACTCTAAAACTATTTCTGTACCTGATTTCTCTCTCTACTTGGTAATTCATTCATTACCTATCCACCCTTGTTTACCGGCCCTGTCGCTTGCTGCTGCGGTGGTAGGTCAGGTCACCTCAATTATCCCAACATTATTCTCGCATGCAAGTACAATTCCCAGCTTAACGTGATGTTTCTAATGCATTCGTAATCTGTATGCCCCCGGCCTGCTTGGCACAGTCCTGTTTCCCAATAATAAAGGGGTGCCTTCTCTCCACTAACTGGCTGGCTCATCCGAAGCTTCGGCGCCGTCCCAGCCAGCCAATCTGCCACCCACCAGCACCGCTACCGCCCATCGGCGCATTCTTTTTTTATTTCTTTTTTCCGCCCTTCTGTGGCAGCCAGCCCGTGTGGCCTGTCTGATCTCTGTGGGCTTGAGTCGAGGTTGGTGCAGATACTACTGCTGGTGCCAGTACCTGGGCCGGGCTCGCAGCATCGGCGACATTTCAACAGCACACCAACCAAATCCAACCCCAGGGCAATAGGCGGGACACCCGTGGCTGTGCGATAAATACATCCCCTTTCTACTTATTTCTGCGAGTCCGTTTCTCCATTGGACGTTGACTCGCTCTCGTATCTACCTGTAAATCCCACAACAATACCCCATACCAAAGAGGAGACGCGGCTGTTTCGCCATGTGGACAGATCGACAGCACATGCAGCCTGCCGAAACAACACCGGCCCTTCTGCACGCGCCAGCGCACACTCTTTTCTTTACGTTTTTCAGCTTCTCTTCCACTTCTTCTCTCTGTCTGCCTCGCTCCTGTTCCGAATCCAGACCATCTCCCAGCTAATGAAGATCCATCGACGCTCCAAATTACACTGGGGCGCCACAGCCCGCCGCCAGGGCACACTGGCTGAGCCCATGCCATCCCACGGCTGTGCCCTGCCCATGCCATGCCCTGCCCATGCTGTCCTGTGCTACTGAGTAATAAACCTATTATTAGCAGGGCCAGCGTTATGCAAAGCCGCCTGACGATATCAATGCCCTGCTTCTGTTGCAGAGATACCTTGTAATACTTGCTCCTATTCACCCGTCATATCGGGCTAATTTACGGAGTAACGGGTAATTTCTTCCGTCGGAACCCTGGGACCAAAAGGGTCTTCGAGCTTACCGACACCTCTCAACGCCTCAAATCTACGCATCTAATGCACCTCCGGCCCGCCTTCTATCTTTGGGTGGTGGTTCTTGCAGAGGCTGTGCTCCGCGATGGATGGGCGTGTGCATGCCACTCCGCCCGCGACGTCAACGCCCGTTGTAGATCTGTTCTCTGCATTGCTCCGGCAAACTTGTGCCTATTAATAAATTAAAACGCGGCTCTATCTGCTAAGCAATCAAGTGCACAAGAGTCTGTGCAAGGCTGTCTGATGCTTGGCATCGACAGTGACAGCTCCAGATGCACCCATGGTACTACCATATCCCTGAGCCGTAATGACTGCGCATCCGTATTTACAAGTCTAATCTATCGTCTATCATTTTTGACGTACAAGTACACTTTTTTTGCCTCTTTCCCTTAGTTGCTAGGCAGCTTGGTGCCAGGAGGCGGCGTTGGCGCGCTGCTGCTGAATCCGCCGAGCACGACCATGAACACGAAGACACCCAGCACAATCACGCTGATTCTGCGAAGAGCGGGCTTCTCCGCGCCAAACTGCGCCCATTGGCGCTGCGCCTCGGCGGCGTGCGTCTTTATTTGCTCGTATCCGAGCTTGTAGTAGACCATGCCGCCCAGAGCAATCGAGTAACCAAAGAACTGCAGCGCAGAGACGTGCGTGCCCCAGATAATCATGGACGCAACAACAAGGATAATGTCCTTGAGCACACCGCAGATGGTGAGTACAACCGCCGACGTCTTTCCAATCAGGAGCACCAGGGAGACGTTGAGCATAAAGGCGCAGAGACCGTTGAGGAAAAAGGTGAAGAGTCCGACGTGCATGACCTCGGCCATGCTCACCTTGGGCACCTCCCAGAAGAGCGCCACCACGCCATTGATGGCCGCGCACACGGGCGCAAAATAGTACAGCGACACAAGGGGGTCCATCTTGAAGTCGCCCGAGAGCAGGCGCTGCACCATGGTCAGGCGCAGCGCCTCGAACATGATGCCGGCGATCTGGATGATGAAGCCGACGAGCACAAAGTCAATTTCTCCAATGGACGCGATGATGACGCCGAGAACAATGACGGAGACGTTGATGACCTGTTTGGACGTGGGCGTCGACACGCCGAGGAACCAGCCGGAGAGCAGCACGGCCATGGGCGTCGTGGCTTTGAGCATCTGGATAAAGGCCACGGAGAGATACAGGTACGCGAGGTTGCCGCAGATGAGACTGGCGCTGAAGAAGATGCCGATGGGCACCACGGCGCGGAGGTACACGCGGCCCGTCATCTTGATCGAGTGGCGGCTGTCCAGCATATTGGTCCATCGGGCCAGAATCTGGGTCACAACCGTGGCGAAGGCAAGGTGGTAGGTAGTGAGAATGACGGGGTAACCTGCTCATGTGAGTTGCCGGTCCTTTTTGAGGAGTGGTTCCAAAGATGTCATACGGAAGTTGAGGGTATCCAAAACCCATTTATTAAAGAGAATGACCAGAGACGAGAACGAAATCCATGCGCTTGAAACCTAGTTAGCAGCGATACACGCAAGAGCCGCCGGTGATACTCACACGACATAGAGCGCGGGAGGAATGGCAATCCCAGCCGGCTTGCTCGCCTGCACGTCCGGGTTCACCGTGGGCAGCACAGGCGAGCGCGGTTCGCCCCCGACGCGGTCCATCTCGACCGAGGCGCGGTCCTTGTCTGCAGACATTCTGGCCGTTTGATACTTGACGCTAGCGAAGCTGTTGATGCTGTCAAGTCGGGCAAGGCTGGCAATTGGGGAGAAGGTAGGCTAGAGGAAAATCCGTAACGGCGTTCTCCTTCTCATGTGATTGAGGCAAAGAGAGGCAGCGCAACACTGGCCAGATTGCAGCAGTGTAGATCTCTTCTCTGAAAATATTTTCTTGCTCTCACGCAATTTACCCTTCGTTTAATATCGGCTGCGAGAACACAGGGGTAAGGCTCGAGTTTAACTGGTACCGGCGTCTCCACCGCACCAGACGCGCCGGGCCTTGTATTTCGTAACAGAAAGTTTTGAGGGTACAGGGTAGTGATAGTGTATCGAACGACCACGGCGCGAGATCAGCAGGAGAAACGTGCAGCGAGCGGTAAAGGGAGACGTGCGATATAAATCGTTCTGGGGTGTGATTAAGGGGGTCTTTTACATGGGCGTTTACATGGAAGAACTGCGACAGCAGGGAGCCAAAGAGCGTACGTATACGTTAGGGTTGGCTCCCACATAAAACGAGTAAAGGGAAACCTACTTTATGCATACCGGGCAAGTGTTATGATCCAGTCTTGGCGTAGCGAAATAACATTATACGAAATGGCAGAAATCATGCAACACGTCAAGAAGGACATGTACTGACACGTCAAAATATTTTTTAATAGATATTTCCAGAGGTGGCGTATTCCCGCCGATGATCCGGCACTGGGCCGCACACACATGCGTCTCGCCGCAATGCCCTATTTGGGAACCAGCCAGCGCTAGCCAATTAGAGGCATTTAGTATGTGACTACTGTAATCCTTCGACCTCATCACACAGCGCACCCCGGATTTTCCAATCGCGGCAGATGCAGTCACACGCAAGTTCGCCAAGGGTGTGCCCCGGGCTCCGCGGACGGGCGTGGTGATGCGGAGAGGCCCGATATCGTCAAAAGTGATTGATGTATTAGGCGCAGCACCGCGAGACTTTGGGTGCAACGTTTAGGTGCCCGCTCGTCGCAACGACTAACAGGCGCCCAATTTCCAAACCCGGGGAAGGCCAGTGGAACTTGGGCCACGCTGATAAGCCCTCCCGCTCCCCGACTTCGCTTTGACTTGCCGACGGCGTGTACTTTAATATGGACGAGCTCCCCCGCTCTTATACCCTTCTACGGCTGTAGTGATTTTACACTTCCCCAGTGATATGATAAAAGGTCACTTATACTCATAACTTCGCTGCGGAACAGAGACTCGTGCTATCAATTGCACACACAGCCCATCATGCTTCTCGCCTCGCCCTTGACCGCAGTCGCCGCGCTGGCGCTGCTGGCGGTCGTCCACCTCGTGCGGTGCTTGCGCTCGCCGCTCGCGAAGCTGCCCGGTCCGCGCATCTCCAAGTTCACGTCGCTGTGGCTGAAATGGAACGAGATCAACGCCACGCGGACCGTCTACATCCACGCGCTGCACCTCAAGTACGGGCCTGTGGTGAGGGTCGCGCCCAACGAGGTAGCTTTCACGTCGTGGGCGGCCATCAAGGAGATTTACTGCTCTGGAGGCAGCGGCTTCGACAAGACGGAGTTTTACAACATGTTTCGGATTTATGGACGACGGTAGGATGGTACTGCGTCTAACTAACAGAATGAACGGCTGATGAACTGAATGCAGTACAATGTTTACTACATTGAACAAGGCCGATGTAAGTTGTATGAGTAGCAGTCTACGATGACGAATACTGATTCAAGATTCAGCATGCGAAGCGAAAGCGCATTTTGGCCGACCGCTATGCCAATACTAACATATTGAGAAGCGCCTCTATGGAGGGTATCCAAGAACGATCTGCCAAGTTTGTGCGTCGCTGCGGCTCAACTATTGGCGCTTCCGACGTCTTTGTAAGTATGATTGATTCAAGACAGCAGAACATGCTAACCGGACAAAGATGTGTATGTATATTGCGGAAAATAGCTTGCTTCGCCCATACTGACCTGATTAGCTCTTCACTCGTACGCTTGTGACTGCATCACGCACCACTTATTTCATCCCCGTGGCACCGACTGCCTTGAGAATGAAAATGACGAAAACATGATGCACCAAGTGGCCGCCGACGATAGTCTCAAGAGTAAGTCTTCTCTACGCGCTGCCATCTATGTAGATTCTGACACCTATAGACCGCCTCATCTCTCACTACGTACCAACTCTTCATCGCATCTTTGGCAGCGTTCTTTACCTCTTTGCCAAGCCACGAGAGACGCCACTGGCAGACAACTATGTAATTGACACCAGCGCAAGCCCCGACCCCGCCTCGTTCACGCTCATGAGCCGGCTGGACGAAAAGTCGGCAGAGCTGGAGCCCATCGACATGGCCGCCGAGTGCCTGGACCACATGGCGGCGGGAATCGACACGACGGGCGACGGGCTCTGTTTCCTGCTGTGGGAACTGTCGCAGCCGCGGTCGCGCGGGATCCAGGATAAGCTGGCCGAGGAACTCGCGGCCAACCCGCAGGCCCCGCTGGATCAGCTGCCGTATCTCGACGCCGTCGTGTCCGAGGGCCTCCGATGCTTTCCGCCTATCCCCATGTCTCTCCCGCGCTACGTTCCCGACGGCGGGCGGATGGTGGACGGCCACTGGCTGCCGGCCAAGACGATTGCCAGCTGCCAGGCGTTCTCCGTGCACCGCATCAACGACGACTTGTTCCCGGAGCCGGACACGTTCAGGCCGGAGCGCTGGCTGGACGACGAGGGCGACGCTGGCAGACGCCGCCTGCTGTTTGCGTTTGCGAATGGCGGAAGAGGATGCATCGGCAAGCAGTAAGTAGTATCCGAGGGAGACGCAAGGGCGACTTGTAGTAGCTGACAGTCGTGTTCTAGCCTGGCACTTGCCGAGATGAAGACGTTGCTACGGGATGTGTATACGAGGTTTGTTACTTTGCCGGATGCTTCCATGACGGATGAGGCGATGAAGATGTCGGATCAGCTCATCTCTGCGAGACCGATTGGGCAAAAGTGCCTGTTGCATTTCCGGCCTCGTCAGGATGGCAATAAGATCTGACTGTGCGAGGACGACCCTTGAACTCGTACGTAGATACATAGTTATTATACATGTAGCTTTTTAACTCATATTGAAAACAAATGCGCGCATAACCAGACTTGCCCATGTCTTGACGCCATGGGTTCATGCAGAGGCAGGTGAAATGTCTATGATGTGGTCGAAAAGCATCTTCTGTCTAGTTACTCAGTAGCTACCAGTAGGAGAGGCCGAAAGTATCTTTTCCGTCAGAGGTACTTGCCGCCATGTCATGGCCCATGACGGCCTGCTGCGGTGGTTGTGCCAAGTTTTGCCCGCCCCGCGGCCGGGACCAGCCAAGCAACTCCAAGCGAGGCTGCTGAGCGATTCGTCGTCGAGGTACCCCGCCGGGTGGAGGTACTTGTACTTGTAAGCCCGCGTCACGGAACTTGGCCAGAAAGAGGGCATTGGCCAGGGACGGTTCAGCGAATGATTCAGCGAAATGGCTCGCTGGAGGTTTGCCGTGGACGGAAAATGGGGCGAGGCACAGGCACTGCTAAACAAAACCGCGTGGGCTGCTGTACCTGTAAAATCCGTAATACAGCCGTCCTCAGGCTCGCTGCCTGCCGCCTCCGCCGCCCCGCGCCACTCGCTGTAACGCCGAAAATCCGGGCCCTACTCCTTCCTACTCAGCACAGTGAGCGGCGAGAGAGAGAGAGAGTGGACTTGCCACATTTCTAAGCTTGTCGTCTCATAATTTTTTCTTCTCCTCTTTCTTCCTTTCCTCTCCTCCAACTCATCCGTGCCCACTGCCTGCACAACGTTTTGTCACCCTCAGCAGCTTTTTCCAAACCGCCAGCCTGTAGACTGTTATTTCGGTCGCAGAGCGTTTATACATTTGCAAAGCCCCAACCCGCACCCGCGCGCAGAAAACTCGACATTCGAGAAGAAACCCCCGCTTCCAGCACAACGTCGTCAACCACCCGCCCACCCGCCGTCCATCCGATTTTGCCTGGCTTCATCCCCGGCAGAAACAGTTCACCCAGCTACACATCAGCTTGTCAAGACTTGTTGTTTATGTATCAGTACGACCGGTTAAACGTGTCCAGACACATCGTCAAGCTGCAGCTGTTTCACATACGGCGCAAACCCTCCTGTCCCGATATCCATTCCGACGGTTGACATTTGCCCCAACGCAAGAGTTCATGCCTACCTTAAGACTCTGTCGACTTTGTCCTCGCTACCTCATGTCAAACAGAAGTAGTCACTTGTGAAATTCACCTCACCCGACTGCACCCCCGACCGCATCGCTCTCAACAAAAGTCTTCATGACTGCTTCGTCTATCCAGATCTCTCCGAGTCCTGTTGTCCAAGCCCGCCACATTCACTGAATTTTTTTTTATAAAACCACCCCAAAAAGACAAAAAACAAAAACACCGCCATCATGCCTCTCGTCAACGTCAACCGCGAGGTTCGCGATAACTTCTATCGCTACAAGATGGAGACCCTCGTCACAAAGGTCGAAGGAAAGGGTAACGGTATCAAGACTGTTGTTGTCAACCTTGCCAACGTCGCTAGGAGTCTTGCCCGTGACCCCAACTACGTCATCAAGTACTTTGCCTTTGAGCTTGGAGCCCAGACCAACACCGACCCCAAGGATGACCGTTGGATCATCAACGGTGCCCACGAGTCCGGCAAGCTCCAGGATCTCCTCGACGGCTTCATCAAGAAGTTTGTTCTCTGCCGAGGCTGCAAAAACCCCGAGACGGTTGTCATCATCAAGGACCCCCGCATCATCCTTGACTGCAAGGCTTGCGGTCACCGCACTGATGTTGATATCCGCCTGAAGCTCTCTGGTTTCATTATCAAGCACGAGAGCAAGAAGGGCAAGAAGGACAAGTCTGACAAGAAGGCTGCCCGCCGCGCCAAGAAGGAAGCCGCCCAGAACGGCAACGGCAGTGGCGGTGAGGACGGTTCCGACCACTCCGGCGAGAACGGCCACAACGGCACCAACGGCAACGGCACCAACGGCCACGCCGAGAGCGAGGACGAGTTTGACAGGATCCCCGCTGCCAATGACAGCGACGTCGAGGTCAGAGATGACGAATGGGCCGTCGACATGAGCGAGGAGGCCGTCAAGGCCCGTATGGCTCAGCTTCCTGACGAGTTCAAGGCCAAGCTCAACGTTGACGACGAAGAGGGTGGCGGCGAGAGCGTTTATGACGAGCTCGGCCAGTGGATCCAGTCCCAGGCCAAGGAGAAGGGCAGCATCGACAAGGTCGACTCTGTTGAGGTCTACCTCAAGGCCAAGGAATTGGGCATTGAGGGCAAGCACAAGACCATCCAGGTCCTTGTTCAGACTCTGTTTGACAAGAACATTTGCGCTCAGATCCCCAAGCGCGCTGGTATGATCAAGCAGGTACGTTGCCCGCCTTATATATCAATGTTTTGGTGACAGAGCTAACGTTCAACTTAGATTGGTACTTCTGACCGTCACCAGAAGGCTCTGCTGGGTGGCACCGAGCGTCTCCTGGGCTTCCTTGCCGAGGAGAACCCCGACGTGTACCCGCAGATTGTCAAGATTCTGCAGCTGTACTACAACAGCGACCTCATCACGGAGGAGATTGTCCTCCCCTGGGGCACGAAGGCCAGCAAGAAGTACACCGACATTGCTGTCAGCAAGAAGGTCCGCAAGGCTGCCGAGCCCTTCCTCAAGTGGCTTGAGGAGGCTGAGGAGGAGGAATCCTCTGAGGAGGACGAGTAGATTGCTGGGAAACTGCCCGGCAAACCTCTCAACTCTTGCTCTCCACGTCGTGCGCTCGATTGCTTGATATTGCCATGTGTCTTTGAATGGAAAATACAGAAAATACTATGTAGTGGTAGATGCGACTTCGCGAATTGTTTATAGTATGAATCGAATTCCGCTCAGTTACTCCATTACGTGTGCAGCGCGACCAAAACTAGAGCTGTGAATGTACCTAAAGAGACATAATGGACAAAGGCATAGTCAACTGGGGGTATCAACCAGGATATATTCGCCTGCCGCTCGTCTGTCTACCTTGTTGTTACATGTAATTCATATTTCCTCAGCCCGAAACTATCCCAGAAGCCCGTATGAGCAACACAAAATAATAAAAATAGTGAACAAGGTAAACTAAAAGTGAAACAAATTGCGCCACCACAGGCGCCATCTATGATTCTTCTTCATCAGCAGCAGTCTCTTAGCCCTCGTTGCCGTCCTGCGCGTCAGCCATGTCCTCGTCGTCCCCGTTGGCAGCCGCAGCGGCATCCTCGCCGCTCTTCTCATCCTTTTCCTCCGACGTGGACGACTCACGGCTAGAGTCTTCGTCGGAGCCAGAGTCGGGCTTGGCCGCCATGTCGACCTCCTTGTCGCCGCCGTAGATGAAGGCTTCGGCCTTGGCAGCCAGGGTATCCGGATCATCATCGCCGGTGGTGGATATGACGACGTCGTATGTTTCCGCTGTCTTTTCCTCGGGGAGGGCGGACTCGGAGGGGTTGAGGAGGATGTAGCGTGCCTCAAAGTCCATGTCCTTGGCAAACTGGGCGGCCTGTACGGGTATCTGGTTAGTATGTGATTTACAAAAATAAAAATAAAAAATAGGAAAACAGGCAACGTACCTCAACGTCGAGCTGGATGATGGGAATCTTGCCCGCCTCCGTCACGGCGTCAATCGCCTTGGTGCTCGTGCCGTAGTCGGCGCCGTCGCGCTCGCCGTACTCGACCAGCCGGTCGCCGTCGCGCAGCTGGTTGAACTCCTGCTTGCTGACGAAGTGGAATGCCTTGCCGTTGCTCTCGCCCTCGGCCGCCGCGCGGTTCGTGTGCCGCACCACGAGCGCGAACACGCCCTTGTGCTTCTCGAGGAGCTTGCCCGCGACGGCGGCGAGCGTGTCCGCCGACGGCCCCGCGAGAATTACGGCGGCCCTGTTGCTTGGCATGTCCTCGTCTGCCGCCGCGGCGTCGTCGGCGTCTTCCTCTTCCTCCTCGCCGGCCTCGGCGGGCTCTTCGAATACGACGGCAATCTTCTTGGGATCGTCGATCTTGTCAAAGGCCGCGAGCCGCGTGCGGCCCGCGATGCGGAGCGCGCGCCAGCTCTTGCTCGACTTGCCGTAGACGGCTGCGGCCTTTGTCTCGTCGTTTGTCGGCATGTCAATCTCAAAGTCGTCGTCGGCGATGGGCCGCTTGAAGCTCTCGAGCTCGGGGAGACGGTAGCGCTCCGGGGGGAGCAGCTCGTCCATGCTGCTGGCGTGGGTTCCATTGGCGCCGGCCTTCTTGTCGGCGCCATTCTTGAGGAACTCCATGGACACGGCGCCCATGGGAGTCGGGCGCAGGCGCTTGCTGGTGGCCATGCGCTCGGCGGACGCCTTGGCCTCGACAAAGTCGGACGCAGTCACCGGCTCCCGCTCTATGGGAGGGCAGCTAGCCATCTTCCAAAAGACCCAGTTCTTGTCGCGCGCGAGCACCGTCTCTACCATGCGGTAAAAGTAGGGTCCGTCGAAGCCCATTTTAAGGTATTCGGATATCCGTCTTTTGGTATCGGTGGCCCATTTTGTCTGCGAGGCGAGTTAGCGGGCGGGCTCTGCTTGCGGTGAAAGATGATATGTGTACGTTTTCTTCGCCGAGGTCGTTGGAATATACAACCGCCTTGTTGGGGGTTGGTAGAGTGGCGAGCTTCTGCTTCGCTTCGGCGGAGAGTGAGAGTAGGAATTCCGTTATTATGAGTGCCTGAACGAGCACGTGCCGTCGAAATGACAGGTCGCTTATCTAGAGCTCTGTCAGCAACTGATTCAATGTACAGCATGTGACAGTGCCTACTTCGAGTTCAAAGAGGTCCTGGCTTGTCAAGTATTTGGGGTTGAACGCCTCTGATACCGACGCCGTCCCTTCTTCGGTGCGCTTGCGCTTTAGTGATCTCTGGTCGTCGCCATGCAGAGATTCGAACGCCTTCATCGTCTCATCCAGACTGCGCTTAAAGTGAGCAAACTTGGTCGGATCGAATAGCGTTGTTGGCTGGCTGAAGCTCTCCTGTAGTGACCAGAGCAGAGGGTACAGCTCCTCTGAACTCAGGCGGGTGGCGCCCTTGGTATCTGGCTTCTTATTTCCATTGCTCTCTGAGGCTGGAGCTTCCGCGTCTATATCCATCTTTGACTCTGCATTTGTCGTTGTCTCGTATGTGGTGACGTTCTCGACGTGGAACTCTCCGCGCAGGTTGACGGAACTTCTGTCGCCTAGAGGGAAGCACTGGAACATGAAGATGAAGACACGGCCGCAGAATGCAGTGTCCTCAGCTCGGGATAGACGACGCAACAGCTCATTGCAGCTGCGCAGTATAACGAGCTTTTTCTGTGGAAAGTGCTTGGCCGTCATGCGCTCTCGTCGAGATTCGAGAAAGTCAAAGATGTGGCGGCATCCCGATATCGTTTGACTGTCCAGAAGCTCTTCTACGAGCCAAAAGACAAGCGCCGGTTCGCATTGGCCGTTATCGGAAATTATTGAGAGTATATCGAGGAAATTCCACATTCGCACAAATTCTGGAGAATCGATCGGGATAGACGCCTAGTATTCACGGTTAGAGATGCTGCACAGGCTGTAGGTCGTAGAACTCACAATCAGTGCATCGAAAAGGTCTCTCGATGCTCCCTCCACAATCGCAAAATGTCGGGCCTTGAGGTCTGCGGGAGCAGACTCGCCATTTGCAACATCACCGTCTTGCTGCGGGAGTGCCGCATCCACCCTCGCTGTCAAGTCTGTAAAGTCGGGCTTGTGGAGCGCGGGCTCGATGCTGGACGACTGCTTGATGGCAGAGGCCTCGTCGAGGAGACTCGAGAGCAGCTTGCCAAATGTGTCGACAGCCGTCACGCCCGGCTTCTCCGTCTTGAGCGCTGGCATCGTGGGCGATTCTCGGCGACGTCTCGCAGAGCGGCGACGGAATGGGTGTCTCTGCTCGTCCTCTTCGCTGCGCTGGCGTGGGTCGCGAAAACTCTAGGTAACTCGTCGACTATTTGCGCATCAGTTTTCGCCGGTCCGCGGGGTTGCTGGCAGACAGAAAGGCGGTCATCTGCTCGCCGCGTTGTCGGGTTGCGGGTTTGCTGCGGGTTGGAGACGAGAAACTGCGACAGGGCAGCGTAGGTAAAAGAAGTCTCTTACGGCGCACTGGTACAAGTTGTTGCGTGCACAGTTTGCGCTGAGTCAAAGTACCACCGGGTACAGTGGTACCTTGCTAGCGACTGCGCCAACGCGTTGAGCTAGCTGTCGCGAGGCTGAAATTTCGGCGTCGCTGCCGCAGAGCAGGTCTTGAATTTCCACAGCAACCCTCGTCTATAACCGAGAGAATCCAACGCACTCGACGCCGGAACACGACGCGCAATTCCGACACTGAGCTGCGAGGGAAACAAGGGTTGATTGAGATTTTCTTCAGTTCTCTAATGCCGAACGAGATTTGAGAAAATGCCTAACGCGAAGCGGCTCAAAAACAGTGCCGCTGCGAAGGCCAAGGCACCAGCCGACCATGAAGAGCCTGCCGGCGAGCGCCCGACCCCGGCCGAAGTCGAGGAGGAAGAACATCAATTCGTTCAGGTTGCGCGCGCGCATTGGCTGAAGAATACAAAAAAGAGCGCCAAGGTCAAGGTCAAGAACGATGTGCTCAAGAGCATCTGGGACATTCTTGAGAGAGACGGCTTCCGGCACAAGTCGCTTCTCCTCTTGGAAAGCTTGCAGACCATCGAGAGGTTTGTAAAAGGTTGAAGTGTGTCTAGATATGAAGTTGCTAACCGGTGAACAGCTATCTATGGCCGGGATACACAGAGAATGCGTCCAACTTCCATGTTCTGCTGATGGCACTGATCATCAACGTGAAGCGACGAGAACACCTTGAAACCTGGAGTGAGTTTTCTCTACACACGACGTGATGCCATAATGCTAACCACTTCCGAAGCTCTATTCGAGGAAAAGCCCGAAGACTTCTCGTCCTTCTTCCGCCGCGTCCTTTCTCTGACGCTTGACCGAACGCTTGCGACGACGCTACGAACCAACCTGCTGTGCTTCCTTATCCACGCTTTCCAGAGTCTCGATTCGACAATTGTGAGGAGGGAATGCGCACCTCTCGTGTCCATCGGTATCTGGCACAACATCTCTACGGACCAAGAGCGCGATAGACTGCTGGACCAGACCACCCAGCTCAGGAAGTCCTGGAGAGCCGCCCAGAAGCGTTTCGATGCCGGTGATGATGCGATCAAGGCTCGTCTGCGATTCGAGCGCTCTTGGCTGTATACATTGCTGCTCGACTTCCTGAGCACGCTTTACGAGGAGAACCGAAAGCCAGGTACGTTCAGTTGGCCGGCGCAACCACCGACTTTACTAACATTTCACAGAGCAAGATTTGTACTGCGAACGATTCACCGAGTTTATTTCCGATCTGCAGAGTCAACTGCCAACGAGACGATATGTCAACGCCCTTCAAAACGACCTAAACTTGTTGCCAGCTATGCGCCTGTCGCCCATGTACAAGGACGAAGCGAACGGCCTCTTCCGTGATCTCCAAGCTCTGCTTGCTCACTTTACCTACTTTACGATCGACGACCAGACCGGTGTCCAGCTCACTCGCGAGAAAGCCTACGACAAGCACTGCAAGGCTCTCGGAAAGCTGCAACGCACGGCACTCAAGTACTTCAAGGAGAAGCTTACGGTCCTTGCTCTCTCCAATTACGGCTCCATCGACAAGCGCGATGAGCTGAAGACACTTCTCGAGACGTTGACAGATGATGAAGTCACATCGCTAGCCGGACATCTCGGCATCAGAACCACGTACCCAGACGACTTGAAGCTTCCGGCTGGCCGTGAGCTGCAAATAGAGTGCATGCTCAGCAGATATGAGCGCAAAAAGACATTCCAGGAGCTTGCGCAGAGCATGTCCGTCGTCCCGACGGAGAAGACACTGTTTGACGCTAGCTTCCAAAGAGCAGACTCGTATGACGGATCGCATCCGCTTGCCCTGCCGAAGCTGAACCTACAGTACCTGTCTGCTGGCGACTTCCTTTGGCGAGCGTATGTGCTGTACCGCTGCGAGGCGTTTTACGGTATCCGTCGCGATATTGAGACGGCTATTCGTCGCCTCAAGCCCGAGAGCAGAAAGCCAGGTGAGACGCATTTCGGTGGATTCTCGAAGATGGCGATGCCGATTTCCAAGGCTTCTATTCTTGAGGTTGTGCCTGCTCTTATTGGCGACTCCAAGCCTTCAATGGTCAAGGCAGAGGTCTCTTTTGACGCCCGAAAGCTTAACGACAGTGTGCGAAAGGAATGGGATTCTCTTCGCACTGACGACGTCGTTTTCTTGCTGACGGTTGAACCTCCGGCGGAGGATTCGACAGCCAATGGCGCACATACGAGCGAGCTAGAAAAGATTGGTGTCGTCTCCGTGCGAGCGGCTGAAGTTCTCCACGTCTCAGACGATAAGGGGCGCCATGGTAAAGAGGCCAAGGGCCGCGACAGCAAGAGACGCATTGAACTGAAGCTGGATTCTCAGACATTCGCTCGAGACGCTGCCGTTGCTGCGGCAGGAAAGACGGATGTTTACGGCAGCGTAAACCTGCTTCTGCGAAGAGGCCGCCGCGAGAACAACTTCAAGTCAGTGCTCGAGTCTATTCGAAACCTCGTCCTCTCAGACATGCCTCTGCCCAGCTGGCTCCATGAAGTCTTTTTGGGCTACGGTGACCCAGCGGGCGCAAACTACAAGAACCTCCCCAACAAGATCAAGACTGTCGACTACAATGACACGTTTTTGGAGTGGCAACATCTGATTGAGAGTCTGCCGGGAAAGACAGTGGAACCAAGCGACGATGTCAACGGTAGCTTCGGACCACCGTACGTCTTGGAGGCACTCGAGAAGACCGGGGCGCCGACACCCGCCAAGGCGTCCAAAAAGAGACGCAGAGACGCGGAGCCTGAGCAGCCAATGGACGCCGAGACGCTCAAGGCCACCACCTACAAGCCTCCCAACCAAGGACCCTATCCTATCGATGCGCCGAAACTCAACTCTGTGCGGTTTACGCCTGCTCAGGTCGAGGCCATCATGTCTGGTTCGCAGCCTGGTCTGACGGTCGTCATTGGCCCTCCTGGAACTGGGAAGACGGACGTTGCGACCCAAATCATCCACAACATCTACCACAACTTTCCCAAGCAAAAGACGCTCCTGATTGCGCACAGCAACCAGGCGCTCAACCAGCTCTTTGCCAAGATCATTGCCCTGGACATTGATGAGAGGCATTTGCTTCGTCTCGGCCACGGCGAGGACGAGCTGGCTGCTGAAGGAAACTTCAGCAAGCACGGTCGTGTTGAGTCGTTCCTTGATAATCGGGCACGCTTTCTGTTCGAGGTCAGGAAGCTCGCCTCGAGCCTTGGTGCGCCTGGCGCCCACGACAACTCTGCCGAGACGGCCGGCTACTTCAACACAGTGTACATCAAGCCTGCGTGGAAGAAGTTTGAGCAGATCATGGCATCTGATGAGTCAACTGCGGCGCAGATTGTCGAGGCCTTCCCCTTCTATAGCTACTTTGCGGACGCGCCGCAGCCGTTGTTCCCGCCGGAGGCTGAACGTGCGCAGGTGATTGACATTGCCGAAGGCTGCTACAGACATATTGAGAGGATTTTCTCTGAGCTGGCCGATATCCTGCCTTTTGAGATTCTGCGCAGAGAGCGTGACAAGACCAACTACTTGCTGACTAGCGAGGCGCGTATCGTCGCCATGACCACTACACACGCCGCCATCAGAAGAGGAGAGATAGCTTCTCTCGGCTTCCACTATGACAACGTGGTGATGGAAGAGGCTGCTCAAATCACGGAGATTGAGACGTTTATCCCACTGGCCATGCAGAAGCCGGTGAATGGCGACGTGCCGCTGCAGAGAGTCGTTTTGTGCGGCGACCACTTCCAGAACTCGCCTGTCATCCAGAGCCTGGCATTCCGCCACTACGCCAACCTGGAGCAGTCGCTCTTCTCGCGCTTCGTTCGCCTGGGCGTACCGACAGTGTCTCTAGACCAGCAGGGCCGCGCGCGTCCGTCTATTGCGAGCCTGTACAAGTGGCGCTACCCGAAGCTGGAGAACCTGCCGGACGTGAGCAGCAACGTCGAGTTCCAGCAGGCCAACGCCGGGTTCAAGTTTGACTATCAGTTCATCAACGTGCCGGCGTACAAGGGCAAGGGCGAGATGGAGCCGACGCCGCACTTTATCCAGAACCTGGGCGAGGCCGAGTACGCGGTGGCCATCTACCAGTACATGCGGCTGCTGGGGTACCCGGCGGAGAAGATCAGCATCCTGACGACGTACGCGGGACAGAGGGCACTGGTAAAGGATGTGCTCTCGCACCGGTGCGCGAGGAATCCGGTCTTTGGCATGCCCAAGGCTGTCGCGACGGTGGACAAGTACCAGGGAGAGCAAAACGACTGTAAGCATAGACTGCATGACTAACCGATGGATTCTGTTTGCTAACTATTGCGTTATAGACATTATCCTGTCGCTCACGCGTACATCGCGGGTTGGATACCTGCGCGACGTCCGCCGCATGACGGTGGCCATGTCGCGTGCCCGTCTCGGCCTGTACATCCTGGGACGGCGCGAGGTGTTTGAGGCGTGCCCGGAGCTGCGGCCCGCCTTTGACATTCTGTTGTCGCGTCCGGACAAGCTGATGCTGGTGACGGGAGAGCTGTGGCGGACGCAGCGTCCGGCGATTACGGCAGAAGACGACGGCGCGGCGCCGATTGAGAACGAGGTGGCGATGGAGGGCGTGGAGCACCTGGGCCAGTACGTATTCGAGATGACGAGCACCAAGATGAAGCAGCTGGAGTCGGAGAACAAGATGGTGGACGTGGTCGAGACGGTTGTCGAGGAAGTGGAAGACGGCGAGGGCGACGAGGAGGAAGAGGACGATGAGGCGCAGCCGTCGTACTATGACGGGGCGGTCGAGCCTGATATTCAAGAGGTTCGCGAGGGCGAAGCAAATTAGAGGCAGGACGTGGAGAATCTATAACTGAGGGATGATGAATGGTTCACTTGGTCATTCTTTTTCTTTTTGTTTTGTTATTTGATAAAATTGCTTGGGGCTTGATTTGGCGTCTGGCTTTGGTTTACATTTAGTCTCTTTCTTTGCAGGAAGTATTCGATATTTACAGAATGAAGCATGAGACGAGTGTCTGTTCATCTATTTTGGTCCTGTATATTTGTACTACTGTGAAATGGTATAGAACATATGTGATATATAGATATATATATACATATATGCACTAGCAAGGCATGACGGAATCTGGGGCATCACCAGAGTCGGTTCCTCCACTGCCTTGTTTTTGTATCAACGGCTTTCTATTGGATCAATGTATCACGAGCCACTAGTTTTCGTTCCCCAGAAATTGGAACCCCAGGTGAAAAGAATTCTTTTTTTTTCTTTAAAAAAAAAGATAAAACGTTGCATTGTGGCACACGCGCGAGTCAGATGCGGGATTAGGGGTCCTCTGACAAGACGGGACTCCTGAACGGGGAACTGGGGCCTCGGCTGGCGATGTTCCGTAGTTTTGGGATCAGCGACGGAGAGCGGCGGCAGAATAAAAAGATTTATACAAGAATGAAGAAAAGAAGGTGATACACGGTTCATTCACATGGGAGCGGAGGAGGGTGTTACAATGTGTGGATGGGTTACTCGACATGATGGAGGGGAGGGACAAAGATGGGAACACTTTAAGATGTTGAAGAGACGAGGCTTGTGACACTGAGGCTGTATGCCGTACGATGTGAAGGAGAAGTGTGTGTAGGATGTGCATGTAGTGTTCTTTGTATGCTGCATGTTAACTGATGTGATGTGATGGCTTGCATGCCCGTCTGGCAGTCTGACAGGGGACCGCTGCGGCTGCAGAGCGCGGCCCGCGTTGCGACGCCACTGGGCTGATTGTAGCGCAAGGGGAGAAAGGGGAATTGGACGAGAATGAAACGGGGAAGGGGGATTGGGGGGTCGAGTTGAGGCAAACGGGTTTCTTTTGATAGAAACAAAAGTGAGAGAGAGAGAGTGGCGAGACGGCCCCTGCGTGTAAGGAGTGTGTGGCGGTGCTGTGTGTACGTTGGGTGTGGTCTAAGGGCAAAAAAGAGGTGTGACAGGTGTGATGGCCGTGCAGAAAATCTATTACTGGAAAACTTTTTTTTTCTTGTTTCTTTATTTCTTTTAACTTGTCAATGGGCTGCTCGTAAAGGGCATGGTGAGGTGAGGTTAATTGACGATGCAGGCAGGCAGGCAGGCAGGCATGCAGGCATGCGCGTGTGCGGTCTGTGTAAAAGGGGTGGACAGGCTGCGTGGTCCTGACTTACCGGTGTCGGGTGTCGAGAGAGACATGGGCAAATCTTTTCTTTGCTGGATGAGAGGATGGTCTTTTTTTCTCTCTTTCAGTCTGTGCTCGTCAGGAGCCAATTTAACCAATACCCCGGCCCCTGGGCTGAACCCCTGCCCGGTAACGGGACAAAGAGACATGGTTGCATGGATCGCGCAAAGGGGAACGCAGCTCATATGTGCATGGGGAGGGGGCGCAATGGGGCTATTTTTGATTTCCTGCAGCGGTTGCTCGATGGGAATTACGTTGTGATGTGCAGCAGCTTCTCCAGTG
Source organism: Lecanicillium sp. G3 (assembly GCA_037575805.1). NCBI lineage: Eukaryota > Fungi > Ascomycota > Sordariomycetes > Hypocreales > Cordycipitaceae > Lecanicillium > Lecanicillium sp. G3. The sequence goes on from JAZHPD010000033.1 coordinate 104,373, forward strand.
TTAAGGGCAACGAAGAGAGGGAGAGAGCATGGTGCATGGTTGCATGGTGTCTGGGTGATGTTCATGTGTAAAGATCGGGGAAGTGTGGCAATTACGGTCCGGGCCTTGCTAGTCAGGGAGGCAGGCCGATGGTGAGTTTGTGATATGGTTCGGGTGTGTGTGTTGGCATAGCATTGACTGATGTTGATGAGAGGCGATGTATTGTGTGTGCGTTTGCGGGATGTACGGCCAAGTGACGTTGGTGAGACGGATGACGTTGAGGATATGCGAGGTCAGAGTGCAGTCAGTACAGTCAGAGTTGGAGTCATGGCAGGCATGGGCGAATGCAGAATGCAGCCAAGAGTGGGAGTCGGTGGGAGTTGGTGGGAGTCAGAGTGGCAGCACACCCATGAGATTTACCTTGTTGAATTTTCGCGGCACTGGCAAACTCAGAGTAATCTCATAGCTGAGGGAAGAGGGTCTCCACTGTTGGGAAACAAGCCGCAGACTCCAGTCCCCCTTTTCTTTCTTGCGACGACTTTTGTTTTTTACGAATTTGTTTTTAATGGGCTGCGGGTTACTGGGCTGCGGGTTAAAGGGAAGAAAAAAGGTTGCCGTGGTAACTAAGGAATAGAGGCAATTGAGTGGTTGAGAAAAGAGAGGATATATGACGGCGGAAAGGGGGTTTCGGGAGAATGATGCTTGTAAGTAAAGGGGGAGGGTTCTTTGTTTCTTTGCTTTTTTCTTTGTCTTCCTTGCTCTGGGCATAATCGTCAAAAGGGTGCAAGATTGGTCGCATGGGTGTCTCGACCGTGCGTCGAGGTGGCAAGCACTTGTGGCAGTACTGGAGACGTTGTTCTACCTTGCATTGCATCGGCTGCAGGTAATGACTAACTAGTTACCAGTAACGCTCGTACCGTGCTGATGGAGCGTATTTGCACTGTGTCATGCACTACCGACTCGTACTCCGTACACAGTACAGATTACTCTCCGTGCATGGCAGAGTAACATTGTTACTGGTAGCCGGTAGAAAAAGGCTGTGTGGTTTTACTTGAGTAGTGTTCGGTACACGTACGGATATGGCAATCGGCCGTGCCACGTTGCGACAAGTATATAATATTAAATAATATTTATTATTATAATATATTATATATAACCCCCCCAAAAAAAATCAAGTTGTGACATATCTGCGTGGTACCTGGTCATAGGAGCAAGACAAGGAGTCGCGACTGTTTTTATTTTATTTTAGATTTAAATTTATTTATTTTACCGCGCTTGAGCTCTAGGAACATGTTCTCCGTACTGTGTGCCAAGTGTTCACTGGCGAGATTGCAAGGGGCAGACAAAACGCGTCCTGGCCGTGTCGATATCGCGTGCGTGCGTGCGGGTGCGGGTGCGGGTGCGGGTGCGGCCATGCATTCTTATTGTCTTGGGCCAAAGTGGTCTAGCGCAAAAAAGGAGAAGGAACTGGGGAAAAAGTTTTCTGGCTGGATTGGACTGAATGGACAAAGAGGGAATTAATTTACAGTTTGGGCGAGCTGCCTGGGGGCGAGTGAGCCAGTGAAGCTTCTGTCAGGGAGTGGCCAAGGTTGAGAGTTGAGAGCTGAGAATTGAGAAAAGAAAAAAGAGTCTCGCGGAAAAAAAAAGAAAGGAAAGGATATTCGTCCTTCTGTTCTGTTTCTGCCACTCCGTACTCCATAGCTTGCATTGAATTCCGGGCGAGGTTCAAAGAGGAGGACGGGCAAGTACCGACAATATACGTTTGACAGCTAGGCGTGGGAAATGGATTGGAGCCTGAGCAGCGCCGCTTTAGCAAATGAGCTCCCCGAGCGCGCTATTCCACTTTCAGCGCCGAGCCTGAGCCACATGAGATTTATACATTGACATAAATATAATGCGTTGCCATGCATATTTTGTCTTTGTGCATGGTGGAGACCGTTTTAAACGGAGCTATTGACTGACTAACTCCCCAGGAAGTTAACTCATCACTTTCCTGTGCAGGTATGTTTTCCGCCCCAGGCTACTTTCGACCCGTACCATAACGCAGACGAGTCTAGGACATTCCCTTTATCTGATAGAACGGCCTATCGGCTTGTTCCATTTATGGAGAAAGGCCTATGAAAAATTGTATATTATTTTGCGCAAATGTTGCTTCCTCTTCCACTCTCTCCCTCTTGTAAATGTTCCATTTACCCTGAGGTCTGTCCGGGGAAGACTCTACTTTGACAGTGCGTTCTTTACTGTGTATACCTTCATCGCTCTTGGAGCGATGGCAATCAAGCTGGAAAAGTGCCATTTGGAGCAGCCGGACTCTATCGTAGTCCGGTTCCTGCGCCGGGCCAAAAACGGCCCCTCCTGCCGCCAGCAGCCGTCCTAAAATATAATAGGTGAATTCCAAAGAAATAACTTTTTAAGATGGTCATAAATCGCTATTTGCAGCATGTGGGGCCTTCCCGACGACATCTGGCATGTCATTTCAAAGTTCCTTAAGCCAAAAGAACTTTATAACTTTCTCCGTACGAATCGTTATGCAAGGGATACGGTTAGTCCAGATGATATCGCACATATGAAGCTGTGGGGCCCTATTCTTAAAGAATTCGATAAAATCTTGAAGGATTATGACTGGGTTGAAAGCGTAGAGTCTCGTGGTTTGACTCCTATACTTATCTTCTGTGACGAGAAAAAGTCACATGTTGATCTATGTCTCGGGTTGAAAGAGGTCCCTTGGACTCGAGATGCGGCTGGGCGACGTCATAAGACTCCAAGCTTCGGTGGACAAAACCTTTCGAAGCCGCTAAGAGACACGACATAATTGCATTAGATCAACGTCATGACCTCATTACTTGCGGCAATACTCACACATGCTACTGTGTTCAGTGTCAAATGGTAAATATATGTAGTGTTTTCTTCAGCGTACACCTCAAATTTAAAGTTCTAATTCAGGACGCCAAGAAATACCTGTTCGTGGCCGGCAGGAACGCAGCGCCGTTTTCGGCCACAGTGCTCTGCGCGGTGTGTTTGCCCTGAGAATGGCTCCAGATTTTGCCATCGGTTTGGTACGGACTGCCTAGGCACCCCTCCGCGACATGATACCAATGCGAACTACAGAGCTGATTTCAGCCACTGTGTCTGGTCGACAGAGGCTTCCATGCGCACTGTGCTCCCATAACATATTATATGGCAGCAACCCCAGGCGTCAAGGGCAAACATTTCGTGATTGAGCCTGAAAGCACACCAAAGGCCAAGATGACACGTTATCAAATGTATTCCTCACAATCCTCGTCTGCATCCTCTGATAGCGGAATAGCAGGTTGGAGGCCCGCCCATTTTAGTCTCAGCGACGATGGTGAAGAGTCAATGCCGAACAATGACAGCGTGCACAGCGTCGAAGAGTTAAAAGTACATCCGGGCAGAGGTGATGCCTTGATAGAAAATGACGACGATTTCGGCACAGCCAATACACCTAATTCGCCGCCACCTGTTACGGGAGAATGGCATCACATAGCGGATTGGAGCTACTTTGTAGCTGAAAACGTGGGCTTCATTCTACGGAGTAAAATGGAGAAGCAGCAGCAGCTCCATATCGTCAGGGCCCTTTAAAGCCTGAAACTACAGAGCTAATACCTGGCCTTCTTAGAGTCCATAGATACGGCATTTTAACCATACGCAGCCAGCCGGCTGTCAATGGTATCAAGTTTCAAGAAGGTGACGGCAGGTTTTATGAAGCTAAGAAGCGTCCCTTTGTGCAGTTTCTTTTGCCTTATGAGCGTAACACTACGGAGTACGGAGGCCTTCATTAATGCCCTTAAAGCTGATGTACAGCTACAACTCAAGGTCGTTGATTATCGCTCTGAGTTACCCAATCTCTGGCCGGGTACCTTCGAAAAACGCTTGGTAACCACAGACTACAGAGTAGCAGCATACCAACATGAACTCCATATCTCCGCATCATGGAGCCCTAATGACTACCTCAAAGGTGTTATTGAGCTTGAAAATACTGGGTTAGCAGAGATCAAAATTGTGAAGATGTTGAAGCCACTGCTCTATAGCATCTCGAGTATTGAACCGATTGATCTGCCTCAGCGTATTGAAAAACTTGCCATTGACGCAGGCCTAACACCGGAATACGTGTGGGCGCTGTAGTGGCTCGGGTGGAATATAGACTCAGTTGTTTGAACAAAATCCAATCAGATAATTTTTTCATTCAAAATGCCATGCTTGCCATACCGAAGGACTCAAAGAGAAATCATTAAAAGTGAAAAGAGGAGCGACGACGTAAGGCATGTACTTGCGCCATCCACTTCACTCCCCTGAGCCGCAACGCAATGGCGATGACCTCACCGACCATCACAGAAGATAGGACGTTGACTCACGTGACTGTACGCGTCATCGTCGATAAAGTCGGTGTGTTGTATTGTACCACCTGTTAGGGCTTTACGTTACACAAACAAAGCGAAGGGCGTGGTGGCGCTGTGAATGGACACACCTCTCTCGGTTTGGCTGCGGTAAAGACATTCACCAATAAATAGCCGCAAAGCAGGTCAGAATATTTCGGTACTGGTAAATGCAACAAAACTTTCAACCCCTTCAAACTGACGAGAGCAATCATGGCATTTGAGGTTGCAAAATGGCTGGAAACACACCACTTAATTGTTTACCAGCCCGACATGGCTCTGTCTCCGCCACAGAGCTATTTGATCGTGCAAGATTTTCTGATCCTCTTCTGTGCTTTTATCTACTGCTTTGCCTATGTGTTTTACGGCATCCGTACTAAGCGTGACAGGGTACTGGCTGGGCCTGTTGATTTTATGTACGTATTACGCAGCTCCCTTCTCGCTTATCACTGGCGAAAAATGGCCTAACAGGGAAACCCAGTTTCGGGAACTTGGCATTTGAGTTGTACTATCCGTTTGTTGTTACCGCCTCTGCCTGGCAAAGGGCAGGGTGCCTGGTGTGGTTCCTCCTCGACGTCAGGTTCACCTACACGGCGATCCGGTACACCTGTCCGCCAGCTAAGTGGAGGACTCAAATACTGCGCACCGTGATGGGAACAGTGGCCACCATGGCGCTGCTCCGGATCCTGGGCAGTTGGTTTCCCGATGACGGCGAGCAGCTCACAGCATACTGGTCGGGCTGGCTGCTCCAGTTGCCTGTTGGCTGGGTCTCGATTTGGCTGCTGCATACGAAACGGAATACTCTGGGGCAGTCTCTTGAGATATGGTGAGTTGAACTCTCCTTTACTTGCAATGCTCAGCCCGCAGTTGGAGTTAACCACCTGTGATAGGTGTGTGCGCTTCTTTGGCATCTTGACTGCTATTTCCGTGTTTGCATGGCGCTACGTTAACGTGCCCCAGAATTGGGCATACGTTGTCTCCTGGCCGAGTATTCTGTTGGTTACGGCGACTATCACCCCGGAACTTGCATACCCATTCTTCTTCCACAAAGCGGAGCAGCAAATGCTGGAGTTTGCAGACAAGGCAAAGTTGCAATGATAGACTCTGCGTCTGGCGCTGGGTCTACTTAACGAAGGCAACAAAGTGAATTGACGATCTGTCTTAGTGGAACTGGTGTCATTAGATAAGTAATAGTGATACGTATACGCATGCCAATGTCTTTGGATGACAGTTGTCGGCTTGAACTATTTACGAGAAGAACCATTCATGCAACAGCTGACCCTCAGTAACGGTTAATTTGGTAGCACCGCCCGTCGTCAAACGGTCTTTTAGCGAGTAATCTCCCGCGCTTATCACCACCATTACCTGCTACATCCCAAACCTTGTGGATAGATAGCAAAGTATCTTCATCAGAAGGGTTCATTGTCCCATAGATATAGATACTACCACTGTCTGCCTTATGCGGCGAGTTCTCTAGTAAGGTCACATGCCCATTTTCCTGGTATTGCATCGCTATATAATCGCCAGCGAAAGCCTTTAGCGCTGGGAATTGGGTCGTATAGTTTCCCTTCGCCTGCGAGGCTTTACAAATGCGGTCAGACTCTTGGACTGCGCCGCTTGATCAGCCATCATTTGGTGGCAGAAGGTGCTGCATTTGTATGTCTTTAAACGAAGGGCCGTCTCCACGGATGTAGCCAGGCTCCCCAACCATTGTGCCTTGGGAATCTATTCTCATAAGCTGCTCGACCCACGAGTGAGCTTGGCAGCAAGGAAATATAGCACAAAATAGTACTATTGTAAAGGATAGCATTCTTTCGGTTTTATCGAGAGTGATAGAATGTAATTTTTTTTCCTGGCTACTGCAGATGGCTTTCAGATATGGGATTCTGAGGAGGCTGGTTCTGACCCCTCCTATAATGGCGGCGTGCCGAGCCGTAAGAGGTCACCGTTAAGAAACGGGTTGAAAACGGGACCCGCGCATAAAATGCATAAAAAGAATGCATAGCTCCAGTTGCTCATGGAGCTCAGTCAGCTGACGGAGGAAGATGCTTACTCAGTACAGAGTAGCGCCAGAGCTGTGGGAGAGCAAGAGCGGCAAGCGCACTAGCCAAGTTGGACTTACGCCACACCCCCCTTGCCAACGTAGTACCCGTATCACCGAAATTAGCTTGCTCGGGTACCAGGTACGTACCCGCAGGAGAGAAAGAGGGGAGGGATCTGTGTTTGTTGCAGCGAGTATTCTGTGAATACGGAGTAGAGTGAAATATGCGACAAGCCGCAGTGTCATGTGTCATGGTTGCAAAGGAGAGAGAAGAAAGAGTCACACACACAGCTGCTGTCTGTACAGAGTAGGTACTCCGTACAGGAAGCAGGCAGCCAAGCAGCATCGCATCGTGGCAAACGGAAGCACAAGAGGTGGCTGATGAAAGTTATTGTGGCGCTGCTGAGGCGCGACATTGGGTTGACCTGTGACTCCCACACTGCCACTACCACTGCCTGTGCCTTACCTACTGGGTACCTCCGTACAGAGTACCTGTAGTTACTAAGCCAGTAACTCGGGCACCTGCTGTACAGAGTAAAGGGGATGGCCCTTTCTTTTTGCCTTGGCCTGTTTGCCTTGCCTTGCCTTGCCGGTACCCAGGCACTTCCCTACCTAGTTACTACCGTTGCTACGGAGTACCTGCACTCCGTACGTAGTTATTGTACTAGTTAGTTAGTTACTCCGTAGTTTGCTAGTCTACCACTCATTGGTACGTACTCCGTACTCACTGGCCCAGTGCCCGCCCACTACATCACTTCCTGCCCAAAATTTTCAAAAAGGAAAAAAAAAAAAAAAAAAGAGGCTCCCTCCTAAACCCTCACCACTTCCAATCCCCAAACACAAGGTGGTCTCGGTGGAAAAACTTCTTTTTCCTCAACCACACCTCTGTCCCTTACCCTTGAACCAACAGGGCATTGGATTACCTTTCTTCTGTGTCTGCAGTACCAGAAGACGCGCTCGAGACGCCTCACATCTCGCACTTCTCTCACCTCTCGCCACAGCCGATCCACGGGATTTTTTTCTTGTCCGCCTTCCACGGACAAGTTCTTTCTCGCGGTCCTGCCTCCTGTCGCTTTCTCTCCCGACTCGACTCGACCACCCGACGACGATTTTTTTTCTTCAAGTCCTCGACCGATTCCGATTCGAATAATACATTAGCGTGTTTCGATTCTTATTCTTTTTTTCGATTCACCTAATTTTTTTTAATTGTCGATTTTTTCTTCTCTTCGTCTGGCGCAAACTGTTTTTTTTCCCGTTTGCCCACTCCAAGAGCCTTTTTTTTTTCCCACGTCGCCACCTGCAATCTCGTCGCCTCCCACGACGACGATTGCTAATCACTTCTGCGCGCTTCGTTTCGCATCGACGAACCGCCCGACGACCTCGCCCATCGACGCATGACGCTGCCTGCCACCAAGCAGTCTCCCGTCAACGATACCCCTGCGACTTCGCTTCCCTCCCACGCCTCCGCGGTTGCTGCGCCCAAGTCCGCTTCCGCTTCCTCGACGCCCCTAATCGCGTCAGGCTCCCACCGTCACCCGGTGGTTTCTTCCTCGGCTTCGTCTCCGCAGAATGCGACTGTTGCTGCCTCGCCTTGCTCAGTAAACGGCCAGTCAGCCGACGCGCATCCTGCTCCCGCCGTTGTCCGTGGCTCCAAAGCTGCAATCAACGGCTCGGACCACTCCTCCAAGAGTTCAGTCAACATGGCGGCCAACGCCCCCAACACCGTCCCCAACGGCGGTCCTCCTCCCGCCAACCCCAACTCCAACTCCAACCCCAAGTCGGGCATCCAGTTCGGCTTCGATTCTCCTGCCATGGCTCACAGCACCCCCCAGTCCGGCACTGCGGCTCCCATCCCCATCCCGGCTGCCAACGCTGCCCGCGTGCCTTCGCCTGCGCATTCGCCTTCTCCCATCCCACAGCCTTCTGCCAGCGGCGGTCGCCCTCCTTCCATGCAGTCCGGCGGCCAGATGACCTTTGGCAGTCTCGGCAGCGACGGCGAGGTTCGTATTCTCCCCCAAACCGCTTCTCCCTCTTCCCAATCCCGCTCCCCCAAACTCCCAACTGACCAACACCTTTTGCAGCGCCACATGAGACAGGGTTCCCTGCCTCCCAACCCCAACGCCATCCCTACCCAGCCCGGCGCTCACTTCCGACGTGAGTCGACTCACTCCCTCCAGGGCGACAGCAACAGAGGCAACTTCCAGGGCGGCCGCGGCCGCGGCTACAACAACAACCACCACAACTACAACAACCAGATGGGCTACCCTCCCAACAACCAGTTCCGCAACGGCCAGGGCCGTGGCATGCCACCTGCTTTCCAGCCTCAGGGTCGCGGCATGCCCTATCCCAACTCGCCTCAGCCCAACCGCAGCCCTGCTCCCGTCTCTTCCATGCCCAACACGCCCAACATGCCTCCCGCCAACATGCACGGACACATGCAGACGCCGCCTCAGTACCATTACCCGCCGCCCATGGCTCCTCAGCAGCAACAAGTACAGTACCCCTTTCCCCGAATACATCACAAGTCGCGCAAAAAGGCCGCTTTGCGCCGTGAGCAAGACGAGGCCCTCTCAGATTTGCGCCGCCACCCGGTCTCTCTCAAGATCCAGCATGCGAGCTACCCCCATCCGGTCCAGCCCAGTGCCATCGCTGAGCTGCTGGACAGGGCCACGCTTCCAACCATGCCCGGTCTCCAGGTGAAGCCGCCCGGCGGTGGCTTGCTCAACTCTGAAGTGCCGCACAAGTCGAGCCGCAGTGCTGCGCCTGACAAGAACCACCCCGACTCATTTGACCTGTCTCCTGAAAATGGAGGTTTCGAACGTTTGCTAACCATGAAAAACCAGAACTACGGCTACCCTCCCCAGCAGGTCGACCAGTACGGTCGCCCCATCAGCATGGGCTACGGCTACAACAACGTGCCCCCCTACATGGGTGGTCCTCCCCAGGGCAATGCCGGCTACGGCCAGCAGTACCCCCCCGCCTTCCACCAGCAGAGCGCCAGCATGTCGCGCAGCCCTTCGCAGCCCGAGCGTCCGTCCAGCGCCAGCCAGCCTAACGCGCCTGTCGTCGTGTCCTCCGGCCAGCCTCAGGGCCCCAACCCGACCAAACCCAGCTTCGTTATGCCTCGCAAGAGTGCAGCTATCCAGATTAAGAACGCCGCTGGCGAGGTCGTAGACACCTCTTCTTTCAAGACTCCCGCCTCCCCTGCTCCCCAGCAGGTCCGAACTCCTCCCATCGCGACCTCCACGCCCACTCCCCCCCCCAAGCCCAGCACTCCATCCCACACTCGCACTGATAGCCAGGCCGCTCCCAAGACGGCCAAGGAGATCCAGGATGAGCTCAAGGAGAAGATCAAGCGCGCCACCCAGCAGGCCGCTCCCGAGGAGGCCCCGGCTGCTGAAAAGACCGAGGCCCCGGCTGCCAAGGCCACCGAGGCCACCGAGACCCCCGAGGCCCCCGAGGCTGCCACTAAGAAGGAGGAGCCCAAGGCCGCCGAGCCCGCCAAGGCTGCTGATCCCGATGAGGATGAGATGGAGCGCATGATTCGCGAGATGGAAGAGGCTGATGCGAAGCGTGAAAAGGAGGAAGAGGAGCACCGCAAGCGCAGAGAGGCCGAGAAGGCCGAGGCCAAGAAGAAGGAAGAGGCCGACCGCAAGGCCAACGCCGACGAGGCTGACCGCAAGCTCCGCGAGCAAGAGCGCGAGATGGAGCGTCTCGAGGAGGAGCGTGAGCGCAAGCGCAATGAGGCCGAGGGCTCCGGAAAGACCCTCTCCGTTGCCGAGGCTCTCGCCCGCGCCCGCACCGGCGGCCCCGAGGGCAGTGTTGAATCCGTCGCCGACAAGCTGGCCGACATGAAGATTGAGGGCGACAAGTCGTCTCCTGGCGAGAACAAGACTTCCGACAAGCGCGCTGCCAAGCCTGCTGCCCTTAACCTCGCCCCCCTCAACACCAAGCCTGTCGAGCCTCCTCAGCCCACGCCTGCCATGCAGTCGCTCAAGTCTGCCCGCTTCCTCGAGGTCATCAACCAGGACCTCTACCCTGCCGGCATCAACTCGCCCAACCCGGCTCTCAACGCCGCTGTCGCCAACAAGGGCAAGACCTTCCGCTACGACTCCGGCTTCCTTCTGCAGTTCCAAAAGGTCTTTACCGAGCAGCCCTCGATCGAGTTCCACCAGCAGGTCAAGTCGCTCATCGGCGACGGCGACGGCAACCGTTCTGCCACGCGCACCCCAGCCTCTGGTAATGCTAGACAGGGCTCCCGCGGCGGCGCCAGCTTCCCCGGTGGTCCCTTCAACGCCCCCCCTGGCCGTGGTGGCATGCCCGGCGGCGCTCTGCCCAAGCCCGGCGGCATCAACCCCATTGCTTCCTTCCAGCGCCCTGGCGCTCCCTTCCCCGGTCCTGCCGGCATGGTTCGCTCTGGTTCTCAGCGTGGTGCTGGTCCCAACTCACCTCGCCAGAGCAGTCGCCAGACTCGCGGCAGCCGCCGTAACGAAGCCCAGGCTGCCAAGACCATGCCCCTCACCGCTGGCCAGGAAGTAAAGCCCATTGCCGTCACCGCCAACGGCTGGAAGCCTACCAGCGTCGGCAAGAGCAGCATGGGTGCTGCCGCTGCCAACTCTGGCTACCTCGACCCTGAGGGTGTCCAGAGAAAGGTCAAGGCCGCTCTCAACAAGATGACCCCGGAAAAGTTTGACAGAATCGCCGACCAGATCCTGCTCATTGCTTCTCAGTCCAAGGACGAGTCTGACGGCCGCACCCTGCGCCAGGTCATTCAGCTCACCTTTGAGAAGGCCACCGACGAAGCCCACTGGGCCTCCATGTACGCCAAGTTCTGCAAGCGCATGCTCGAGACCATGAGTCCCGACGTCCGCGACGAGAGAATCAAGGACAAGAACGGCAACATTGTCAGCGGCGGTAACCTCTTCCGCAAGTACCTCCTCAACAGATGCCAGGAGGACTTCGAGCGTGGTTGGTCCGTCAACCTGCCCGAGGCTCCCGAGGAGAAGAAGGAAGATGAAGGCAAGAAGAACGGCGAGGCCGAGCTCATGTCCGATGAGTACTACCAGGCCGCCGCCGCCAAGAGACGCGGTCTCGGTCTTGTCCAGTTCATTGGTGAGCTGTACAAGCTCGGCATGCTTACGGAACGTATCATGCACGAGTGTGTTCACAAGCTCGTCGACTACAAGGGCATCCCCGACGAGGCTGAGGTCGAGTCGCTCTGCAAGCTGCTTAGAACCATTGGCGCAAACCTGGACAACACGGAGAAGGGCCGTCCTATGATGGATGCCTACTTTGCTCGCATCCAGACCATGATCGACCTTCCCGAGCTTCCCAGCCGTATCAAGTTCTTGCTGATGGACGTCGTCGACCTCCGCAAGGCTGGTTGGAGAGGCAAGACTAGCGGTCTCGCTCCCCCCAAGACGCTCGAGGAGATTCGCGCCGAGGCCGAGGCCGCCCACGCTGCCAAGGCCCAGGAGTCTGCCCGCAGCAACCAGCGTGGCGGCGGCGGCCGACCTCCTGTCGGCCGCGGTGACGCCCGTGCCTTCTCTGCTGGCTACCAGCAGCAGACCAGCAACCAGGTTGGCATGGACGACTTGAGACGCCTCAAGGGCTCCATCAACAGAACCGCAAGCCAGAACGTCACTCTTGGTCCCACTTCGATGTTCTCTTCTCGCAGCAACAGCGGCAGACGCATGGGCCCTGGCGGCTCTCTCGGCCGTGCTGGCGAGGACTCGGGCATGTCTTCCCGAGCCGGTACTCCCCCTACTCGCGAGAACTCCAACACCTTCAGGTAAGAACCTCTGCTTCCTATATCAATATGAAATGCATGCTAACAATTACATAGTCTCCTTGCCAACATGGACTCTGAGAACCCTGCCTCTCCCCCTTCCGCCGCTGCCTCCCCGGCCCTGTCAAAAGCTGTCCCCGACAGTGACAAGAAAGAGAGCGAATAAGTAATCATTTTTTGTTTCTTTCATTCTCGGTGTCTTGCATTTCGGGTGATAGACTAGGCGGGACTCTGTTCATCTTGACTTTTTGATTTTTGCCCATTGCATTTTTTTCTCTTTCAAAGATTTCATTCGACGTGTCCTAAAAGTTGCGCCGCATTTCATCTACGATACCCTCGCCCAATAGAACACTCGAGCCAAAACTCTTTTTTTGGCACACGCCGTCTCAAAGGAAGACGAGAGGTTGCACTGTCCGGGACAAGGGGGAAGTTCTTGTTTATCCGCCTGTGTGTTGATGTACTTGTTCGAAAAAAAAAAAACTGGCGTGTCGCGCTTGGTGTGTTACGCACACCTACCTGATGGATCTTTGTTTGCTTTTCTTGTGAGCAGTTGGCTCGAGGCGAGCTGTCTCTGGCCACGAGGCCAGCAGGTCGTCCTCTTATGTCGAAAAGGGCTGGAACTTGGACAGCGAGGTCAAATGATTGGGGAGTCTTTTGGTCAACGTCCAGGAACGAACTTCTTGACTGCATAATGGTTAATGCTGCGACGGAACGTTGGGAGTGACTTTTTATGCGGAAAAAACGAACTGAAGAGGCTTCTTATTTTTTTTTATTTTTCATCTTAAGAGGAAGACAAAAAGTTTGTTTTTTTCAGAGGGGGAACCCCTTCGTGGTGTCTTTATATTTCTTAGTTATTTTTACACCCTTTTTCTCATCTTTTTCTCTCCCTCTCCTATTCTTGGTGTTTCCCATTTAGGATTGAAAGTGTCAATTAATTGCAACAAGACAAGCCAAGACGGGAATGATGAAAATCCCCTGCTGTTTCCAAGGAAGATGGAAAATTGGCCATTCTGATACGGATGAGCGGTGGGAGAGGAAGTATTTAAAGGGCTTGTTTGGTACTTTTTTTTATCTTCTTCAGTCCGTACTTGTGACCGCGGAACTTTGTCTTTTTCCTCTCTTTATTGTACCATCATCTAATTGCAGGATGCGGGGATGTGAAGGAATAAAAAGACAAGACGCTGTGGGGAGACCATGATATATATGTATATGCAAAACTTTTCTTTCCTATTTCTTTTCGTTTAAAAAAAGCTAACACATGTCTCGCTGCCTTTGTGATTGGCTTGGTTGATGCTTGTTGATTTATTTATTTTTATATTTACCTCGTGCTGTGTGGAGGGGGAGGGGCAGGCTGTGTGGCTGCGTGATGGTCGTACATGATGGGGTGAACATGACGGGCGATACCACGCAGCCCTGTGTGTGTGTGTGTGTGTGTGTGTGTGTGTGCTCCCGGGACGTTCGTTAGTCGGTGATACTGCATAAAGACAGAAGAACATGGGCGAAGCTGTGCGCGCGACTGCATGGAGAGCTGAATGCCGTGTGACGAATCACCGCAGCTGCCCTATACGTCCGCGGGGTTGTAGACTCCCACGGGGGTGTAAGTCGTGATGTATAGTTACGGTAATATGTGTACGACTTGCACGTGTCAAGGCTGAGGAACCGGAACCGTCACATCACATGTCGAGCACAAGATCATTTAAAAAAATGCGATTCATGCGATGCCATCTCATCGAACAATGCCTACAGAAACTCGGGGCTATCATGTTTAGAAACAAAAAGAAAAGAAATAGGCCCAGACCGATAAGCGCATGGAAACAAATACCTAAAAACATAACCAGAGCAAAAGAGAAATACCTTCAACAATAAAAGCTATTATCCAACATACTCGTTCCGCCTCCAAACGCCCGCCAATGTCACGTCAAAATGTCCCAGCACATACTTAAAAGCACATCCCTAAAAGCACAGCCCAGTCCCGTTCATTATACAGCAAGGAGCTTGTTGAAGCCCAGACGCGCAAACAGCGAGTCCATTGCCACCCACTGGCGGCCACACTTGTCGAGATACTTGTCGACGACGCCCTTGACCGTGCCGAAGCGCACACGGTTGTGCTCAGCCAGAGCGAGAACCTTTTCACGGTCCTGGCTTGACATGGTGCTGTCGGTGGCGGTGGCGCGGCCGCGAGCGCGGTCCACGTCCCACAGGCTGGCAAAGTATACCAGTTGGTTGTAGATGGCCTTTTCCGTGTACTCGTAGCGCATACGGCCAAGGCAGTCCCTAGCCAGGCCCTTGGGACCCAGGCAGCGAGTGCCGTAGACGCTCATCTGCCGGGTGCGGTTGCCGCACTGCGAGTCGTCGCACACAAGCCAGCCCTCGTAGTAGCGGGAGCTCTGCGTACGAATGGCGTGCTCAACCTGCGCCACGACAGACAGGTTGGGAATGATGGCACTGCAGGCGCCGCAGACTACGCCAGAGGCAGAAACACGGTCAGGGGCAGAGGCGAGGCCCTCAAAGGGCGTCGAGCTCTTGCACTTGCGGCAGCGGAGCGAGAGTCTTGTGCAGTCGGCGAAGCGAACCTCGTCGGGGATTTGAGACTCCAGCGGGTGGATTTCAAGATCATCGCTGGCGCTGTTCTGCTGAGTCTGCAGCGAGTTGTATCTGCGCACATCCAGACCGAGCTGTTCTGCGAGTTGGGAAGTTGAAGTACCAACAATGTTGGCGCAAAGACGCTCGACAGGAGGGAAGATCTGTTTGCCGAGATACCACTCCACGTCAGGAATCAGAGTTGGGTCTGTCTTGAGGTCACCAGGGGCATGGGCTCGCTTGGCGGGAGGGTCGGAGCTCTTGCCATCGCCAGTGATCACGTATGAGACAACGTCTCCCTTGCGCACTGTTTTGCCTCGGGCAATATCACGCAGGGCAACCTGAACCTGGGGCATCGAATCCGCGTTGGGATATTCCTTGGGGCCCTTACCAAGCTGCGTGAAGATGATGTACTTGGCGACGGGAATTGTCTGCTCACGCATCTTGCCAGCAATCTCGCGCAGATATTCGTGGATGCGCGAAACGACAACTTCAGTCTCAGCACCAGACAGAATTTCATCTAGCAGATGTTTGGAGATCTCCTTGGACAGAGCGCAGTACTCACGACGTCTCATATCCAGACCCTTGACTTCCATCTGCTCAATGAATTTGCCGTCCTTCTCCACAAGGTTGATGGCGGCATACTTTTTCTTTGCTTGTAGCAGAATGCGACGGAATACATTGTCAATGTCGATCTCGAGTAGCCGGTACTGCTCATTGACAGCCTTCTTGAACTCGTTACCGACCTTGAAAGCATCCGCAACGGTTTCGACATTGGCATTGATCATGACGGAATCAGTATCGCCGTAGATTACCTGGAGCGATTTGCTCTCGGCAAGTTCCTTGGTGCTTCGGAGGATCTCACGACCCTTGAAGGTTGTGAGGACAGCTAGGGGACGAGCATAGAACCTGGATTTTGTGTATCCCAGGCAACCGTACATGGAGTTGGCAGTGAGCTTCAGGGCAAGCTGCTTGATATCCCACGTGGCAAGCTGTTCGGCCGTCGCATTTTTGTCTTTCATGAGACGCTTCACTTGGCGGCGGCGTCCGACAAGTGTCGAAATCAGCTTGGGTAGAATACCCTGATCTTGGTCCTTGGGGACCTCTGGAACGGCGTCCTCATCCTCACTCGTGGCGGTTCGATCAACAGTGGTAAAGCAGATGTTGAACTCTTGGATAATGGACGGGTACAGGGAGTTGAAGTCCATGACTAGCACAAACTTGTCATAGAGACCCTTCTCCGGCTCGAAAACGAGACCACCCTTGTACTTGTCTTTCTTCTTGCCCTCGCTGGCCTCTTCTTCATTCTCATCGGCAGCTTTTTGGCGGCCACGGAAAGTCTGTTTGTCAGGGCAGATGTACTTGTTGCGATGAAATTCGTGAAGAAGAATGTACTCGTTTCGCTCAGCTCGAGTACCAGTCAGAGTACGTGCCCAAGAGTTACCAGCAAGGTTGGTAAGGACCTTTGTCAAGGGAAGCATCTGGACGCTGATTGCGAGGGCTGCAATGTAGTGGGTGTCAGCCTCCATGTGAGTGATGTAATCCATGAGACCCTGCTTCTCCTTCGCCCAGCTGTTAAGCGCAGCCTCGTTGTCAATGTCGCGGCGGCGGTTATCGCCAGTCAAGTACAGACTGCACATTTCGGTCAAGCTCCAAGTTTGACACTTGTACATGGCTGATTTACCTGCCTCGTTTGCAAGATCGCAAAGAAGTCTGCCGGCCATAATTTGGCGTTCAGCAAAGACATTGCCGCCCATCTTTCCGATCGATTGAGGCCACTGAGACCTTCTGAATCTCCCAAGTCTCGACCACTGGTGTGTCTTCTTCTCCTGTAGGCGATTCAGAAGAACACTGTAATCAACGCCCTCCAGCTGATGTCCAAGAATGACATCCGGGTCGGCGACATCAAACTGAGCCAGAAAGAAGCTGAGAATATCCGATTCTTGCTTTTTCATGACGATAAGACCCCTGTTTCGGGTTCTGGTAAGTTGCTCGAAACCAAGAGGGAAGTTTTGGCCGTGCGGTCGAATGACGGTGAATGTACGGCATGGTAGCTTCTCGGCAGGCGTTGTGTCGCTGAGCAGGACCTTCTCGTATATTCTCGCACTGATGGCGAGAATTTCCTGCTTGTTCTCTTTGGCATTGAACGCCGTGCGCAGAGCAACACTCATCAAAGTCAGGGGCGGTGCGTCAAGGTTATCTGACTCGCTGACAACGGAGAGCATGTTGGGGTGTTCGGCGAGAACTTCTAGCTTGCAGTGCGAGGCGTTCTTGATGGCTCCAAAATCAGCATCCTCGATTTTCAGCCAGCAAGGACCCATGACGTTCTTCCACAGGACGAATTGCTCGAAGAGAGCGGTGTTTGATCCGAAAATGTGAGAGAAAGTATCGCCGGTGGCGCTTCCGTCAATCACAGGCTTGTTGTAAGGATAGAGAAGCTTCATGTACTGCGCCTCCTTTGGCACACCTGGGAGCTCAAAGGCATACTTTCGGGTACAGGCCTTGATCTTGTACATGCCGACGTTCATTTTCGTCATAAGCTCATCAACCTCGTTGTAAACATCCATCATTCCAACGCTTTCATCTGTTTCTTCGCCATTTTGAAGACGGTGCTCACGCGGCAAGAAATAGAGCGTTCTCAAGATGTTGTCGACTTTGACGAAGCAGCTGACGTATTCCTTGGTCTTTTTGTTGAGAACCTTGCCAAAAAGACAAAGGCTGCCATTGACCTCCGTGTAGTCCGTCCAAAAGAAGTTGAGGCTCCCGTCAGCCTCAACTGCGTCTTTGTGGTCGATCTTGCCGACCCCGCGGGTTTCTGAAGGGTGGCTGACCACGTTCAACTTCTCTGTCAGTTTGTTCCAAGAAGACGAATCAACGTTGTCGTCCACAGGCTTAACTGGAGAAGAGCTGGCGGGGGATGGGTAGGGCTCCTCTTTGCGGAGTTTCTTGATAGGGCGAGAGCTGGCCAGGTTTACGGAGGCTGTTGTTACCGAAGCAGCATGAGCAACCTCCATCGTTTCTTCGTCATCTGAATCTTCTTTCTTGACATCGTGCTTGAGCTGGGCCTTTCTTTGTGCTACCTTCGCGGCAGGTGAGGACGGTGCAGGGTCGCTCATCGGTACGTCAGCGATAGGCAAGGGATCCTCCTCCAGCGGCGGCATAAAGCCGTCGTCGTCGCTCAGAGAGGCGGCTGTCGGAGGCGATGGCAATCGAGTGTCGACTCGCTTCTGTTTTTTGCCTGTGGGTTCGGGTGCGGGAGAGAGCGCTCTGGATTTGCGGCGGTCGCCTGATCTTTCTAGCTTGGAAATTCGAGGCGCTGGCGCCGGGATATTGTTGTCGACTTCGCCGAGCAGGGTTGCCATGAAATCTTCGTCCTCTGCCGTCTTGACGATCTGTACATGATCAAGTTAGCAACGTGGCACAGAGGGAAAATAGCAGCGCCGGAACGCACCTTGGGCTTCTGTTGCGGGTTCGTCGCGTTCTTGGTGAAGTATTCGCTAATATTCCTGTCATTAGCATCGCGCTTTGCTTGCTCAGCTTGGCGGTTTGCTTTGGCTGTTTCGTTTTAGTCTTGCTTCTGAGCTATTGGGATAGTATTATACGTACCGGCTTTGCTCTTGCGGCCGCGAGTGGGAAGTTCTTCCAGATCACTCTCAGATTCATACTCGCGAACACGATCCCAATCCTCACGTCCGTCGTCTGCATATCCCTCGCCATTGTCGTCGACGACGAAATCATCTTTGCTTAGTCGATCTTGGACAATGCCCTTGTAGCCATCCTCGTCGACTTCATCATATATGACGTTGACATCCTCAACTTCGTAATTGTCGAACGCCTTCTTGCCAGCTTTGCGGAGGGCCTTCAGCTCAGCGAGCTTGGCCCTGTGGTTCACCTTGGACATGGCGGGCCGTTATCGTGATGCAGCCTTTAAAAAGAAAAGACAAACATGGAACGAAGGCAGTGGCAGGAAGCAGATGGGTGTAGTGGTTGTCAGACGTGAAGACGGGGCCACTGGTACGTAGGCGGGCGATGGGAATAATGTAGAGGGGTGTGCCTGTGCAGACTGCAGAGTGCACCAAAAAGCACTTGAAGGGGCGCGTTGCCTGGCGCGTCGCGTTGGTGTGAGACGCGCCCACTGTCAGGCCTGGCTAAAGTGCATGTGCCAAATCTGGACTAGCGCGTCACCACGCACTTTCGACGTGCGACTTCCCAATTAGGCAGTGTGTTTTCCCCCGTACCTGATCATTGTCGGTGCTTCCTGCTTCACATTATCGGTCCTTGCCACAATATCTACCTGTGGTTGCTGCGGTTTCGTGATCTCAATAAAGCTTTCCCAACACTGTGCCTCAAAGCTACAAACCCGGAAGCCGGCATCGCCTAAACTCTGCGTCCTTCATCTTTCTCGGGTCAGCTGCTCCTTGGTTACAAACACTTCGTCTCTCTCGTCCCTCTGCTACCAATATCTCAATCCTTCATACATATCCGCCAGCATGTCTCTTTTTTTTAAGAAGCGTGACAAAAGCGACGTCTCTGGCCAGAAAGACATTGCTGGGTCGGCTCCACCGGAGTTGACCAGTCGACCTACCAGCTAGCGGCTGTGGAAATCTCGCCAACGTCCTTCTACATCGACGGGTTGCTTGGGACCCTCGCGCCCCGGAAATGATGGCCGGAAATGGTTTCGAAGCCTTCATACGCCCCACAACGAGCCAGGAAGCTTTTCTGCTCCTGACCATGCGTTGGACCCATCCCAAGGCGGCACTGTCGATGACTCTCCAGGTATGCTTCTTGCCAGTCATACATTACATTGCCATGAGTTTTCTGACAAAACACCACAGTGCCTGTCCGTCAATTTCGTCGTCGCAAAAGTCTAGGGGAGCTTGTTCAAGGAATCAAGATAAAGTACTCCCGTGAAAAGATGCCTCGGGCCGTGGACATTGACACCCGTATTATTGGTCGCACCGACACCAACACCTCGGCGGCCGCCTCTTCAGCTTCACAAAGTATGCTGGTTGCAAATGCTTCCCAGAACCGGTACTCTCTCCCAGTGCCCATCGCCGAGCGTTCGGCTTCCGTCGCGTACGAAAGCTCAGTCAACTTTCCCCTTTCCTCTCCCGGCCCTCCGCAGCTTGACATGCTGTCAGACCTCACTCAAGATGGATTGCAGAGGTCGTCTACTTTCCGTGACGGCCTTGAAAAGGCTGTCAACGATATTAATACCAAATACGGAGACCCCGCCAAATCATACGTAAATTCAACCTCGCCTACAAACTCGGTTGCGGTTCGAAACAAAAACACCTTTAGACCTCGATATCTAGTACCAACCTACGTGGATGCGCCACACGTTACCCCGACTATCGGAGAGTTGTGGACGGCACTGAGAGCCCAAGAGACCACGTTGACAACTGGGCAGAAGAATATCAATGCCATGTCTGACGAGCTCCACGACTACACCTCCCCCTTCCACGACTCACGCAAAGCTGATGAGAAGAGCAGCAGCTCAGAGAGTACCAACTCCACCGAAGCAGTAATTGCTAGCCCGCCAGAGATCAGTGATTTGCTGTCGAAAAGTCCGCCTGTTGAAATCGAATTCACGGATAAGCTCTCTGAATCTGAACAGAGTGCCAGCGCAGCTGAAACTTTCATTCCGCAGGGGCAGTTGGCACCTGCCAAAACTCTACAGGGCGACCACGGTACAGACGATGACTCTGACGACGAATCAGTTGTTGGTCAAGCTGGTGCTAGTACCCCAGTTGATGACAATCTCAATGTTCAAAGAAACTCGCAGAATACTGACAGCACATCCACAGTCCCTGACAAGATGATGGCTAACAAAAAGGCTTCGCATCTCCAGCATGATGAGCAAGACAGCGATTCTGATTGTGGAGGGATGTCATTGGATACTAGGTCTGCCAAATGCAGAAACTCTTCAGCCCCATCAGTTGCAGCTCTGGTGAACAAATTTCGACAAATGGGCCAGAGCCCTGAGCAGACTCAGCCAACTGATTGCGCCCAGGAGCAAGATGGAGCGTCCGTTGAATCCAACTCGAGATTTATTCAATCTTATCGGCAACGTTCAGAGGATAGTGACAATGAAGACAGCCTTCTGTCCTCTGTGAGTGGCGACACCGCGGGTAATGTGAGAAAACCGCTTGCGGTGTTTTGATCTTTAGGGGCAGGGTCGCTACTGTCAGTTCCAACCAAAGCACCTTAGACGATGAACGCCAGTTGCGACCTTTGGAGAGCCAGTTCCCTTGCTTCTGCTATCAATACACTATTATGGGACGATTTGTATATTCTTAGATAAACACTGTATGGTTAATCAGTTTGGTGTAATGAGAGATTAGAGTAGCTTAATATACAAGTGCATCTATTAGCCGCCGTGTGTGTTTATACAATAAATACTATTATACATGAGTGCAGTCCAAAATCGACGAATGATTGGCTGTCACGTTCACTGCCTCTTATCAATCAATGTGGCCCATACAGACTTCTCGTCAGTGGGTGCATTTCCTGCTTCCTTCTTAACCGCATCCGCCTTGTTGTTTTCCGCAATGGGTTTGATGTGAACAAAATCTTCAGTTTCTGCTGCGGATTCTCCCGCCAATAAATCTTTGGCAATAGGAGCCGAAATCCAGCGGTCAATTACTGACTTCTTGGGTGCAGTATCATTTTGCTCCAAGTCTCCGTCCACTTCCCTCCTCCTCTGGTCCATTTCTCTCCTCCTCTGGTGCGACATTTGAGGCTGCTTTCTCGGGCCCATTGGCTTATTAGTGTTCCAGATGAATCCCGAACGCACGCCCATTGTACGCGCCTTGGAATCCACCTCGTCGTCGAGATCAGGCATGTCGAGCTCATACGCGGCTGGCGACGATTCCTGCGCCGCTTCTGGCTGTGAGGCCTCTCCAGGCACGGATTCTCGCGCAGCTGCGGCCGCCTTGTTGAGATTGGGCTCGAGACGCTCTCGGTCGGCGAAGAAGGCGTGGACGCCCTTGTTGATCTTGGCCGAAGCGATGATCATGTCGCGGTTGTTGTTGCCGGGTAACATCTTCTCCTCGACGACCTTGGAAAAGCCGCCCACCATCATGCGGCCGAGGGCGATGACTTCTTTCTGGTTGGTGTACAGGTTAGCAGCGGCGTTCTTCTCCCGCTCTTGGCTCCGCGGCCTCTTGTTCTTGAATTTGCCCTTGCTCTGCTCCAGATCCGGCTCACCGCTCGAGGCCATAACACCAGTGGCCTCTTCGCTCTTGAAGAACCTGTTGTAGAGTGCAATGTAGGGCTCCCATAGCTCGGCGAGGGCAGTAGCGATTTGCATGCCGTATGCTGCCTTGGCACCCGTCTCATCGCCGGCAGCAGCACGGTTGCGGAAGGCGGCGTGACTGACGAGGGCGACGCGGAGGTAGAGGCGCATAGTGTGCATGTCAGGCTCTGGGTTGAGGCGCTCCTGCATGGTGTTGAGGATGCTGGTGGCATTGGCCATGACGTTGGGGTTGATGTTGTCGCGGACGCAGGCCTCCATGGCAATGCGGAAAGAGCGCGGCTGCACGTCGACGCCGTCTGCGGGTAGCGCTGCAACAAAGTGCGCAGACTGGGCGCTCGACTTGGAGGACTTGAGCACGCCAATCATGCGCAGCCAGTTGTCGTTGTCGGGCACGACCCCGTACTCGTTGACGAGAAGGTTCCAGTAGTGTGCGGCAGCGGTCGTTTGACGTGCCGCGTGGAGGGTGGTGAGGATGAGGGAGAGAGTATTCTTGCCGGGCTGGATGGCAGCCCTCCGGGATGAGCGCTTCGCAACGGCGGTCGATTCTGCTTCAGTGGTCGTCCGTATGGCAGGGTTTCGCAGCGCCCTGTTCTCGACGAAGTTGGGAATGTTCATGGTCTTGTCGAGCAGGTCTAGGACCTGCAACTTCACCTTGCGGTCGCTAGAGAGGAGCAGCAGACGGCCCATGGCGCACACGAGGTGCTCGTCGAGCGCGAGCTTGCCCGTCTCCCACTTGCGCATGACCTCCATCCAGATGTTCCGGGCGCGGTTGACCATGGCGCGCGTGTTCTTCTCTTTTGTCTCCGGGTCCAGGCTGCCGTACTCGCTGTATATGTACGCGCGCATGCCGCCGAGGATGGTGGCGTACGTGGCGGTCGTCGGGGTCAGCCGGAGCTCTTCGAACTCGGCGGCCATGAGGAGCATCTGGTCCATGTCGCGGGCATGGTTGCAGACGGAAAGCACGGCGTTGAGGTGGATCGCGTTGGGTTGTAGGCGGCGGTCGTTCTTCAGCTGGTTGAAGAGCTTGACGGCCTCGACGATGGCGATCTTGGGATGTTCGGAGTGGGCGAGGCCGCGGAAGATGATTGTGAATGTCTGGGCATTGGGGAATTGGGCGCGCTTCTTCATCTGTGAGTGGAAAATCCTGTTAGTAACTGTATGGGCAAGTCAAAGGACGCGAATGGCCTGGCCATCTTACATTGTTGAATGTCGTCATGGCTTTGCGGATGTGCTGCTTCTTGAGCAAGTGCTCAATGAGCGCATTCCACGACACCGTGACGTTCATACCCTTGCTTGCCGTCTCGACCGTCATGAGCGCCTCGTCAAATCGATCTTTGGCGAGGAGCGTCTCGACGTGCTTGCGCACGCCCCATTCGTCGCCGACGTGCTTGAGACTCTGCTGCACGCCCTTGAGCATGCCGCTCAGCTTGGTCTTGCCAGCGCTCCGGTGGCTTGATGGTGCAGACACCACTGCTGAGGACGCATGCCTCTGTCCAGCTACAACGGTCGCCGGCTGCATGAATCGTGATCCTTGCGCCGCCGCCGCCGCCGGGAGGGCACGGCGCAGGCCGGCTGCGGCGCGGAGCACGCGAGCAGACATTTCCGGAAGGTTGTGCTGCCGCTACAAACTGCGCATAGGAAAAAAACGAGGCTCGTTTCTCGATTGCCAGTGATTCGGTTCGGATCAATGTACCGGAAGAGTGGTATTGTCGGTAGAATCAGTGCGAGTAGCTGTCCCTTTCATTGCTCAATTGTCGTGGTGACTGACCCCTAGAACTTTTTTTTGCTTAACAGCGAGCGCCTCAGTTGGCGGGCGACGATAAGATAAGGCTGTGCGACGGACGCGCCGCTGTGGTGGTAGTCAAAACGCCAGCTCGCAGGGCCCCAAGTTAATCAACAATCTGCTTACTTTTCAGCTTTCGTCGCATTGCATCAACAATTTGAAACAAGGTTTATAGGAAATATTATTTCTGCAGCAAATTGCAGTTGCTTTCTTATTTTGCAGCTCCGGCAACGATTTCCTCGCTACAAGATGGCTCCCGTTGCCAAAGAATTCGACAAAATCATCCAAGACGGTACATATTTCTGGCCCTTTTTTCCCGAAAAGCAAACAAAAACAACGAGGCAGGCCCTTGCGCAAAGGAAAACAAGTGAACTAACGCGACAAACAACGCATTTCGACCAGGCCGCGAGCGCAAGAAGAATGAAGCTCTTGCCAGCCGCATCTTTTCCAGGGACCGCCGCCAGAGTGCGCCGTCCAAGCTGAAGGCCGGCGCTGGCCCGTCCCTCGCCAGTCGCGTCGGCGTCCGCAAGGTACGGGAGTACACACATCGACAACACCGCCGTATAGACCAGCCTCTTACCGTTTTGTGAACACCTACAGATTCCCCAGCGTGCGATTACGTCCGGCCGCCGAGCGAGCGTCCCCACCGGCAACGTCAACGGAGAGTGGACGCATGACCTTCACCACACAGTCAACGGCGCCGCCGGGACATCATTAGGCGCACGCGTGACGCTGCCCGGCCAGGCCGGCGCCGGAGGCACCCTGTCTAAGAGGGCCGCCGCGCGCCAGGCCAAGATGGCCGCAGCCGCCGCCAACGCCATGGACCTAGACGCCGGCGCCGGCCGCGGTGGCAGCAACACCGTCAATGGCAAGGGCAAGGCCGCGGCCGCGGCGCGCGGCCAGGTCAACATGATCAAGGCGCCGCCGCAGGGCATCTCGATCAGGGGACTGGCGGGCCCGTTCGCGATCATGGGGCAGAACTTTGCGCCGGGCACGACGCCGGCGGACGTGGAGAGCGCGATGACGCCCGTCGGCGGCGAGATGGTCAGCTGCAAGGTCGTCAAGTCGCAGCCGTTCCTCATGATGGAGATGGTGTTTGCGTCGAGGGAGGGTGCCGAGCGCGTCATTGAGACGTTCAACGACAAGACGGTGCGTCTTCGCCACATTCCTCGTGCCTTTTTTATTTGTATGAACAGTACAGCTAACAGGAAACTAGGCGGATGGCCGCATCCTCAAGGTATACCCCAAGGTCGGCGGCTACCAGCCCCAGGCCTCGAGCGGGAGCACGCCCACCAGCGCGCCGACGGGCCCGCGCGGCCAGCAGCAGCGCGGCCAGGGCCAGGTTGTGGATGGCAGCATGGGCTTCGGCGGCGGCGGCGACGTGATGCAGACGGACAGCGGCAACCGCGGCGGCGGCGACCTCTTCAGCGATAAGATGGTTGCCAGCAAGCGAGGCGGTGGCCGCGGGGGACGCCGGGGAGGGCGGTACTAGCTCATCCGCTTTGTTTTCTAACACGGGTCGTCTTTTAACCTGGGATCTCGTCTTCTCTGCGGCGTGTTCAGTGTAAGCAGGTTTGGCTAGGGATGGGTCGGTTATGAGTAGAGGACGGGAATTCTGAGCTTTGCATTTTGTCTTATATTCTCGGAGTTTTCTTTATCTTGTTATAGGCGCGAAAGGTCTTTATTGTAAACATTTATGGGGGTATCGGCGTTGTATTAGTTGAATAAAAAAGAATGATTTAGAACCCAAGTCTACTCGGTCAGCTCAAGAGGAATGCCCTGCGCGTGCCTGCTTGTTGCAGCGCGCTCATCCCGGATAGCCATTCTGTCACTGGGACTGCATTTGACCTTTGAGCGAGGATTTCTCTCCCTGTTGCTCAAAAACGCATGCTATACGCTATGAGAGCCTATCATCAACATGTTTTTGCTCAATAGAAATACAAAAGAAAATGAATTTAAAACATCAGAATAAACAACCAAGGTATTCGTCTTCCGTCCGGAGCCTCCCTCCTGATGCACCTTCGAACCGAATTCCAACCTGACCAGCCGTCATAATGAACCAACGCATGACCTCATTTCCATAATCCTTTTTACCACATAGTTCAAATTCACCACATCACAACCATACTAAAAAAGAGGCAGAGAAGCGTGCAGGCCGGTGGCGTGCTCATTTTGCCCAGCATGGGTGCCGAGCCAATAGACAGCCCTCGGTCTTGCACCATGGCTAGCAAAGTCCCAAATAACAAAGATAAAGGGCGCCAAGCTAATGCCCCTGCACCACGGCCCGGCTGCAGGATTGAACCCATGCAAAACGCCTGGAGAATGTATACCCCAACCAACCGAAATTTCTGGCGTATCGAGAAAGTAGCCATGGTCCATAGCTGAATAGCCATAGGAGGCTACGCTTTTCGTCACCAGCCGGGGCTATTGCGGAGCGGCGGTACATAGACTGATGCCCACCCAGAAGATCAACGCTGATGATTGACTTGTATCCAAAGACTTGAAGCTTCCGGGGCATGATAGTCTGCCGGGCACCAACAAGTGATGGTGTGATTCACAGGTATGCAGAATATCTTTGTTCCGATCTGATGAATTCCATGTTCAATGCCATGGGTTCTGGCCACCAGTGTATCCTTCCTCCAACGTTCTTTCTTCAAGGTTTCGGATAAAGTCGCGATTGCTGCGTCCTTGCTGCGTCCTGCTTCCTCGGCGGCCAGTTCGAGGGGTATTGTCGGCGCCAGGCATGACCTCACCAGGCGGGGGATAGTAGGCCGGACTAGGCTGCAATCGAATAGGCTGGGTGGGATCCAAGTGGCTGGCGACGCGCTGAATCGCAGCGGGGATGCCGCTCTGCTGCTGCTCCATGGTCGAGGCGCGTTGTCTGTTGCTTCGCATACCTCCTTGGGAATACATGTTTTGCTGAGAGACATTTGCGTAAGGCCCTGGGGCGAGTTGCTGGGGCTGAGGAGGTTGCTGAATGACCATTGGGTTGTACTGGGAGCTTTGGGGAGCGTAGGCAGGCGCCACATTTCCGTGGGCAGCCGGTCCCGGAGCATACATGGGGTTGTTGCCGTACATGGGCGCTTGCTGATGATGAGCCGCTTGCCCATAATTGGCAGGCGGCATAGTGGCATACGCAGGTCCTTGGGCGGCAGAGTTGGCCTGCGCCTGAGCTGCTTGGGCGCGTTGCTTGCTAAGCGCCTCCGCCTGCTGTTGCTGGTGTGTTCCGGGTGCCGGCGATCTGTTCAGGGAGCTAGACTTGAGGTTCATCGGCGGCACGAAAGGCCCGGTGTACTTTTGCTGCGTAATAAACGGATGCAGCTTGGCCTGCTGCGGGGACCAACGTTCCAGAGGGTTGATGTTGAGCAGGCCTCGGACAAAATCGATGAAGGCAATTCGGTTATTCATTTCTTCAAACTGTTAGTAGCAAATACAAAGAAATGGGCCATACTACAACTCACCTCGGTCAATTTCGCTCTGCTTCATGTTCTTTCGCGGCATCGGATACGACTTGATAATCTCCGGTAGCGTGTTCGCTTGGAAGTATTTCTTGCTCGGCTGTTCCTTGGTGTTTCGCTCGCGAGCATACTGTTCCATGCTCTTCAAGTTGTAGGTACGGCGGCCGTACTCGTCTTGGCGCTTTTCGAAGAAGTCGCCGGCTTGCTTGCCCATTTCCATCATCCAACTGGGCGGGTTTCCAAGCATCTCCACGATGCGTGATACTTGGTTGTACTCGGAGGAGCCGGGGAACAGCGGCAATCCCAGGAACAGCTCAACTAAGATGCATCCTAGTGACCAAATGTCGATGGCTGACGAGTATGGCAGGCCCAGAAGGACTTCGGGTGAACGGTAGAATCGCGATTGAATATATGTATAGACGGTCTGTCGTTCGTCGCATGCGGAACCGAAATCAATAATTTTGATGATGGGGCTCTCTAAGTTTTTGAGCAAAATGTTTTCGGGTTTCAAATCGCAATGGATGAGCCGGGCCTTGTTGAGAAGCGCAAGCCCGTTCAGCAGCTGCTGAGCAAAGACTCGGACCAATGTCGTGCTGAGACCGCGGAATTGGTTCTGCTTGATGAGTTCATACAAGTTGACGCTGAGCAATTCGAAAACGAGGCAAAGATGCTGTCGATGAATAAAGGTGTCTTTCAATCGTAGCAAGTGGTGATCGTCGTTCTTGTCAAGCTTTGTGTTGAGCTAGAGACGGTGTTAGTTCAGCCGTAGCAGGCAAGTGGGAGCTGTGACATACCAGATCAAGCACAGAGACTTCCATCATACTCTGGTTAAAGTAGGCTGTTCGGTTCTTGATGACCTTGACAGCCACCACCTCTTGAGTTTTGAGATTCTGGCACTTGACAACCTGTCCAAAGGTCCCCTGGCCAAGAACGTCGAGGATAAGATAGCGGTTCCTGCTGCTGGTTAGACTTGTCGGGCAAGGAGGTGAAGGGCAATCATACTTGTGGCCAGCTTCCTCCGAGCCCAGAATATCATTGACATATAGAATGTAGTCGCTGTCCTCGTTGTCGTAGCCATCGTTCTTGACGCCCTTGCTAGGCTTGGTCAAGACTCTGCGGGGATTTCGCGACGTCTCGTACTTGAAGCTCGGGTTGCAGATGCGATAGGTGGCGGGGAGATGCGCGGTGAGAGCTTGAAGGGGCTGTAGAACCTGAGTTAGCGGGGTCGAAGTCGTTGGGAGGGGGCGTGGCGGGGAAAATGGAGACGTACGCTGATGAAGCCGCCCTCGGGATTTGCTCGTCGAAAGGGCGGTTGGCGGTTGTTTTTGGGTTGGAGATCGGTGACTGTTCGCAGCTTACGGAACTCGGGGACGCGCTTAACGGCGGGGGCGGCTGGGCGCTGCGGCGACTTGGAGTTGTTGGCAAAGGTGCCGTCGAGGTGAGCGACGGTAGCAGAGGCGTAGGTATCGCCCGCAGGACCATAAGGCGACATGGGCGGAAGCTGAGCGTTTTGGGGTCGCCCTGCGTAGTAAGGGCTTTGAGGATATTCGGCGGCGCCAGCCGGGGACTGCGTCTGGGACGGGGGGCCGGCAAACTGGCTCTGCTTGGCACCGTAGGGCGAGGTCGGGGAGAGCGTCTCCATTGGCGAGTAGCGTTGGGCAGCAGAGGAGGGCTGGTCGTGAGGAGAGTGCAGGCCGGCCGGGCGGCCAGCAGACATGTGCTGTTGGTGATGGGGCCTCATGGCATACTTGATGCCGGCGTGGGAATCGAGGGCGTCGCGCATGGCAACATCACCGTTTCCATCGCGAGGCTGCGCGGCGGCCATGGGAGACATGGCAGGGTTCCCATGATGGACGGCAGGAGCTGCTGCGACACCTGAGGCGACACCAGCGGACGCGGGGTGGTACTGATCGTAGGCGTAGGCGGCAGGCGGCGGATGCTGCTGCTGCTGCTGCTGCTGAGCAGCAGAGGGCAGAGGCATCTGGGCGGTGCCATTGTGTCGGCGCGAAGCAGCCCCGGCCGGGTCGTGGTACTGCTGCCAGTTGGGATCCATTGCTCAGTCGCGGTGAACAATGGCCGGCGACGAGGCGGGTTGGATTATGGAGTGGGTGTTGTTTTGGCTTGTCAGCGAAGCATTCGCGGTTCGCCTCGTTTTTTTTTTTATTACCCTTGAGGTAGTTGTGGTTTGCGGCGGTGGTGGTGTGTGGTGGGCGGGCGGTGCGTTGTTGACTCGAGCCGGCCAGACGACAGCGAAGCACGCACGCAGCAATGGCTCTGCGCAGGTCACAGTCGAAGAGAAAATAACGCGAGCAAAGGGAAGCTGCAGCGGTCGGGCAGCGTGGTACAGCGCAAGCGCTTCTGGTGCTGGAGTGGCGGCGAGGATGGGAGGAGGAGGAGGGAGGAAACACAGCCGCTGGCAAGGCCAGCCCGGGGGAAGATTGGTTTGGAGTTTGGAGAGAGCGAGAGCAGGCGTCCAGCTGGGTTGGTAGGCAGGTTAACTAGTAGACAAAGCTGGGGGCGAAAGCTGGTATAATGGCGCGCGCGTCAAAAGGCGGCGTGGGGTTGTTGGTGGGTGAGTGAGTCGCAGCACACGTATGTACTTGCGACTACAGCAATTCACAGTTGCTGGGACATGTACCTCGTGCAGAGGAGGTCGCAACCACGACGAAGACGGGCTGGGAGCTTCTGGCTTCTGGCTTCTGGCTTCTAGTTGCTCTCGTTGCTCTTGTTGCTCCAGATGGGCCTGGGTATTGGGGCGGACAGCCTCCTCACCTCTGGGTCTCGGAGGTACCCAAGTCGGCACTAGGAGGTGTCTCCCAGACATGGACCTATATTTGCGACCAAGTGCCTATCGCTGTATACTGCATCTCGAGGCTTTTTGCAAACTCTCGTATTGATTTTTTTTTCTCCTTTTTCTGTCCATTTTCTCAAAAGCCATCATTTTACTTTTTTCTCTTATTTTTTACTCTCAGCCTGCTGCCACGGACCTCCCCAAACCGGCCTCTCTCAGGATGGCTGGGCGGCCTAGCAGCTTTGTACCCGCCTGTTTTGGGTTTAGTGGCTGGCCGACGCACACTGTACAGAGGTACCTACGTTAGTATCCACAGGCGGCCACAGGTACCTTACAGCAGTGGCTTTTGCGCAGCTTCCTCAGCGCTCCTGCTGCTAAAAAAGGGCTCTCGCTAGCGCTGCCGTCCCCCGCCACCGAACCCACCAACCCAACCTGCTGACAACCAGGGTGGCTCCCCCCAAAGGGCCTTGCCTCCTCCCTCGACGACTGAATGCCTCTTTCGTCCGAGTTTACGGAGTATTGTTTTCCTAGATCCAAATACGAGCTGTCAAGGAAAACGAAGCACTTTGCTTACGAAATTACGCATCGTGCCACTCCTTTTGTTTAGAAATGTGGCTGTCGCTTCTTCCGTCCAGAACCGCGACGACGCAATACTGCCACTGCCACCCACCATCGTGCGCATGTCAGTAGCTGCCCAATCACTCCAGGGAGGGGCCGCTTCGCGGTACCTTGGGTGGTACTGCGAGGTACCTCACCATATTACCCGTAGCTGGATGCGACTCGGTCTTCCTGGGCGAGGTTGCTACATGTGGGAAACCACTCCACCAGTCAGTCCTTGGGATTTCATTACAATGCCCATCGTGCAAGGGCCGCGAGTCCCCATTGCTTGTGCATGTGTCCATGTAGTGTTGTTCTGCTGATGCAGCGTCTGATGCAGCGTTGTTGATAACAGGTAATGGATAGAGAGCCTCGCAGCCCAACCTTGATTGCAAACGTCTTGCCAATTGCTTGGCGAGGCGTCCACAGCTTTCGGTTACAGTAAGAATGAAACTTGGGAGTCGAAAATGCCAAATGACAACCACTCATGATCGGCTGCCTTTACCCATGCACTGGACCAAAATACAAGGTCGTTGCCTTGGAACCGGGCCTGTCGCACTTTTTCACTCCCCGCTGTTGCATAACACGCAGCACCACGTTTGGGCGGGCAATTACACACGCTCTCCGTCTTGATTCACGCGACCGGACCGTCTCATCTCATACGCAATGCCTATTAATAGAAGCCGTGCATCTATGTATCTGTAACCAAAGTAAGAGCTGTATAATAAGAAGAAAGTAGAGGTAAAAATACGGCAGCTTCTTCAACGCAAATCCTCATTAAGCTTTCTGGGCCGCTCCAAAAAGTCGCCAAGCCAGTCTCTTCTGTGATTCACACCACATATCACGCGCCAATTTTGCTGCCCATCACACCTCCAGTTGGCATACCTTGCTGATATCGCCAGGTTTATTAAGCAACTATTCTCTTACAATCAAAAGTACACGGGCGCATCGCTTAAAGAAATCTCTTCCAAATTGCGCCGTGGCGCAAATGGCGTCAGCCAGCACTAATCTTGAATTTGCATTGATGGCGTCAAGATCATCCAGGACACTTCTCCAATTGTTCAATTTATTGTTTGGCAGTATGATTGATATCTAGGCGGCTTCCACGATGCCATCATTTCAGCCCATCACCTATTCTTTTGTAGATGTGAAACAGTCCGTAGTCGTCATCGCCACTGCCAAGTGCATGCGCATGTGTGTACACCGCAGTCTCGCCGTGGCTTGAATGTATAAATCTTCGTTCGGCATGCAATCTTCGTAAAGAGGGGGTATCCAGGAGGCCATCAAAGATATAATGCGAAAGTAAAAAAGTACCAAAACTTTTGCCCGCTTTTAAATCCCGATCGCTCAGAAAATAGGAAAAGAAGTGAAACAAGAATCCTGGCCAAGATACGTTACGTTGCAGCCAGTTCATAAAACATCAAGACGAAGACGAAGGAAGAAACATGGAAATGTGAAAACAAGAGACCAGACACAAGCTTCAAAAAGAAAAAGAAAAGTAAGAGAAAGAGAACGACAAAAACTTGGATAAGTAGAAGAAATAAGAGAGGAGAATGAACCAACAAATGACATTCAACGTCCAAGAGCCATCATGAATCCCTCGACAAGTCCGTGAGGGTTAAAATGTGAGAAAATAGGATATCGGAAATGGAAAACAACAAGAAAGAAACCGCTTCGCAACCTATACTTCCCACATCGTGTGGCTTGCCACAGAGGCCAGCGTTCAGGGCGATATTCTGCTCAATGAGCTGTCACTGGCATTGCTTGATCCCGCATGTGCATCAAGACTGGTAGCCAGCAAACTGGCCGTTATGGCCGGGATGGCCCTGCGTCCACTGGCCGCCGTTAGGGGCAGGCTGTCCGCGGCCGTAGCCACCGGCACTCTGAGGGGGCGCGTTGTAGGCCATCGGGGAGCCAGTCTGGGGAGCCGGGTAGTTTCCGGGTTGGCCACCGTACTGAGCTATTGGCTGTATCAGCAACATGCTGCAGAATCGGATCAATCAAAACTTACCACCATACTGGGGGTAGTAGGTGCCGGGGAAGCCAGGACCCTGGGCACTCTGAGGGCTGTAGGGCTGCGCCGGGTCGAACCCCTGGTTGGGAGTCTTGTCTTTACCCCACTGCATATACATATTAGTAAAAGTGAAAAAGAGAAATAGACAACTTAAATAACCCACGCTGCACTTCAACGGTCTTCCGTTGACGTTGTAGCCGTTCATCTGGCAGATGGCCATGGCAGCGTTCTCGTGCGAGTCCATCTTGATAAAAGCAAAGCCGCGGTCGGCCTGGAAGCGTGACTCGACGACGAAACCAAAGTTCTGGAACAGGGGAACGACGTCGTTGGGGGTAGTGTAAGGGGTCAGGTTGCCAACATAGACAGTGGTCTGCCAGTTGGGAGTCTGAGCCAGGATGACGTCGTAGCTACCGACACCATGGGTGGGAAACTGGTGGTGGCCGAAAGGAGTAGTAGGCGTCAAGCCCATAGCTTGCATCGCCTGCTGCTGAGCCATAGAAGGCTGTCCTTTTTGGTTGGCCCAGTTGCAGCGAATAGCACGAGAGCCGAGCCACTCGCCATCCATGGAGCTCAAAGCCTTTTCGGCCTCGGGGCGGTCGCGGAAGGCAACGAATCCGTAACCACGAGAGCGGCCTGTCTTCATGTCCCACATAACGCGGGCCTCAGAAACAGAACCAAAGGCGGAGAAGGCTTGGGTGAGTATCTCATCGTTGACTTCGTTTGAAAGATCGCCGACAAAGATGTGGAAGTGGCCAGAGGTGTCTTCCTTGCTCGACGTGTTGGACTGGTAAGCCCAGTTGACGCGAATTTCCTGTACATCATTAGCATGCTGCTCGTTTGTTCGACGCTGGTTTATAGCATACCGACTGGTGAACTCGACGACCGTTAAGGGTCGACATGGCACGCTCAGCCGCACCAGGGTCATCATACTCGACGAATCCGTAGTTGAAGCCCTTGGCCTATAAAAGTAAAGATGGTCAGCGCAAGCATTTTTGGGAGAGTGTGCGGCGTATATTACATTCTTGTCGGGGATGATTTTGACATTCTGGACATGGCCAGTCGTCTCAAAGATCTGGCGCAAGACATCCTCGGTGACTCGCTGGTCAAGACCTCCGACGTAGAGGGCGCGCTTGTTAGGCTCGGGGGCAGCTCGTCGGAACCCACCAGGGCTGGTAGGCGACATGACGCCGCTGTTCTCGGCCATGGGAGAGGTTATGGCAGTCGGGATAGGGTTGTTGTTGGTAGGGATGTGCAGAGGAGGAGGGGCCATGGCATTGCCAGCGCCGTTCGGCGGAGGCGCAGAGGCGGCGGGGGCAGCAGCAGCAGAACTGTCGGCCATGATGTCGATATTTATTAGATTGTGTTATTTGGAGTCGTAGAAGTTGAGTTGTAAGATTCGTTGGTCGGACGGGGTAGCAATGACGGCGGTGAGGTAGCCGATGTGATGGGTGTTTGATCGAATCAAAGTATCGGTGACGGAGAGGGGCAAACGAGATATCAATGCCCAACGCAGGAGGAAGAGGTGCAAGAGGCACAAATAGAACAAGTCACTAGCACAAGCGAAAATGCAGTGACGACAGAGGCTTTCAACGAGTATGCAGAGCGATTCCCGCGAAAAGGAAAGGGGTGCGGAGTAGTCGAAAAGTCGGGGCGTGATGCCGTGAAGGAAGCGGTCGAGGAGGAGAGAGAGGAACTAAGAAGCCAGACGCAAGGAAAGGATGGAGGAAGATGGGAAACCAAGCAGACAAGGATCCCGAAATATCAACAACCGATCCGGAATATTCGGTCCAAACACACGCTGCTCGAACAGAAGGAAAGAAACAAAAAATCTTTTTGGTGATTTGGTGATGTGACGGGGTAGGAGGCAAGCCCAACTGCAAAGTGGGAGGATAATTAAAAGGTACCCTGAATAAGTTAGTGTCATTTTGATGTGGTGGAGAGCCCAATTGCTCTGCACTGTCTGTAGTGACAGGGTGGGTACAGCCGTAGCCGTACTGAATACTGAGGCAAGAAGGTACCACTGGCGTGGCTCTTTTGGTGTCTCCCAGCTCTGCTGTGGCGCATGATACGTAGCTGTGAGGCTGGTGCCTCAACCTCCACCACCTGGCTCAGGTACCTGGCCCAGCGAGGGGACGGACAGATTGCTGGTAACTCTGCACCAGGAAAGAAAAAAAAAATCTCCATCGAGATTCGCCCGTGTCGCTGCCGTCCCGACTTTGGCGCAGTACTAGCTTGGCTTGCGCCATCATGGCTTGACATGCGGCTGGTGTAGTTAGCAAGCAGCGCCTTTGGGCCTGTGGTAATAACTTGTATCCGTAGTCGCGCCACCACACAGAGTTGGCGATGGCCAGGCGTGCGTCAGCGCAACCTTTTTTTTTTTTTTTGCACCCTCGACTCCTGACTTTCTGCCCACATTAACCATCACGATCTTGTTTTGCCCTTCTTGTTCTTGTACGATTTTTTAGTTCATGTCTCTTGCAACGCCTGCCATGACTTGTTGGCCTTAATTGATTTTTCTACTTATCCATTCCCGCCCTCTCTTATCGCTCTCCTGTCGATCGTTTCAGCGCTGCACTTTGCCGTTGGCTTCCACCCACTTAGCTGGCCTCGACGCCCTTGACGACCGCAACTTCCTCCTCCTCCTCCGCCCCCCTCCCACAACCAATTCCATTGACTGCTACGCAATGGAAAAGTTTCCCGATCTAATAGATACGTCGCATGGTGCCGACGGCGGGCGCTCAAGTAGCCCGTACCAGCCGCCATCTGGCTACCCCAACGGCGGCGCGTCACTTTCAGATCGCGGAGGGTTCGCCGCCAAGAGAGAAAACAGGCATCCCTCCGGCCTCGGCATATCGTGGGCCAACGGCCACAATGGCTCTGCTCGCGGACACGGGCGGCAAAAGAGCCTCAGCGACGCCTTCCGCACGATTCGCACGAGAAACGGCAGCTTCAGCCAAAATGCCCACGAGATCGCAGATGCGCTCAAGGCGCCCGTTTCCCCCAAACTGATCGTGTGTTCCCCAGCCACAACTCTCGCCTCATCGCCAGCTTCAATACTAATGCGTGTATAGGTTCTTTGCATAATCTGGTACCTGTCGTCCGCCCTCACCAACACCTCCTCCAAGTCGATCCTCAACGCTTTCAACATGCCAGCGACGCTCACGCTGGTTCAATTCGCTTTCGTATCGTCGCTTTGCATAGCCATGGCCTGGCTCGCAACTATATTCCCCATCCTGCGAACCAAGATTACCGCCCTCCAGCACCCCATTCGATCGCCGACCCGCGACGTTATCATGACGACCCTGCCCCTGGCAGCATTCCAGATTGTTGGTCATCTTCTCAGCTCGAGCGCCACGTCGCGCATCCCGGTATCTCTTGTCCACACCATCAAGGGCCTGTCGCCTCTTTTCACCGTCCTGGCCTACCGATTCATCTACAATATTCGCTACCCGCAAGCTACATACCTCTCTCTCATTCCATTGACCCTGGGTGTCATGCTCGCTTGCTCCGGAAAGCATGGCTTCGGAGGACAGCTTCTTGGCGTTATTCAGGCTTTTCTCGCGGCTATCATCTTCGTTACTCAGAACATCTTCTCCAAGAAGCTCTTCAATGAAGCAGCCAAGGTCGAGAGTGGTGTGGCAGGTACGCAATCCAAAAAGCTAGACAAGCTTAATCTGCTTTGCTACTCTTCTGGCATGGCCTTTGT
Organism: Lecanicillium sp. G3; assembly: GCA_037575805.1. NCBI lineage: Eukaryota > Fungi > Ascomycota > Sordariomycetes > Hypocreales > Cordycipitaceae > Lecanicillium > Lecanicillium sp. G3. The sequence continues at coordinate 140,762 of JAZHPD010000033.1, forward strand.
TCTTACTTTACCAATTTGGTTCTTTGCGGAAGGCGTCAACTTACTGAGAGATGTTCTCCATGATGGTGCGGTCGAGTTGAGCAACAAGCCGAATGCCATGGATCACGGTCGTCTGTTTGTGGAATTTGTCTTCAACGGCGTTTTCCACTTTGGCCAGAATATCCTGGCGTTTGTTCTGCTTTCCATGGTTTCGCCGGTGACATACTCGGTGGCAAGCTTGCTGAAGCGCGTTTTTGTCATTGTGCTGGCCATTATCTGGTTCCGCAGCCCTATGACGCCGATTCAGGGTCTCGGTATAGCTCTGACTATCATCGGTCTCTATCTGTACGACCGCACCAGCGAGAGCAACAAGGCCGATCGCAAGGCCCAATTCATGACACAATCCAACGCCGGAACGCCTCTACTACCGATTAACGAGGTGTCGTCTGGCCGCAGCAGCAGGAACGGCTTTGCGACGCCATCTCGGCCCATCTCTCAAGGTTACGGATACTTTGGACCAAGTGCTGGCGACTCGAAGAAGTCCGATGACTAAAAAGATGGTATGATTTGTTTCACTTCGGTGAATTTAAATTGCTTTTTTTACGCCTGCATCATGCACTTTTTTTTCTCTCTTCCTTTCTTTCACCATTGGCAGACAACTGGTTTGCTCTGCTCCTCCCCATATTCACTCGTCTTGTCGGTTTTGACTCGGTTTTACGTTTCGGGCGTTTTATTTGAATGGGATATGAAACTCGCGTCTTTTCCCTTGGATGGCATGGGTCTGGAACAGAGTTGTATTGTTTATTACTTTTTGAAAAGGACAGGGACTACAGGGCCGTGTTTGACATTTTCATTTTTGCGCGGCGGCACGGCATGGATACAAAGATATAGAGAGCAGATAGAAAGAAGTCATATGGAATGGACTACGTCTTATGTGGCCCCGTATGATACACTACCAAAATACACATCATAAATGCGCAGGCCATAGACTTGGCCCTGCGCTTGTTCATTACTAGATGCGAGGATATATTGTACATGCTGTGGTGCTGTGCGTGATGCTTGGTTTTACATTGCTCTATTCGATCAGCCACTCCTCCACCTCCACGCCGATGCTGCGTCCGATACCGCGGAGAGCCTCCCATCCCACGTTGATCCGCCACTTGCCCGAGCGGTCCATCATGTCCCCCGCGCCGACACGCACCAGCAGCCGCAGGCTGACCAGCGTCGCGAGCGCCATACCCACGTCTCCGTCCACGCCCGCCGCGCCGATGGGCCGCCCGTCGTCAATCCACTCGGAGCGCGCGGCCTCGAAGATGGCCATCATGCGCTCGAGAACAAAGGCGTGCGAGCCGAGCAGCTTGCGCGCAATCTTGCGGTGCTTCGAGCGGCCCGGTCCGCCACGGATTGCCGTGGCGCCGCCTCGCTTGCGCTTCCTGCCGTGGTGATAGGTGGAGAAGAGCGTGAGGTCGTGCTTGGCGGGGTTGTGCGAGGCGAGGTATGCGGCGAGGAGGAGGAGTCGCGCTATCGTGGGTAGGAGAGACGTAAGTTCTGTGGCATTGTTCGGTTTTGTCTTTATCGAGGCATGGGCATTGTCCTTTATGGTTGCCGCGCTGGGTCGCACAGAGACGATGCTTGGGTTCAGGATCGATTCATCCTGGAAGTGCACGCGGGCTGCAATAAGCAGTTTGGAGAACTCTTTGGGTGTATGCGTCTGCGCGACAATTGGAGCGATAAACCGTGGCCATAATTTGTGGCAGCAGTCTTTGAAGGAAGGCAATGTGCGCGAAGCAGCTCGAATCAGCGAGTCATGAACGGCAGCGCAAAACCTCGCCCAGAGGTCAGTCGTTTCTTGCTGTGTTGTGCCCTTGACGGGTTCGGGGGGTGAAAACGCGAGTATTCGAACGTATTCTTGTTTCGTATATGGTGTGAAGTGTAGATTCGCGGAGCCGGCAGAACGTAGAAAGCCAGCGGGCGGCGACGTAACTATGAAAACGCACGTGAGGCAAGGGATCTGGAACTTGTTAGCGGTCATGCTTCATGGACTGAGGCGTGTAGTCTGGCTGCTACCATTTCGGAAAGGCGAGCCAGTGCCGGTAGAAGCGTAGCTGGCGATTCACGCTGTCTATCTATGGAGTCGAACACGAGCGCAAACCGCCATCGCGGGTCGCGGCAGGCATCCCTCAGCATGTCGCCGAGGGAGACGGCGAGCTGGGCGAGCGTCTCGCAGCGCTTGGGGGCGAGGTCCTGCGACTCCAGCGACGTCGCGACGGAGCCCACGATGCGCTCGTACAGATGTCGCGCCGTGATGCACTGCGCCGCGTCGACGCGGGCGTATTTCAGCAGCCCGCCTTGCTTTTGGTTCGGCTCGCACAATCGATCGAGCAGCGCCTGCGTCACGCTGGATTTCCCGGTGGCTTCGGCGCCGTGGATGACAAGGTTTCGGCATGGGATCGCGTCTGGCTATCGATTCGGGTCTTATTAGCGAATGTTCTTGCGCAATTGGGCAGAGACGGCTGGTGCAGGTAGCTGGTGGTTGCGCACGTTAATCAAACTAGCAAGTGACCGTATTTGATGCTCGCGACATGGGAACTGCTGAAACAGAGGAGAGAGTATCAGCTCATCCGGCAGCTTGAAAAGCGATTCCATCCTGGTGAGTTTGATCTACGCGTGACTTCGCGTTTGTAGAAGCTGGTCTTGGTTGCGTTGTCGAAGCTTGGTTTGGCGTTGAGCCGCCCCAGTTTAACTAAAGTGCGAATCGCGGTGCACGCGTCGGGCGCATCGTGTAAGCCGTCAGCCACGCCCGGTGACAGACGCAGCTACATCAACGCTCTCTACATTCGTATTACAGATCAAAATGGTAACGTAAGGTTGATATTGAAAGCTTTGTTTTATAATTTGCTAGATAATCCATAAAATACACCGTAACGCCACCGCCATGCTTTAAAACATAATCGTCTCGTGTGTTTGCTCGGATGACGCATGCTCTCCGTCCATCTTCTTATACCAGCGCTGATATTCTGTAAGCCGGTCTATTGTATCCGCTATGAGAGCCGTTGCATCCCATTTTGCTTGCTGAATACCTTGCGTGGCTCCTCCTCCGCGTGGTTTGCCAGGCGTCTGGATAGAAATGCGTCCGCCGACTTCAATCCAGCTTCGATCAATGTCCTGGTTTATATTGTTGGCAAATCCCACCACATCGCTGTCCATCATGTTTGTAATCCGCATCTCTTGGAGATTTATCGTAGGCAACACCTCATTGAACCGGATTTGGGAGCTTCTAAAGCTCGCTGCACTGATCACATTTTTGCTGCCGGCGGCAAGGACATTGAGCGCGCCTGTAAGCGAGGAAATGTTACCGAGAGTCTCAGACGTTGAATCCTCGTTGAGCAAGCGCTCATAAATGGATGGATAGATCGTATTTGCGACTACGAATAAGCTTCGAAGGGTGTGTAGTCTCGTGGCTGTGAAGGAAGCTTGATCAGCTATCCATCCCCGGAGTGCATCCAGGATCGCTTGCAGAAGAGTTGCAATGCCGAGCAGATCTGCATCTGCTGCTGAATATGTTGTGATCGGCAGATTCAGCCGATAATGAACAGCCCAAACGTACAAATCAAGCAGCGGGTATGCCAGAGACTTGGAAGCTGCTGCCCGAATAATGGCAGGCAGCATCTTGCCCAGGATGAATCTGGTAATGCTGGTGTCTTCTGCCATTCCTTTTTGCAGCATGCCCTTTTCTTCTTTCAGGCTGTCTGATATGACTGCCATTTTGAAATTGTTGTAAAGAAAAAAGAAAACCTGCTGCACAACCTTGGTATCGCCTTCTCGAAGCCGCAGTCCGTATGACACCATTGCGGCAACTTGCAGCTGCGGATCTTCTGTCGACGGTGAGTAGTCCTTGCTAATTTGATAGTAGAAACTGTCCAAAGTGCAAAACTCGGAACCGTACGTCCGAATAAGAGAGATTATCTGGCGAGCAAACGCTACGTAAGAAATGTGCGTGACGGGCTGAGATGACGTCGCCCTCAAATCATCCTTCATCTGCTCCATGACAATCTTGAGCGCTTTGGAGTGGTCTGTGATGAGGATTCTTTTCAAAGTCGGGCCTGCATCATGGATAGACCGCCGCATGCTAGCTATCGCAAATTCAAACAAGGTGTTGTTTGATTCGTAATTGGCTGAGAGTGTCAGGCCCGTATCGGTAGCAGGCACAAAATATTCCCCGCGGCGGCGCATAGTTTCCGCAAATTCGTTCTCGTATGCGAGGTAGCCCTCTGGTATTACCAGTAGAGACAGCCAAAGCTCACAAAAAGTAAAATTGAGTTCCGTAAAATCGTCAACACCAGTCTTCAGCAGCGTAACCACCATTAGGATTAGAAACTTCCGTTGCTCCAGATCCAGCTTATGAATTGGGCCGTCAAAGAGTCCATATTTTCCACGCTTCAGTAAATCATGCAGACGAATGAGACCCCCGTTGATGAAGCAAGCAGCTAGTCGAACTGCTACAGTGACGCCCTTCTCTATGTTTCCAGATGTCTCAGAACCTGCGCCGGGTGATCGTGCGATAGGCGAGCTGTTGGAGAGTAGACATCGGACCATTGAGAAGTAGCTTTTCGACAATTCGTGGTCCAATAGCAAGAGTGCATCGTCTGCCTGCGCTGAATTTAAAATTTGGCTTTCGCTTAGCTGGCTCTCTTCATTCTCTTTGAACTCCGCGATGCGGGTCAAGAAGACATCGAGGGTCGAAATAGCTGCTCGTAAGGTGTTCCAGTTAAGCTCCGGGGGGTAAATGGCAAACTGCTTGTAAATGTGCTGGAGCTGCAAAGTATTCAGGCAAAATGTGGCCGCTTCAAGATCAGTGGCATGTCTCATGACATCCAGTGATGCCCCAATACAAGCATGAAGGACATCACTAGCGGCCCCCTTGTTTATCGTAACCATGGAGCTAATTGTATCCTCGCTTATCGTGTGCCTGACCTCCTTCGGCAGTGCTAAAAGCTGCTGTTGGATATCAGTCGCCGCAGAGTCGAACTGCTGTACCATCTTCTGGAAGAAACCATTGCGCCATAGGTGAAATGGTTTGAACGCGGTCGAAGCTTCGCCTTTGGCCACAATGAACCGCGACAGCTGGCTCCAACAACGAATGTTGATCAAACTCGCTTCCTTGTGCGAAGTCTCTGGTGCCACAAGTCGCTCAAGCAGCCCCGCAGATGGTCGCATGTCCGCTGGGGCCGCCCAAAATAGAGTGGCCAAGAGGTCGTGATGGTTCCTGAGAGCTGCCAAATCGCGTTCGTGTACTGTCTGCTCCTTCAAATGCTGTCGGTTGTGATTCGGTATCGTTCGCGCAACAAGGTTGCGAATATCCTTGACGGCACCAGCAGCGCTAAGTTTCTGAATACTCAATGCTAGTAATTTGAGAAAGATGTGGAAGCATTTGTCTTCCGGCTCTACATTTAGAGATGGCTCTCCAGCAAGATTTTCAAGGAACTTTGGTGATGCGTTGACTTCTTCATTGCGCAGATGCTCCAAGTTCTGGGAACCGAAAAAGTCGAAAATAGCACCTACAACGCCTCCGCTACGCCGCCATCCCCATTGCTGTACCAGATAATGGCAGCGGCTAATGAGTGCGCGACAGTAATTGTTGAAGCTGGATGCCTGTCGTGTATTTTCACGGTAAACTGTAAAGACATCTCGCAGCAGTTGCTGCACCAGTATCCAGCCGTCACTGATTGACTCGTAACGACTGCCCGGTACCAGTATACCTGAAGGAGAGAATTCGCTCAGTGGTAGCATGGTAAACATGGTGTCCCAAATTTTCTCGTATGTCTGGGCATCCGACGTTGAAAGCTGGTTGTTGGTGGCACTCGTCTTCTTCAGAATGTCCCAAAAGGAGCCCCGCGAGATGTGACTAGCTTCAAGAATCTTAATCACAAGTGTCCACGAGTGAATGATCGGTTTGTCTTCTCGTATTCCTCGCTCTCGGGCCCTGATCTCCTGCATTTTCGAGTACGTATCCTTCAGCTCATCAAGCCCTGAAAGAAGCAATACCGACATCGATCCCGCACAGATGCTTTTGAGCAGATCTTCGGCTTGGAATTTTTCGGTCATGAGTCCATTGTCATCGTTGCAAATCAAAAGCGATAGGAATACGAGTATCTGCAGATGGTCGTACAGTTTGGCGGCAGTTTGGAACATGACATTCGGCATTGTCTTCCTCGAAATAAGGGCTGAAACTCGAGAATGGAAACTGCGGACGGCGTCCAGAATCCTGGTAATGAAGAATTTAATGGCAGATTCATCTGAGAAGCTCAAAGCTGTCGTAACGTAGTTGGAAATGAATTTAGACGCTTCAACAACAGTAGATTGTTCCAGTGAGGCCGAGCTGGCCGCGTTCTCAAGCTCGTCAGCCAGAAAATCAAGCAGGATACCTAGCTCAGAAGACGTCTGGTCATTCCAATCGCTCCATCGGAAAGAAAGGGTACCAAACTGGAAGCTGACCCGAGCTTTCGAAGTTAACAGCACCTGTTTCCTTGACACTCTCTGACATTCTTCAATTATTCCACTACCTATGAGTGTAGACTCATGGAAGTAGACACCGGGGTCCAGCGGAAACACTTCGAAATGCGTAGAGTACTGTGTTCCATATGGGCCGAGTCCGCCAAGCTTGGTACCTGTATTCGCACTTTGGAGCTGCTCTGGCTCGGCTTCAACATTGTACGCCACCGGTAAAGGATCTGCTGCGTGACTGAACTGTGGTGCATCAACGTCGATGCGTACGGGTTTCCGTGATTTCTTTGGTCGCGCTCGACGCTTTGGCTTCTGTTCAAATTGCGCCTGCTCAACAATGTCGTCTTGGTTGCCTCTTGACAGATTGGCGGCAGATAGGCGATCAATACTCGGCTCGGATTGCGCATTGTTCGAACCAACAGAAGTTTCGCGGTTATTACGCCGGTAGATTCTATCCAGAAATTTTTTCCGTCGATAAAATACCCGCGGCGCAACCTTACCATATTCTTCTTCTTCCAGAAGTGCTGGCCGGGAAACGGGCGAGGCGTCAGCTCCTTGCCGTTCTGAGGCTATCTCATTCGGCATTGGTTCTTTAACATATGGCAAATTGTTGCCCTTCTCAATATTCGTGACGTTCTGGGGGGCTGCGATATTTGCTGTATCAGATGGCAGGTAGCGCGCGGAGCCTCCATTGCTGTTCTGCTTCACAAACTTCCGCGACTTGTTTGCTACTGTTTTGGGCTGCTTGGGCGCCTTGCGTGGTGCCGCAGGCTTGTTCCCAGTTCTTTCTGACAGTGGTTTTCGGAAAGCCTGTATGCGCCTCTCACGTCTAGCCGTTGACACTTCTTGTCTCTGTGGGATAGAGCCAGCTTTCCAGTTATTGAGCGACGAGATGGCGTCAACATTATCTCTTCGCGAGGCAAGCTGAATGACTTTTCCGGACGGGCTGCTTCTTCCTTGATTGACTCGTGTCTTTGCTGTTCGGGCAGCAATGCGAAGGAAGCGAGGCGCATCAGGTTTGATGACATCAAGAACACTGAGTGGCTTGGGAGCAGACTTTCGCGCAGGTTTCAGATGTCCATTAGAGCTGTTCCGATTCGAATTGTTCTGGCTCTTTCGGCCGCGTTGGTTCGGTTGAGCTGGGGCTGCAGATTTTGCTCGATTCAAAGACGCTGTTATCTTTTGTTGCTTGGGCTTCTGGTTTGCTCGCATGATGGAACCCGCAGCCGACTTTGATCGCATCGGGACGCTGTTGTTTCGCCGCTGCGTCGAACTGCCAAACATTGCGTCGATAGTATCATGCTCCATCACGGAACCTTCACCGGAAATGTCGTCGACAGGTATACTTGGAGTATCGTCGGGGATTGAGACGATTCGTGATTGATCATGGAAGGCCTCGTCTGTCGTCATCGGCTGCGGCGCAGCGGTTGTCTCTTCCTCTTCTTCAGAATCGTCAAGAAACCAAGGTGAAGCAGTGGACGCTGTTTTACTGATTGTCCGGGTCTGTGCGACGCCGCGACGAGCTTCGCGCTCTGGGGTGCGCTGTCGCTGCCGATTATGCATATCTTTCTTTGCTTTGTCTCTTCCCGCCTTTTGATCCAATCGAAGCCAAGAAGCAGGCAAAACACCTTTTATTCGCCGACTTATCCTGTTCATATAATCCACGCCATCATTGGCAGGTTTGTCACCTGTGTTGTCTTGCTGTTCTCCGTTGGCTTCGTCGTTTTGATCCTCGCTTTCAGACGATGAGTCGTTAACTATCGTCGTCACGGTTTTCGATGGAGATGACAGTTTGCCGTATAGTTGTAGACGCGGGACTGGCGGTAAAGGCCCTGCTGCCAGTGTTGTTCCTGTGCGAAATAAAACGCCTGTCCCATTCGAATCAGAACCAACAGGATCGCTGTCAATGATGTCTCGCCTCCGTCGCTTCCGTACCGATGATCCGAATGCTATATTTGATCGTTTCGTCGATGGTGATATCTTGCGGCTCGGTTTTGACAAAAGTTCATGCAGTGCAGGCAGATCTTGGTCATGGACACTCGTACTATCCGTGTCGCCTTGCGAGCTATTTTGCATGCTAGATCTTTCGTGCGTAATCCACGGAGATGTTTTGGGTGGCGAGGACGAGGGGATGTTGAACATGTCTAGGTCGCCGCTCCCGTCGTTACCGTCCAATATTTGGCTTGAATTGTTCAGGTCAGGAAGGGAGTTCCCTTGGCTATCATCTTGGAAGTCGGTATCCTGGGCATTCTCCTCACGCGCTTCCCGTGCCCTTGCAATGGCCATCTGAACAGGTCGCACGCCGTGTTTCCTGAAGAGGCTGCTGTAATGCGCATTCTCTAGCAGATATGGGTGTTCTTGGATCGGTTTTCGCGGTCGTAGAGAGCGCTCTAGTCGTACAGCTTCCCGCTGTAGCTCATTTGCTTCGTCGTTAAAACCCAGCTCCTGACTGGGCAGTGGGATGTGCTCGTCGAGCGATTGCGGCGTGGCCTCGCATGACGTGTCGTTGAACGCTTCGGGTGCCCGGTTCGCAAGCTCTTTATATATTCGCGTGCTCGTCTGTGTGCTTGTTTCGGTGTTTGACGTCCCTTGCGTATTATCCTGCATATTTTTGGCGTCATCGTGGTCCAGGAGCATGGCGTCAAGCTCGGGCAACCCATCGACACTTGGCGCCGACGATAGTGGCGACGAGCTAAGCGAGCCTTTCGAGCTCGTAAGAGGCCGTGGTGTGTATGTTCTTTGTGCATTGCCGATATCTTCCTGAGAGTCTGGGAAATCCCATATGTCGTTGACGTTGGAATCAGGGACTATGCCGGCGGCCGTCGTCGTCGTGTCGGGGGCCGTCGTAAAAACTTGACTGTCGAACGCATCTTCGTCTTCCGAGTCCGGCACTTCCCCTAGTAATTTCCAGTCTGCCATGGTTTACTATCATCCCGCCATTATACATGGCATATGTTGCGGTGTTCGGATATTCAATAGCCAGATTCGTGATCCATATACAGGTGTGTTAGAATAAATATGCCAGCCGCCAATCTTTGGCATCCAAACAAGCCGTAAATTTACAGCGGGCCACTGACGTGAAGACGCGCTGGTGGTTTGGAGACGCGTCCCTGCTAAAGCTGCTGGGTGGGGTGGGCGTCTGGCGCAGCACCTCCAGACGCTTGCAATGCACAGTGCACCTGGGCTGTCAGGCGGACCAAGCAACCAGCGTCTTTTTACCCACCCTAGATATCTGGCTCACGTTACCGACTTGGCTATCTGATGCTTGCATCCCTTACACTTGCAGTATATCGATAGACATTCTGTAATTTATCATGGGTGGTGCTTTAGAAAGAGCCTTGCCTCTGGCATTGGCAGCATTCTGCGGTATTGGAAGCGGTATGCTCAATCTCCCTTTTCCCCATCGTGGACAATGTCACCTGCTAACCTATGTTTACAGGTATATACGTATTCAAACCTCTCTTCGAGCCCAAAGAACCCCTACAGGGTGGCCCAAATGCGACATTGACGTAAGTAAGAACCTCAAATATCGGCGGATAGCTGCTGATGCGCCCTCAGCTCCAGCCCCAGTGAAACGCTACCGAAGCCTGCCGGCTCCAAACCGAAGCCTGCGTCCTGATGATGCACGTTCGACTCAGATCATGTTCTTTACGCCACGTATTTCGTCATTTCACGGAGCATGGCTTAATCCATCTTTGTATCAACAACAGTACAAACTTTCAAAGTGGTGCAATGTATTATTATAACTTTGGATACTACAACGAATATACAATATTTCTCGCATGATGTCTCCCACCGGCCCAAAATGCGACATGTTTCTATATCCGTGGTCCTTCAGATAAAAGGAGCCTCGAGGCCGTAGAACAGCTTATCAAAGTCGATAGTGTTGAGATCCATGCGGCCTTCCAGCGCCTGCCATTGCTGGTCCATGTACGCCGCCTCGGGTTCCGACATAAAGCCCTGGAAGGGTATGTTCCTCCGCTGTTCTTGTCGACCAGCGGATTCTGGCGTCATGGGGAGTATCGTCGGCTGCGCAGTAAACATCTGCAGGGCAAGATGATTGGGTGAGTGACGCTTCAGTACCTGGCGCGACAAATCAAGCAGTTTAGCCCCGATTGGTGACTGCTCCTTGGCACTGTCCATGATACGCCAAGCCTCGACGAGGTGTGAATCATTTTCAGGCGTATCTTCCGTTTTCTTACCGAGGCATGCGTTGAGAACGAGCGCAATGCTTGCCAGAAAGACGCTTCGGAGAATAATGACTGACCGCAACCTCGTCGCAGCAAACGGAAGGTCCTCAAGTTTAAGATGCTTCTCGGTCTGGATTGTTGTCCGCGCTGCCATCAAACAAGCCTCATACGAGTATGCGTATGCTGGCTCCACAGAGCCTCTTGCGAGAAACGGCAGGTGCAGTTTGCAGAGGTGCCGGTAGATCAACAAATTCAGAGTATAGCGCTGAATTGTGATTTTTGGGTCGCGTCGAGGATCTGACGGAGATAAGATATGCATATTTGTGTTATCCAGAGAGAAGAAATCCGGCAACTCGCGCATGAACGTCCTGAACTTTCCATCCATCTCCATAACGAATTTATGGTCATTCGCCTCTGATTGGAAAGTGTATATGCGATCCTTGTCAATCATGTTCTGGCAGAGTTCTGCCAACCGAATGCGGTAAATTAAAGCCGACGCATCGGTGGGCTCTGTTAAAGGACGGCCGATGACCGGCTGGCTATCCACAATGTCGGCATCATTTACATTGGAAGGCTTCCGAACTGACATGTAGAAAGGATGTATCGTAAAGGAGCCTTCTTGAGGGAACGCAAACTGTGTCACCATCCTAATGTTTGTTAACACAGACAATATAACTCTGTACTTCGAAACATACCAATCTGTGGCAACCAAGAACCACCATGTTCTCCTATAGATTTCCATTCTCAGACTTCCCATCTTGGGAATCTCTCGGTCATTTGTGGCGTCTATCCTGTGCAGCGATAGCTCCCGAGCCATGAAGATTGCTCGAGCGTTGAGACTTCTTGCGCGAGGAGACAGGCCCTCGATATTGCAAAAGACGTAAAACAGAATGATCATGCCGTGAATACACTCCAATGAGGCATGTCCAATGCGCTGTGCATGGTCCATGACATCAAGCGCGGCCTTTACCCATATGGGAGCCTGTGCTCTTGCCTCGGCCACAGTTCCGTACAATAAGCGTGCATCGTCTTGCGGGCTCCAAGTGTAAGTCGCAGCTGCGCACATGCTAAGAAGCAGGGAAACAATGCCGATATCTAGAGTGGAATTGCTGTTGATAGCATCATAAACTTGCTCAATCGTGGCCATCAACGTCGGCACATGAACGATATGATGGAAGTGGTTAACATCTGATATATATTTATGAGTGATGATGCGTGCTTCATCTCGACGAGGCAGCCATATGCATCTGGTTACTTCACCGGAATTAAATGAGGTCTCGCTGTCGTTTTGCAAGACGAACCCGCCTTGCTTGACAATCCGACGCACAGGGCAAGTACGAAAAGAGATCGGATCATACAAGGGTTCCTATTTGAGAAAATGCACCGTTAGCAAGTGTGTTTAGGACAAGCAAAAGCCAAACCCAACGGTGGATGATGGCCCCTATGAACATGGTGTTATATCGTACCAGTATTGACTGGCCTGTAAAAGACCTCTCAAGCCACAAAGCATCGTCGGTCAGCTTCTGAAGCTGAGGCGACATGGGCGACTCAACAGCAGCAGACTGGGGCGGTGGCGCCTCCGGGTATGTATTTGCTCTGGTTGATACGTCCTCTTTTGTCTGCGCCGCTATGAGCGCCTCAAGTTTCTCCAAGCGCGCCAGTAGCTCGGCGTTGGGCACATCCTTTGGCGCTACTGATCGCTCGCCTGTATCCATGGACTTCGACTCGGTTGCGATAGGCTCATCAGTAGCAACACCGATATTGGCATCAGCCGAGACTTTAACTCTCGGCACCGCCGTTGGGGCCGTTGGCGGTCCATCGTGCTCGCAGACTACTCCACGACAGGTGCAGTTGGAGCATGGGAAGATGCGGCTACAGCGCAGCTTGCGCTGCCTACACAGCTTGCAGGAAATGGGCCGCTGTCTTGGCTGGCGACCCATGTTGCCCTTCGTGTTCCTCACTGCCGCAATGAAACGAATTAGGATAAAGTGCGCGGATTCTGCACGTTAACAGAGCTCGTGTGGGTGTGTTTGAGCGAATATCCGTGGGATCCGGAAAGTCCGCGGGACGGCTGTGGTCGTCATCAATTGTCTAGCGGCGCCCCACCGAGCGTCGACAGTGTGAGTGCCGTTCCTGACCGGCGCAGCCACCGTCTTATGTACACTTGTAAAAAACTATTATTTCGGTAACTGGATGCATGCATATATATTCATGGCATACAAGGAGAATTGGAGGATAGCTTGCACAACCAAGCCAGCCCGGTGAACATACTGCTCAGCCCAGATGAGCGACTATAGAAAGATAGGCTCAAATCAATGCCGACTTCAACGGCCAACGATGGAGGGCTTACAAAAAGCTGAATGGTGGTTATCTTGGAATCAGCCGTGTTATGTTGTTCTTGTCCACCGTCTTTCCGCGAAAGATTTGTCGAACCACCGGTGTACATTAATGGGCGAGACGACACCGAACTCTGATGTGATATTTGCCCATTCAAAAAATACAAAGGGGCCGTGTATTTTGAACATCCTCATATGGCATATTCTATCTCTTCCAGTCTCGAAACTATGATGGAGCTGTCTGCTCACAGAAGAACATATATCGGGTAATTTGAGGTGGGCTCATGCAGGGGCCAGAAGTACAAGCCAGTGAACGAACAACCGTCTCGGAGCCACTCACTTGTCGTGCCATGTTTCCGTCATTGCCCGAGGGCTGAAGTCGCACATAGTATTGTTGAAGTCTCTGATTAATTTTCTCGGGAAGATATAAGGTTTTTTAGAGCTTTACATCAATCAATTCAAACAGAAACATTTTTTTTATCAACCGAAGTACGTATGACTTTGGAATGAAAAAACTGAGCTTCAGTTGGCCGCCGTGAGACGAATTGGCCAATTAAAGACCACGCGATTCCGCATCACACATCACGTGATAAAATCAGGCCAGCTTGCCTTAGTCATCCGTGGAGCAAAGCTTCTTCCGGCAGAGAGAAATCGTCCAAATCATAAGATTGTCTCCCGACAAGCCCAATCAATTCCCCCGTGCTCCCTCCGAAAACCGATCTCGCACGACGGCCAACGCGCCAATTGCATCCTATACGGCTTCATAATCGACATCTCCCGCCTCACCCCGACACAATGCTTCGCACCCAAGCCACGAGCGTGCTGCGCCGGGCCGCACCCCGTGCCTATTCCACCCAGGCCTTGTCCAACCCGACCCTCAAGAACATTGAGAAGAGATGGGAGGGCATGCCCCTTCAGGAGCAGGCCGACCTGTGGATGGCTCTCCGTGACCGCATGAAGGGCAGCTGGACCGAGATGACCGTCCAGGAGCAGAAGGCCGGTACGTTTTTCATCGATTCGTTTTTTTCCCTCTCGCCTGCTGTAGCGCGTTGCCCTGCGGTTCCCTGAAAATGCCTCCCGAGGTGCCGAGCTTAGCACCCGCCCGAAACGCCAACGCTCGACAGGTCCGCCAACCACAACCACCACGACAGACGATGAGATGCGAACATTCTGTATTCTATACTTTTACGACTGTCCCAACCTATAGGCGATGCCGAGTGGTTCAAATCGTCCCAAATTAAAACATGCACAGTTGCCTAATCAGGCAATTGCTGTATTTCAGTTGCGTGCCATGCGCGCTAGTGTTGCATCACCTACCTGCGGCAGAACAGAAAAACTAACTCAAACCCTCTCAACAGCATACTGGATTGCCTTTGGACCCCATGGCCCCCGTGCCACCGACCCTCCCGGCACCAACGCCCGCATCGCCTGGGGCGTTGCCCTCGGTGTCGGCGCCTCTGTTGCCATCTTTGCCGCCATCCGCATGGGCGCCAAGCCCGCTCCCTACACCATGACCAAGGAGTACCAGGAAGAGTCCAACGAGTTCCTTCTCGTACGTATAATACAACGGCGGCTCCCATTGCCACATTCAAATCACATGGTCGCTTTCACATTCACTAACTCCCTCTCAGAGCCAAAACGCCAACCCCGTTACCGGTATCTCCTCCGAAGGCTACACCGGCAAGGGTGTCGTCCAGTCTCCCCCCAAGGGCAACTAAGCCATCTCGTAAAATATGCAAGACGCACTTCATCATTTTCCTTTGTTATAGAAAACTGTGTGGGCCATGGGAAACGCATTAATTTTCTCATGTGTAAAATGGGCCTAGAGCGTTGGGAGCCGTTGGCGAACTCGAGCGAAGCTGTAGAAGCTTACAAGTTTAGGAGGTGTAAATACTGTACTACAATGACAGAATCAAAAGAAGCACTTGTTTCCGTTACTCATATCTGGGCTTTATTTCAATTGCTTTGTTGCGCTGTTAAATACTCGCTGCACATACGTCTACCGAACTGTATATCCACATATCCAATTTGTTATCCAAGGGTAATAACTAGCCTCCGCTCTGCCCGGCTTCTCTGAGACGCTCAAAGGTAGTTGGCTGCGGAGTGTTCTCGCGGACAAGTTGCTCTTCCTCCAAGCGCCTGTCAACTTCGAAACGTCCGTCTTTGGCCCAGTAGCTCGCCTTTTCCGTGCCGTTGACACAGCCTTCGGTGATAAGTACGTATGGCATTGGTGCATCAAACATGGGTTCGCCCAGAATACGTTCCATTTCCATCTTCAAGCCGCGGGCGCCTGTACCAGACTGCGACGCCTTGTTGGCAATGGCATACAGGGCCTTTTCGGTAAAATATAGTCGGGATGGATACGTCTCAAACAGCGCGGTGTATTGTGCCACAAGACTGTTGCGTGGCTCAGTTAGAATGCGAAACAAGTCGTCCTTTGACAAAGGACTGAGCGCGCAAATATTGTGGAGTCTCCCTATCAACTCAGGAATGAACCCGAATTTCTGGAGATCCGCTGGTGTCGCCAGATCCATGGGTGTAAAGTTCGAGGCAGAGTCATGGTGAGCCAGGTGCTTGTAAAGCTCAGGCGGTAACGTCTGTTGTTCTCCAGAAAGTGTGGTGCGTCCTTTGACCTCACCGCCAAATCCCATAGTGGGCTTGGCCACTCTCTGGATGACACTTTTGTCCAAGCCAACAAAGGCACCGCAAAACACGAAGAGGATATTGGTGGTGTCGATGGTGTATTGGTCCACTTTGGCAGCCGGCGGGGCCGCCTGAGCTGAGCTGCTTGAAGAGCCAGAAGCGTTATAATTCGTCGTAATAGGCGATGCAGACCTCGAGGAACGATTATCTTTGACATTAATGGTGACCTTGCTGCCTTCCACGAGTTTCAGCAGGGCCTGCTGAACGCCCTCGCCGCCTACGTCGCGACCTGTGGCAGACTCTCGCTTTGCAAGTTTGTCAAACTCGTCTAGAACAATGATGCCGTGTTCTGTAGCCTTTATATCGTAGTTGGCTTCAATGAGGAGTCTTTCCACGCAGGTTTCCACATCTTGGCCGATGTAGCCTGCCTGCGTTAGAGAGTTGCAGTCGCAGATCGAAAATGGCACTTGCAACTTTTTGCTTAGAGTCCTAGTACTGTTAGCGATGTTCTTTTGGATGAACCCATTCAGCATACTCCAGAATATACGTCTTTCCCACTCCTGTAGGGCCTATCAATAAGAGATTGCTCTTGTCGATCTTGACAGGCTCCCGCACAGACTGATCTTCGGGAATATATAGGTGGTCCAACGACGGGTTCTCGTCTTTTTCGGTCTCGTACAACTCTCGAACCGATTCTGTATGACCGGGAAATTCATCTGAATTCAATGATAAGTATAAAACAAAAGCCCTATGGCAGTGACATACCGTCAACTGGATGAGCCTCCCGGCGCCTTTGGTGAAGCTCCCGGTCCCTGGCAAATCGCTGTCGCAACGTTTTTTCGCGAAAATTTCTCTCTTCATGTTCATGCTGATGTCTCCGTCGTAGTTTCTGATAATGATTGAAAATCGTTGAGCAGATAGTCTTCTTGGCCCGGTCCTGACCAACAACGTAGTTGTCAACCCGGCGCTTTAGATCACGGGGGTAAAATTGGGGTACGCCGAAACTCCGTTTGTTAAACATCGGGCCTCGTCCTGAATCTTCCGCAGGGTCATAGCTGCCGGTAAAGCCGGAGTTCATGTCCGGGTTTCTCGGGGTCATGACACGACCGGAACTTGACAGGCAACGGGTGCAGCCTGGGAGGGAAACGATCCGCTTAGGACGCCGACAGCGCATGGCTGCAGGATTCATGGCCTGCGTTGGGCGAAGCATGTTATCTTAATTCGATATTGATTTAGTTTCGTGTGTTGTTCTTCTCGGCTCGAGTGTTCGGGAGCTTGTTGGACAGTCTATGCCATGGCGGTAAGTGTGAACGACCGATGGCGTCACGGGCGGCTAGCGGCGGGCGAGGACTCGACAGCGACAGAGATTCAACTGCGTAGACACCGTTCGAATATTGAATACGAGTAGATATAGTGAGTGCGTTATTTGGCCGCATGCAGGTGCAGATTAAACTCCGGCTCTCGGTTGAAGGTGACAACGTCGGGAGTAACCCGCCGATCTCGCATCCGTCGAAGAGCTCGGAGCTCACTCGGTGGAAGGTGGAATGCGGGGGCAGGTACCCAGACGCCCCAGATAAGCAAATACCTCCGGGCGGGCTCCAAGCAATCAACCAGCGAGTTTATAGCGGGACTCAACTTATCTATAAAGAAATTCGTTGTTTTGCTGGCCATGGCTACTAAAGGTATAGGTATTCAACAGAGTTTATTTCTTTTGATTTATCTTCTAGGCTTCTCTTCTTTGTTCTTGTTTGTTGATATTGCGTGTCTCTCTCAACTTCACATTCACAGCAGAAACAGCACAATCTATCTTCAGGCTTCAAAGAGATTTCTATCCGGCTGTTTTCATTTACTAGCATCAACATGGTGAGCAACTAACCGGACCCGTTCACAAACAAGAGATAGATATGAATGCGGCTAGAAATCTAGCTTGCTGGAGAAGCGGGCCTGGCTACCCATCAAGTCCTCGATGCATCGAGCAGAATGTAAAGTATCAGTCTGGGCACATAACGCAGAATTTATTGCTAAATATACATGCGGAGCTGCGTTGCATGCTTGCCCAGCCAACATGATCACAGACCTCTGTCATTCTGCACGTGTACGCGGTCTCTAATTGTAGTTGCAGCGGAGGCGAGCCGTCGGACACCAAGCCTATCAGCGCAGACATGTTATTGCTAGTGACGCCACTGATGTGCAGATGGCCCGAATGGACAGCGGCGACTCGCCACTGCAATTTTCAAGGCTGGCGCGGAACAGTTTTCCAGGGCGGCCATTTGTTGGGCGCATGTATTAAAGGCGCAATGGAGCATAACAAGGTGCTGTGTGTGGGTAACCATGCTACTGCTGGCTCGGTATCGCCTAGCGCTGCCCGTCATCAGCGCCACGTCCGCCAGCGAAATCGCCCCTCGAGGTCAATCGAGTTCCTTCGCTCGTCAACAGAAAATTTGCAAACCTACTCATACAACTGCTGCGTCATATTACCGACTGCTCAGTTTCTTCCTTTGACCTTCAGGACGCCACTGCAGCCGTAGCATCGCATCTTCGCCGATTGACGTTAGCTACATTGCTACCCCGCGTCATTCATACTAGCTACCTAGCTCGCGCCACGCCTTGCAGCTATCATGGCCACGGCTGCGACAACTGACATGCCTACAGATGGCACCGGTTTGTGACGACGTCCTTACTTTTTAGCAACCTGCCTAACCACCCATTCAGGAGTCATCAAGCTGGATCCATGGCTGGAGCCTTTTAGCGATGCTCTGAGACGCCGATTCAGCAAGGCTCAAGAATGGACCAAGAAAATCGACGAATTGGAGGGCGGCATGGATAGCTACACCAAGGTACGCAATCTGAGATGCCGATAACCCAATTTACTCCCACTGACCGGTTTGTCTTAGGGTTTCGACATATTCGGCTTCAATGTGCTGTCCAATGGTGACATTCAGTACAAAGAATGGGCTCCTAATGCAGTTGAAGCATATCTTGTCGGAGAGTTCAGTGAGTTGCACGAGCAGTATCTATTTACCGAGTTCAAGGCTTACCAGGACTTTAGACGAATGGAATCAGACCTCACACCCCATGATCAAAGACGCCTATGGCTCATTCAAGATCGTTCTGCCATCCCAGGCCGGTGAACCTGCAATTCCTCACAATTCCAAAATCAAGGTTTGCTGCCTTATCTGTAAAGTCCGAATTCAAGTTTCTAACATGCACGCACAAGATATCTCTTGTTCTTCCCGGTGGTGAACGGATCGATAAGCTACCCGCTTGGATCAAATATGTCACCCAAGATTTGAATGTGTCTCCCGTTTACGACGCCCGCTTCTGGAACCCGCCCGCGTCCGAGAGATACCAATTTAAACATCCACGTCCCAAGAAGCCTGAGAGCGCGCGTGTGTATGAGGCCCATGTCGGAATTTCCACGCATGAGCAGAGGGTAGCGACGTACAAAGAGTTTACCCAAACCATGTTGCCCAGGATCAAGAACCTAGGCTACAACGTTATCCAACTGATGGCTGTAATGGAGCATGCCTATTATGCCAGTTTTGGTTATCAAATCAACAATTTTTTTGCGGCCAGCAGCCGGTATGGACCGCCTGAGGACCTCAAGGAGCTGATTGATACCGCTCACAGCATGGGCATCGTCGTCCTTCTTGATGTTGTGCATAGCCACGCGTCCAAGAATGTCTTGGATGGCTTAAACAACTTTGATGGCACTGATCACCAGTACTTCCACGGCGGAGGAAAAGGAAACCATGATCAGTGGGACAGTCGTCTGTTCAACTATGGGCACCACGAGGTGATGCGCTTTTTGCTCAGCAATTTACGTTTCTGGATGGACGAGTACCACTTCGATGGCTTTCGTTTCGATGGAGTCACAAGCATGCTCTACACTCATCATGGCATTGGAGCGTAAGTTGGGTTGGCATGTTTTGAAATGCAGTGCTGACGAACAGTAGTGGCTTTTCTGGCGGTTACCATGAGTACTTTGGTCCGGATGTCGATGAGGAAGCTGTTGTTTACATGATTCTTGCTAACCAGATGCTTCACTCATTCTATCCAGAGTGCATCACAATTGCTGAAGATGTGTCTGGGATGCCAGCGCTATGCGTCCCTACTCAGCTCGGTGGTGTCGGCTTTGACTACCGTCTGGCAATGGCTGTTCCAGACATGTGGATTAAGATCTTGAAGGAGCTCACGGATGAGCAGTGGGATATTGGTAACATTTGCTTTACACTGACAAATCGCCGTCATGGTGAGAAAACAATTGCATACTGCGAAAGCCACGATCAAGCGTAAGTAATTCATCTCCATGATAGCCACACGGCTGACATCAACTAGCCTCGTGGGTGATAAAACACTGATGATGCATCTTTGTGACGCGGAGATGTACACAAATATGTCTGTGCTATCACCCTTGACGCCCGTCATTGACCGCGGAATCGCACTGCACAAATTGATTCGACTGCTCACCCACAGCTTGGGCGGAGAAGGCTATCTGAACTTCGAAGGCAACGAGTTTGGCCATCCCGAATGGCTTGACTTCCCTCGCGAAGGCAACAACAACTCGTTCTGGTACGCCCGTCGCCAGCTCAATCTTACCGAAGACAGTCTCTTGCGATACCAATTCTTGAACAAGTTTGATGGTTTGATGAATAAGTGCGAGTCGAAGTACGGCTGGCTTCACGCCCCACAGGCATACATCTCTCTCAAGCACGAAGGCGACAAGGTGATTGTTTTCGAGAGGGCAGGACTGGTCTTTGTCTTCAACCTTCACCCGTCCGAAAGCTACAGCGACTACAGAATTGGCGTTGACGTTGCCGGAACGTACAAGGTTGTTTTACAGACAGACGGTAAAGATGTTGGTGGCCATAGTAGGATTGACGAAAGTGTCCGTTTCTTCACAACGCCGATGGAATGGAACGGAAGAAAGAACTGGGCGCAAGTTTACATCCCGTCCCGGACAGCTTTGGTAAGCCAGTGATGAGAGCTCTCCACGCGATGTATGACAGTACTAACAGCACAAACTCAGGTCCTGGCCAAGGAGGATACCGTTACCCAGTGAGTGTAAAATTGAGCCGTTAATTTCTTTACTTGTGGTCGATGACCTGGGTGTCGGAATCGAGGCCAATTTTTTCAGGCAACGAATTGGTTTCACTTGGTCACTGCGCCGGGGTCCGCAGAGGAAAACAGAGCAAGTTGCAGAAGACTTGTTATTTGCTGGCGAGGTCCCCAGCAAGGGGTACCAGGTGTTAGAGCCTGTTTCCTCAGGCACCCGAATTAGCTTTGGAGCAAGGAGCTCCTGGCTCGTGGCCATTACGGTCGGCTGCTCCCTAAATTCGCCGAGATGGTCGGATTGACACTGTGTACTTGCAATCTAGTGTGGCTGCCTCAATAAACCTTGTACTTCACGCGTTCGAATGTTTTAGCCTCGGACTTGCGAAATATCTTCGAAAAAATCCAGGATATGTTCTAAATCCGTTAATTGATTTTATTTGACCTGTTTACTGTACAATACAAGTATAATCCAACACTCTGCCCAGCAAGGTTTTCATTTTCACAGTGGAGGGAAATCCCGGAGGCGGGAGGCCCGGTTACTTTTTGGCACTGTAAGGGGTATCTGCACATAATTTCAGCTTAGCGCTCCACGTGACTTGTGAGAAAGCTCTACCCGACGAAGTCCTCACTCCCAGAGCAAAACTGCTCACTCTGCAAAAGTTCTCCCCAGGTTCAACAATCTCTCTCCACTCCCATCATTGATCGCTCTCTGTCATCTGGCAAGATGTTCAAGAGGTATGTTGAAATCATCTAGACAATTTTTTTCTTGCGCCGATGCGCCGGCTGCATCAATTGAGGCCACGAAGCTGACCGGTCTCCCTGTTTAGCGGCATTTCCTCCTTCGCCCGAGCTGCCCGCCCGTCCTTCGCGGCGGCGGCTCCCCGTGCCATCCGACCTGCTTCCTTCCGACTTCCCCTCAACAGCAGATTCGCGAGCACTTCTAGTGCTGGTGATGGCAAGATCTACCAGGTGAGAATTGTCGGCACGCTCAGAAACCGCGCGTGAAGCTAACCACAACGTCACAGGTCATTGGTGCCGTCGTCGACGGTTAGTCTCGATACCCTCCGACGACAACATTACAATTGGATTGTCGGCGACGCGAATTGATAATTGCTGACACCCTTTCTAGTCAAGTTCGACACCGCCAAGCTCCCCCCTATTCTGAACGCTCTTGAGACCCAGAACAACGGTCAGAAGCTCGTCCTGGAGGTTGCTGTACGTATTTGGCATTTCAAGGGGTTGAAAAATTAGCAACTGACAAACCTCTCTAGCAACACTTGGGTGAGAACGTCGTTCGCTGCATTGCCATGGACGGTAGGTCATTTTAGCGCCTGTTGCCACTAGAGCTCCTGCTAACAAGCAAAATAGGTACTGAGGGTCTCGTCCGTGGTGCCAAGGCTGCTGACACTGGTGCTCCCATCACTATTCCTGTCGGCCCTGCCACTCTCGGCCGTATCATCAACGTCACTGGTGACCCCATTGACGAGCGTGGTCCTATCAAGACCGACAAGTTCCTGCCTATCCACACCAACCCCCCCGAGTTCATCGACCAGTCCACCTCCGCTGAGATTCTCGTCACTGGTATCAAGGTCGTCGATCTGCTTGCCCCCTACGCCCGTGGTGGTAAGATTGGTCTGTTCGGTGGTGCCGGTGTCGGCAAGACTGTCTTCATTCAGGAGCTCATCAACAACATCGCCAAGGCCCACGGTGGTTACTCCGTCTTCACTGGTGTCGGTGAGCGTACCCGTGAGGGTAACGATCTGTACCACGAAATGCAGGAGACCTCCGTCATTCAGCTTGACGGCGAGTCCAAGGTCGCCCTGGTTTTCGGTCAGATGAACGAGCCCCCTGGTGCCCGTGCCCGTGTCGCTCTCACCGGTCTTACGATCGCTGAATACTTCCGTGACCAGGAGGGTCAGGATGTGTTGCTCTTCATTGACAACATTTTCCGTTTCACCCAGGCTGGTTCTGAGGTGTCTGCCCTGCTTGGTCGTATCCCCTCCGCTGTCGGTTACCAGCCTACCCTGGCTGTCGACATGGGTGGTATGCAGGAGCGTATTACCACCACCAAGAAGGGTTCCATTACCTCGGTCCAGGCTGTCTACGTCCCTGCTGACGATTTGACTGACCCTGCCCCTGCCACCACTTTCGCCCATTTGGACGCCACCACTGTCTTGTCCCGTGGTATCTCCGAGCTGGGTATCTACCCCGCTGTCGACCCTCTCGACTCTAGCTCGCGTATGCTTGACCCCCGTATTGTCGGTCAGGAGCACTACGAGACCGCCACCCGTGTCCAGCAGGTCCTCCAGGAGTACAAGGGTCTCCAGGATATCATTGCCATTCTTGGTATGGACGAACTTTCTGAGGCCGATAAGCTCACTGTTGAGCGTGCCCGTAAGATCCAGCGTTTCCTGAGCCAGCCTTTCACCGTTGCCCAGGTTTTCACTGGTATCGAGGGTACTCTGGTCGACCTCAAGGAGACCATTGCCTCGTTCAAGGCTATCCTCAGCGGTGAGGGTGACAACCTTCCCGAGAGTGCTTTCTACATGGTTGGTGACCTTGCCTCCGCCAGAGCCAAGGGTGAGAAGATTCTTGCCGATTTGGAGAAGAACTAAGTAGCGGCCTTTGCTATATAATACCAGGAGGTGTAGAAGATGGGCCTGTGTATAGATCAGAGGAACGGAAGCCAGAGAGGTTTCTTTTAAAGCTCCTTTAAGTAGTCTCTTTTGTGGGCTGTGTACCAAGAAATCAACAAAATTCCTCTTGTATTGAATGGAGTTTTCCTTTGTTAACATTATCATTTTCCTATACTTTTGCAATTGTGTCGGTGACTGAATGAGTGAAGGGTACGGAGTAGATAGTGCCTGTGCATGGAGGACGTGAACGTTAACAATCATGATTTAATATGCAAAGCTCACTCGTCCATTCTGACCTTCTGCGGAATGTACTCTGAGCGCTGTAGACGACGCCGTCTACATAGATCGGTGCTGTGCTAATTATATAAGGTGAGAGAATAGCCCAAGTTGCTGGATGCGGATGGAAGATAGATGCATCTCTGTCATCTGGTATCCCAATGCTATGTTGCCGGGACGCGTTTGCCAGTCTTGCGGTCCCACACGCGGTTTGGGTCGTCGGATGTACCGACGCGCCCAGCGTCGACGCAAAGTTCTCGCACCGCAAAATTCACCGCATCCTGTTCCTTCTGAAGTATTATGGAGTTGCTATGCGTCATCTTGTGTGAGCAAACGACCGATTTCGAGGTATGAATGTCGGGGCAGTGAAGTCTTGGGCATTTGCACACACTGGCTGGTGGTGACAAGAGAAGTTCGAGTCCAGATGCGCCAGAATTCTTCGATGGACCTCTGTCCAACATCTTCCGTCCACTAGATCCGAGTTGTAAGTTTTAGAAATATGGAATAATGCGCAAACAGAACGAGACATGGCTAGTCTCTCGCAGCGGTAAGATTGACGAATGCTTTCGAGGGGGAAGTAACCCGGGTTGTGATTTGAAGTCTCACCGCGGAGGTCAATTTTTTGCGTAGATGGTAAAAAAGTGTGTTAATATACGGGATACCCGCCGTGCATGATTTGTCTCGCTTTCGTAAATCCATCACACATTTCGACCAACATCGACGGCTCCAACAAATGGGAATCTGTGAGGTCCAACGGCGGTCAGTAGAGAAGCCTGGGAGCCCACTTTTGACGAGCGGGATTGTCAACTTTTCCATCATAATACCTATTCCACGCCACACTTTCATCCAGTTAAGGATGTACATATCTATATCAAGGTCCGGATATCATATCTAAGTAGCTAGGATGATATAGCCGTCATGAGGAGAGAAATGACTAACATGTGCGTCGTTTTCCTCCTATGAGCCCGTTCCGAATGAGAACGCTTTTCGGGCTTTTCAGTCGTGTTATGCGGCAGCGACGTTGGCATGGCAAACGTGGTCTGGTGTGGGCCGTATAATTCGACGAGCCAGGCGCTTCTCTTCTTTCGTAGATTGTAGATATTCAATAGTGGCATGGCAGATGTGATGAGACCGGGGTGCAGTTGACGAGACCCGATACACCTATTGATATCATCTTCCTCGGCCCTTTTCAAGAGTACCAGGCGACGGTTGGCCGACCAGTACAAATGCTAAGTCATTCTGCCGTAGACTTGCCGGTTTAAACACAGCAAGAGGCTCGGCTACCGCTGGGTGATAAGTTCATTCCAGCGTTGTGCCTGCTGGTGGTGGGTCGCGACTGGGAAAGTCTTGCCCGCGTCGAGATGTTAGGAAGCGTCCCGAAGCCTACCAAGCACGCATCTGTTCATGCACACTACCGCCGTACCAGCCCTACAAGTGGGTACAAGGGCATCCGACCTTTGATTCTTTAGGCTTATGAAGTAGTTGTCAACGCTCCGTGAAAGAGAATGTGTTTTCGCTACCCGGGAGGCACTCTCCTCAAGGGTAAATATCTCGCGTGTACGTTCTGCATTGTTTTTACTTGCGCGACAGCCATTTCGTGGTTCATGAATTGTGTCCCCTTCTGACGGAGGTCCGCGTAATGCTGCTTGCATTGTTTTGTACGATGAAGGTGAGTCGTGTGTTTGGTGTGTTTCTATTAGCGCCGCAACTGTTGGTACTTTCCTGTAGGGAGGGCGGGAGAAGAACGATTTTCGATGTAACCAGGACGGCGTGCCGACAAGCTCAACCACTCGGTAGCACAATGCCGGAGTCACCTGAATACGCGGGTAATAATAAGTAGCAGATTAATCGAGGAACGTTGAAGCGGCGTGCTACCGAATATAGTGGGTGGGTGAAGCTACCCGCTCACGTAATCCACCAAGTGCGAATTTAATTTATCAGATCGAATGAATCATACACCCTGAACACCACGAAGCGCACTAGTCCGTCGCGCCAATCACTCAAAAACGTCCAATCCGAGCATTCATTCGGATAGGTAGCCAGTACCCTACACATAGCCCCAACGCGACTTGCGCTGGTGGCGAGACACCGTCCGGATGCACTTCCAGTCTCTCCAGTCTCTCAGGGCCGCGCCGACAGCGCTCGCTGCCAGAGCGCAGAGAGGCCGAGACCCGCGCCGGCAAATTCATTCATCAGCGTGCCGACGCAGTGCCGTGGGTAATGGCGGCCGAGCACCAGAAGACTCCGCGACTGAACAACCCGGGGGAGCAGAGGCACATGCCAATGGCGAAGTCTCCGGTGGACGATCGAGGTCGGCGCTGGCTAGTTCCTTGAGGTCTCGCCAGGCTCGTCGAAAACCGGCGTCTGCACTCCCTCCCGTTTCACTACCCACCAGCTTCCTGGACCATAATGTGACATCTTATCAAGAGTCTAGCCAGCCTCGACTTCCGCCAGCATTGATCGAAGACGCAAAGCGCGACAAAATATCTCGCCTATTCCTTGGACCGACGGCCGATGCCCAAAAGCCGAACGAAGCGATCGAGAACTATTTCGATACAGCCGTGAACAAACTGCTGATACGAGATTGCGAACTGGCGATGGACTTCGCGCAATGTCGCAACGAAGAAGATAAGTCGAGGTGGGAGTCCGCAGAGACCATTGCCAAGGTGGTAAGAGTATGGGACATGGTACTGGATGCTGCATGGCACCTAACCGATTCCCTGTACCCCGCTCGCCAGGCAGAATACGTATACAAGAAGAGGCCGTTTTGGTGGTGGCACATTCACAAAGACTTCGATCACCGCGGTGATGTATTCCGCGACCAATTCGTTTCGCTGAGCGTATCGCTCGACCACCACCTGGCGGCCGGAGAGCATCTTGACATTCCTCTGTCCCATGCACTGGCAGGCTTTCACGCGGATACATTTGTGGCTCTGCAAAGTGCTGTTTCCCGAGAGCTTACGACCAAGGCACCCTCGAATTTCGATGCCAAATCCGGCAAGCGTCCTCTCAACATCCTCTCCCTCTCTGGATACGGCGGCAAGGCCATTGCGGAGTCGATTGCCGCCCAAATTTCGCACGGTGGATTCGACATGATACATCTGGATGCCCAGGATCTGTCTCTCTTGATTGGAGAATATCTTGGCCAGCACTGGGCATATTCCCGTGGCGCCGTATCCATGATGGGATTTCGCGCTGCAGAACTAAATGGCAAGCTGATCCAAGACCCAGAAGTCGCCGCACGTCAGGCTTCTGAAGAAGAAGAAGTCGATTCAGATTCAATCCTCAGCGCCCGTGTTGCCTCTGCCGGACACCTGGAAGAAGATCTGCAGAAAATCAAGCAGGGTGGCTTTGATTGCTTCGGAAAATGGGACAACCTGAAGATTGACAAAGTTCTGGAGCATGTCATCCAGGCCGCTAAAACGAAGTCACCGTCCAGCACACGACCGGTTCTTATCCACCTGCACGACATCGTCGAACTATCCATGACACTTGAAGGATCATTTATTTTGGCTCGCTTACGTGCCCTCGTCGACACTGCGTGGCAGAATGGAACACAAATCGCTATTTTTGGAACATCTTCCAGTGAAACTCCATCTGACGAATACCAAAATGCCGTGCGAGACTTGGCTTTCGGAGACTTCGTCATCACTAGACACCTGCAGCTCAACCAGGCCGATATTGTCAAACTCTCCAAGAAGAAGCAAGGTGAACCACCTGTAGATCTGCAAACAACAGACTACTTTTTCGAGAACATTCAAAACATCAAAAGGATGATGAAGGCTATTCAGCCCAACAACGAGAAAGCAGTGGACTGGATTGATGACACGCTTCTCGAGTATTTGCGCTCTGCTAACGTCAAGCATTCAGCCTTTAAAGGAGGCATATTGCCAATCCCTGAAGTATATCACTTGGCACAGGCATTGAGCTCCAAGGGGACCAAAATCGAAGACTCTGCCCGTAGCGCTTTTATGGAACGATTCATCATGGGGCCCCTACGCTCGCAGCCCGGCCAAAAGTACCTTGACGAAGACACACTCGATCAAACCGCATCGACCGGTGAGAGTCAGGGCTCAAATGAAGATAGCAAAACTGAAAACAGAACCACGGCCAAGATGAACGAGTACGAAAAGCGTATCTCGTCTGGGCTTATCAATAAGGAAAGCCTGCGAACTACATTCGGAGATGTACACGTACCCCCGGAAACTGTTACAGCGCTGAAGCTCCTGACTTCGCTGGCGCTTGTGCGCCCAGATGCCTTCTCGTACGGTGTCCTTGCGGCAGACAAAATCCCCGGCTGTCTGTTGTATGGCCCTCCGGGAACTGGCAAGACCATGCTCGCCAAAGCAGTGGCGAAGGAGAGCGGCGCCAACATGCTGGAAATCAGTGGCGCAACAATCAACGACAAATGGGTAGGCGAAAGTGAAAAACTCATTCGAGCCGTCTTCACCCTTGCCAAGAAGCTCTCTCCTTGCGTTGTTTTCATTGACGAGGCCGATTCTTTACTGGCCAACCGCAGCATGTTTAGCAGCCGCCCGTCTCACCGCGAACATATCAACCAATTTTTAAAGGAGTGGGATGGCATGGAAGAGACGAATGCGTTTATTATGGTGGCGACAAACAGACCTTTTGATCTTGATGATGCCGTGCTTCGTCGTCTCCCGCGCAAGCTACTGGTCGACCTCCCGCTCCGAGATGACCGTGCCGCCATCCTCAAGCTCCTACTCAGAGACGAGAACTTGGAAGAGTCTCTCTCGATCAAGGAGTATGCGGAGCGGACGCCGTACTATTCGGGCTCCGATCTGAAGAATGTCTGCGTCGCGGCCGCCATGGCCGCAGTTGAAGAGGAGAACGAAATGGCGATGAAGCACACTGGCCCGGAGCCGTTTGAGTACCCGGAGAAGCGAACAATACGCAAGGAGCACTTTGAGAACGCTCTCAAGCAGATCCCAGCGAGCATCAGCGAGGATATGCTGTCGCTGAAGATGATTCGCAAGTTCGACGAGGAGTACGGCAACCGCAGGAGGGCCAAGAAGAAGTCAATGGGCTTCGGGATACTGGACGAGAAGCTCAAGACGGACGCGAACGATGCTCGCATCCGCCAATGAAACGCGGCAATGTAAATACTGTATACATGAGAGGCAAGAAAGAGATTCCTGCCTTTGTACTTCTAGATTAATGAGAGGCTGCATGGAAAAGCCTTTTGCGACGAGCAGCGTCTCGCTGTTTGCTACAGCATTATAGATACGATGTTGAACACAGATTGGCCGTCATGCCATTTAATTGTATATGAAAAGGGAAAAAAAAAAGAATTTGCCGCTGTATTCTAATATCCTAAAGTACAAAAATGCTGTTATGATTGCCAAGCAAGAAATATCCTAGATGGCCAAACTGGTGTACATGTGTTTTTATCCCTCGGTGGACAGTTGCAGACCCTCTGCCGCCAAAGCTCTCGCGTAGTCGCCCTCTGCCTTTGAGAGCGCGTCGAGTGTGGGCTGCATCATTTTGATGACGACGTCGCGACCGCCGCCCACCATGTCCGACTTCCACCGAATCTTCTTACCCGTCTTCTCAAAGTGGTCTCGGATCTCCTGCTTGCGCTTACGGATGATGCTATCGCGCTCCTTTTCCGCGTCCTCGGCCGCGACCTGGATTCGATCAGCAGAGCGCTTGAGAGACTCTGCGAGATACTGGAGCTCGCCGGCACGGTCCGGATCGCCAGAGAGGAAGGCGTCCCAGAACTGATGCAGGAATTCGCCAGTGGTGGCGTGGGTGAGGGTGGCCTTTTCGACGAGGTTGCTGGGCAGGCCCATGGGGGTTGCTGCGTCGGACGAATGACCATACTTTTGCGAGCGTTGTTGGAGTATGCCGTTTAAAACCTCCTCCTCGGCACCGATGATGGCGCGTCGCGAGCTGCCCTGTTTCCTCGTTGAGTCCTCGTCCTCGCTGTCACTGCCGTCGTCGTAGTCGATGCCTCTTTGCAAGTCCATACCCATGTTGCCGTCCACCGCGAGACCCTTGAATACGCCTTGGAACTTGGCCAAGACAGTCGCAGGATTCTGCTTTGCAAAGACTTTGACGTTGCTTGAAGGTGAAGAATCATGCTTGGCAAAAAACTTGTTCTGCTCCTTGACATTCAGCATAATTCGGTGCTCCTGGGCATCTCCGCGCAAATCTCGGAGGGCCAACTCCCGGAAGTACTCTGCCTTTTCGTCATTGAGAGTATCTGAGGGTGCAACATTTGCCATAATCTTTTCGCTTAGGCTATTCAATGTTTGCACGATGGGAATGTTGGCCCTTGGACGCATTTCAACGTCTTTGGCATTGCCGCTTCTGAAGCCTCCCTGGTTCTCTTCGTTTGCTTCAATGTCAATGATATGGGGGACTTGCTGTGACATGATTTTACTTTGCACATTTTGCAAGTTCTCGTTGACGTCGTATTTGTCGAAGATTGCATCGTTTGTGTCATTATCAGTTACGCGCTCGCCTCGTAGCTTCTTTGACAGTCGACTGAGAAAGAATCGGGACCAAAATTGTGCTTCTGATAGCTTTGGCACATTCTCGTTGTAAATTCTTTTCACCAGTGGGTGCTGAGCAAATATCATCTGAACCTGCTCAACGCTGATATTCAGTTTTAGTTCGCCATCAATTGTTCGCGGCTTGACTGTCGAGAGGACGTTGTAAGGTCCTTTTTTCTGATTTGATTCGATAGCGTGCGCGCGTAGTAGATTTGTTCTTGTTGACCAGAACTGAGTATTGAATGCGGAGGCAGAGATTGACTCTGGCTTGGTCGCGACGGCCGCCATATACGTCTGATGCAGGCTCAGGTCCTTCTTCATGAGCGACTGCTGCAATTCGATATCAGTCTTCAAATGTTGATCATCGAACCAGCGAGACGACGTCTGCTGTGAGTTGACGGCGTTGGCAAATGCCATCGTTGCTGAGGCACTGCCTCCGGTCCCTGACGCGCCTTGCGTTAGCGTTGACGAGCCCGCCGGGCGAGGAACATTTGGGTCGCCGCTTCTCGCGTCTGCCAATAGTCGTGATAACACATCTTTGACAGACTGAGCCTCTTTCTTTGCTTCGGAGGTGTTGAAGTGAAACAGGAATGAGATAGGATCACCGCCATCGGGTGATTTTTCAAATATCCTTAGCATGACCTTGGCAGCTGTTTCTGGTGTTTGTTGCAAGTCTGTTTATTTTGATCAGCAAACAAATACCTTCATCTTTGAGCGTTGGAAAGATTTACTGGTTATATTTGACACGGGCAACGACACGGTGGGTGGACCGCCCGAGTTGGGCGTCCATGTCACCGTTTGGAGATCAGAGGTGACGGTGAGGATGCCATCCTTCTTCTTGTATAGAGTACGTCCAGCCGGAGTCGCCATGACAGCCTTGATCGGGCACTAAATTTGTGGACAGACGCTATTCCACGACGAGCTTCACGCCTAGCAGCGTGCTGTCGGGAGCTCGTATGTGCTGAGGTCTCGCGAAGGGTCGAACAGCTAGCTGCCTTGGGCTGTCGCGCGAATCGCAGGATGCGGCGCGGTGCCTTGCGGATGAGCAGCCAAGTGAGCCAGCTGATTAGAAATGCCGTGCCAATCGTGACCGGTTGAAGAGTCAGCGTCGAGACACACGATGCACGGTTGATGACGAATGGCGTAAAAGATGCAGCTGAGTGCGAATGACAGATGCAGTTTATGTGGGACTTCAATGTGTGGCGTCGCTGGCGCGAGGCTGCAACAGCAAACACTTCACCAGCCTCAAGTCTGACCGTGAGAGTGAGAGTGAATGAGTGGCTTAGCCCAGAGGAAAGTAAAGGTTGGCCTGGGGCAGCGACTTGTGTGGCTCTGGCAGAGCGCGCCAGGCAAGAAGACGAAAAAGGAGTGGCCCAGGCCTGCGTTACAGGTGGGTTAGGGGGGAAACTCCCGGAATGAAACAATATGAAGGTGATTTGTAGACACTGTACATGGTCGGCAAATGCCACGTAACCTACAGTGCCAGTACGGGCTCAGCTCGCACAGTCTGCCGGCGACCCACCCGGGCCTCCCTGCTCTGCGCAACGGAGCCCTGTACCAGTAAAAAAGTTGATGGCCGCAGTAAAGGTGCCACAGTGGTGCTAGACGCCCTGGAAAGTGTTTTAGCAAGCGTTGGCAGGGAGCTCCCAAGGCGGGCTCGTCACCTAAAACTGCTCCAGCCACTCTCCTGGCAGGCCTAGCCGGGGCGCCCGGAACTGGTTACTGGTAGTCACAGGTCTGCTGTGCTGGCGGCCCCTCCCCATACTAGGCGCACCAAACAGGCAAAGTTGCCTCAAGTCACCTCCCGTGCACCGTCATGCTTTTCGTGGAGCCCCAAAACCCCAATTGAAACCTCCAACTTGGCTGCGCCTGGAGGATCTTTCCGTCTTCATTCCGCAACCTGCTCCTGAGCTCCTCAGTCCTCAAAGACTTACTCCGCCCTTCTTTTTTTCCTGATCTTTCAATCGCGAGATTGGGATGCGTCTCGTGGGCTGTCTTTGATATTTTTTCCTCCTTCGTCTTTTATCCACCCTCAGAAAAAAAAAAGTCTCCTGAAGATCTGCGAGGCTTTTCATCCAGTCATGTTGAGAAATTCGCTCTGTAGAGCCAGCTCTCAGCTGCTCCGCGGCGCACGACTTGCGCCCGCTACCTCCTCGCTTTCGACTGTTGCGTCGCGCGGATCATCATGGAAGGTCGCTGCCGCTCGCCGCTCGCTGGCCGTGACCGCCCGTCGCAGCTATGCCACGGATACGGATGCCATCCACTCGGCCCCCGACCCCAACGACAACTTCCTCACCGGAAGCACTGCCAATTACATTGATGAGATGTACATGCAGTGGAAGAACGACCCCAAGAGCGTCCATGTCTCGTGGCAGATCTACTTCAAGAACATGGAGAGCGGCGACATGCCCATCTCGCAGGCTTTCCAGCCTCCTCCCAACCTGGTGCCTAACATGACTGGTGGTGTCCCTCGTCTTGGTAGCGGCCTTGCCATGGAGGATGGATCTGATGTCACCAACCACTTGAAGGTCCAGCTTCTTGTCCGTGCCTACCAGGCTCGCGGCCACCACAAGGCCAACGTCGACCCCCTTGGCATCAGAAACACCGCCGAAGGTTTCGGTAACATCAAACCTAAGGAGTTGGCACTGGATTTCTACGGCTTCACTGACAAGGACCTCGATACGGAATACACCCTCGGCCCCGGTATCCTACCTCGCTTCAAGCGCGACGGTCGCGAGAAGATGACTCTCCGCGAGATCGTCGCCGCCTGCGAAAAGATCTACTCTGGCTCCTACGGTGTCGAGTTCATCCACATCCCCGACCGCGAGAAGTGCGATTGGCTCCGTGAGCGCCTTGAGGTGCCCCAGCCCTTCAAGTACTCCATCGACGAGAAGCGCCGCATCCTCGATCGCCTCATCTGGAGTTCCAGCTTCGAATCCTTCCTTGCGACGAAATACCCCAACGACAAGCGTTTCGGTCTCGAGGGTTGCGAGACCCTCGTTCCCGGTATGAAGGCCATGATTGACCGCAGTGTCGACTATGGTGTCAAGGATATTGTCATTGGTATGCCCCACAGAGGTCGTCTCAACGTTCTTAGCAACGTCGTCCGCAAGCCCAACGAGTCTATCTTCAGCGAGTTTGCTGGTACCGGCAGTGCCGAGGAGGGCTCCGGTGACGTCAAGTACCACCTTGGTATGAACTTCGAGCGTCCTACCCCCTCTGGCAAGCGCGTCCAGCTCTCTCTCGTCGCCAACCCCTCCCACCTGGAGGCCGAGGATCCTGTTGTCCTCGGAAAGACTCGTGCTATCCAGCACTACAACAACGATGAGAAGGCCCACCGCACCGCTATGAGCGTGCTGCTCCACGGTGATGCTGCCTTTGCTGCTCAGGGTATCGTCTACGAGTGTCTTGGCTTCCACTCCTTGCCCGCTTTCTCTACTGGCGGTACCATTCATCTGGTTGTCAACAACCAGATTGGTTTCACCACTGATCCTCGTTTCGCTCGCTCCACTGCCTACTGCACGGATATCGCCAAGGCGATTGACGCCCCCGTCTTCCACGTCAACGCCGACGATGTCGAGGCGGTTAACTTTGTCTGCCAGCTCGCCGCCGACTGGCGTGCCGAGTTCCAGCACGATGTCGTCATCGACCTCATCTGCTACCGCAAGCACGGCCACAACGAGACTGACCAGCCCTCGTTCACCCAGCCCCTCATGTACAAGCGCATCAACTCCCAGGTTCCCCAGATCGATGTCTATGTTGACAAGCTTCTGAAAGAGGGCACCTTCACCAAGGAGGACATTGAGGAGCACAAGCAGTGGGTCTGGGGTATGCTCGAGGAGAGCTTTTCCAAGTCCAAGGACTACACCCCTACGTCCAAGGAATGGACCACCTCTGCCTGGAACGGCTTCAAGTCCCCCAAGGAGCTGGCCAGCGAGATCCTGCCCCACAACAACACCAATGTCGACAAGAAGACTCTCGAGCACATTGGTGAGGTCATCGGTACCGCCCCTGAGGGCTTCCAGGTTCACCGCAACCTGAAGCGTATCCTAAACAACCGTACCAAGTCCGTTGCTGAAGGCAAGAACATTGACTTCCCTACCGCTGAGGCCCTGGCCTTTGGTTCTCTCGTCACCGAGGGCTACCACGTCCGTGTTTCCGGCCAGGATGTTGAGCGTGGTACCTTCTCCCAGCGCCACGCCGTCTTCCACGAGCAGGAGAACGAGGCTACCTACACTCCTCTGCAGCACATCAGCAAGGACCAGGGCAAGTTTGTCATCTCCAACTCATCCCTGAGTGAGTTTGGTGCTCTTGGTTTTGAGTACGGTTACTCTCTGTCCTCCCCCAACGCTCTTGTCATGTGGGAGGCCCAGTTTGGTGACTTCGCCAACAACGCCCAATGTATCATTGACCAGTTCATCGCTTCTGGTGAGGTCAAGTGGATGCAGCGTACCGGTCTCGTCATGTCTTTACCTCACGGTTACGACGGACAGGGCCCCGAGCACTCTTCTGCTCGTATCGAGCGTTACCTCCAGCTCTCCAACGAGGACCCCCGTGTCTTCCCCACCGAGGACAAGCTCGCTCGCCAGCACCAGGACTGCAACATGCAGATCGCTTACATGACCACTCCTGCCAACCTGTTCCACGTTCTGCGTCGCCAGATGCAGCGCCAATTCCGCAAGCGTAAGTAAACCTGATACACACTATAATTCCAACAGCGTTAACATGTCCGCAGCTCTTGTCATCTTCTTCTCGAAGGCTCTGCTCCGTCATCCTCTTGCCCGCTCCAACCTTGAGGAGTTCACTGCCGAGGATGCTGGCTTCCAGTGGATCATCCCGGACCCTGAGCACAAGACTGGCAACATCAAGTCCCCTGAGGAGATTGACCGTGTGATTCTCTGCACTGGTCAGGTCTGGGCTTCGCTGCACAAGTACCGTGCCGACAACAAGATCGACAATGTTGCCTTCACCCGTATTGAGCAGATGAACCCTTTCCCTTGGCAACAATTGAAGGAGAACCTCGACATGTACCCCAACGCCAAGACCATCGTTTGGGCCCAGGAGGAGCCTCTCAACGCCGGTGCCTGGAGCTTCATGCAGCCTCGTATCGAGACTCTGCTCAACAATACCAAGTACCACGACCACAAGCACGTCATGTACGCTGGCCGTAACCCCAGTGCATCTGTTGCTACCGGTCTGAAGAGCGTCCACAGCAAGGAGGAGCAGGAACTGCTTGAGAGGGCCTTCACCGTCAAGCAGGATAAGCTCAAGGGCGAGTAAAGGAACCGAACATGTAGTTGAACAATCAAAGAAATGGTTGGTGTAGGAGAGGTGGAAGGAGATGGAAGAAACGTTGAAAAGGATGAGAGCTTCCACTGTAGAACTGTACGCCAGGGGAGGGAGTCATCTCCTTTGTGTACCACACTGTATCATACCCCTCCCTTGAGGACAAAGAACCCCTTACGATTCTGTACTTGGTACATAGTACAGGCATGAGCGGATTAGAAAAGGCTCTTAATATTATTGCTTTATTTTGTAAAAAAGAAAAAAAAGCTGCCACGTCAAACACGACCAAATGTGAACACGAAAATACGATTGAAGATTTATGTTCTAATTGCTCCTTCCCACCTAGTCTATCTATGCAGCCCACCCAACTCGGATATGTAACACCGTTTCTATGATTGTTTGAATGTTCCATTCTGTCATTGCTTCATTTTTCTTTCTCTTCAATTACTCTCCAAAATAACCTCCCAGGGCTGAACAACGCCATTGTCACCTGTTGTAATTAGCATCTCCTCCTCGCCTCTCGCGACTGACCCTGCGTCATGCCGCCTGCACCAGGTGATATGGTTGACCTCGTACGGCCCGTGTGCATTTTCCTTGACACCAATGACCTTCCATCTTGCTGATCCAGGGAGTATCGGCGTCGGTGTCGGCTGGACAGCCAGCGGCTCGTCTTTGCTCTCTGTACCGTTGGTTGCGTCGGGCATGGGTTGATCCGTTGTAGATTCTGTGCCCGTCGCGGTACTGGGACTCGTCTGTTTCCCTTCAGGGTTCTCTTTGTACAGGATAATCTTGCCGTCGCTGCCGGTACTGGCCACAACGCCGGACTGCGCGCTCCACGCGGCAGAGTAGATGTCGCGGCAGTGCTCGCGCGGCAGAATCGCGGTGCACACCCACTCCTCGCGCAGCGACCTGCGCATGGTGTTGGGGATGCCGCCCAGCGCGCTGCGTCCGCCCTGCCCGTCGTCATAGCCGTCGTCTTCCTCCTCCTTGAGCGTCCACACACGCATGGTCGCGTCGGCGGAGTAGGAGAGCAGGCGCGGGAACTTGTCGCCGGGCCGGGGCCGGGCCTCCCACTGGACGCCCCAGACGGTTTGCTCGTGGCCCTCGAGAACGGCGACGCACACCCACTCGCCGTCGTTGTCCTCGCGCCAGATGCGCACTGTGTTGTCGTAGCTAGCGCTGGCCAGGACGTCCGGGCTGTATCGCCGGCGAGCATTGCGGCCGGGAACGTCGGGACACCACGCTACAGACTTGACGTCACCCTCGTGTTCGTTGAGAACTGCGATCGTCTCCCATTCGTCGTCTTCCTCCGAGGCGCCAATGTCCTCCCAGATCCAGACAGACTTGTCACGCGAGCAGGTGGCCAAGTGCGCGCCAGACGGAGAAAAAGCACAGGACTTGATCTCAGAGTCGTGGCCTTCAAGCACCAGCGTAAATTCCCATTCCTTGTCTTCGCCGGCGGTCGAATCATCGTCGTCGTCATCTCGTACGTTGGCAGTGGTAACCTCCCGCTCGAGGGTTTCCCCACCGTCGGCCTGGTCGCCGTCCCAGCGCCACACGCCTGCCGTGGCGTCGAAGCTGCCGGAGACGAGGCAGAGCTTGTGCGGCGGCAGGCCGGGCTTCCAGGCCGCCGAGCGGACGGAGCGCGTGTGGCCGCCGGTGAGTCTGCTGTGGGAGAAGAGAGTCGACAGCGAGAAGACGGTCACGCCCTTGCCGTGGACGGTGGCGGCGAGCGGGAGCGTCGGGTGCGGCACCGTCTGCCAGGCGCGCTCGCAGAGGTCAGGCTTGAGTGGCGCGAGGGCGCGGATCTGGCCCGCGCCCGTCGTCGTCGAGGGGGCCGACGTCGGCTGCATCCCGGCCTCGAGGCGGAGTTCGACCGTGGCGGGGGCGAGGCGAGCAAGCGTCCGCGGGTAGGTAGGTAGGTTTGTGGTGCGCGGAGGGCGGCGTACGTCGTTGGTCGGCCGGGCGGGGAGTCGATTCAATAAAACGTTCAGGCGCGACTGCAGGAAGGGCAAAAAAGAGGTGGTGGGTGGTAAGTAAGAGGTCGTCAGAAAAGTTTGTGTCGCCGGAAAGTCGTTGGATTATGAATTCAGAAGACGCCGGTGGGCTCCGCTGACGTTTTGCCTGCGGTCGGGTGTGGTGCCCCGCCAAAAATTGTAAGGGTAGTCGTCGTCGTCGTCTGTAAGGTGTCAATTGCGTTAAATTCGTGATTCTAAGCTCAGTCAATTGATTTGTCGCTTTTGGGCTTGACCCCTGATTCCATTGCGAATATAAGTTTTTGCGCACCCACAGTGAAAGAGACTACCGTCGATTGAAGAAAATGTTTTGATACTCAGTCTTCACTTATTTTTGCTTAATCTGCACCGATTTATACGACGCTGAGCAGGCCATGCCGCCAACTGCTATAGACATGGATGAGGCTGCTGTCGAAGTTGTCGGAGAAGGACTGAAGGCCTTATAACACGATTGGACGTGATGATGGCGTTGCGGCTCCTGCTTGAACAATTCGCGAAGCACCTGCAGCAGACAGCGCTGTCCAGTCGAGACGCCCGAGTCTACCGGAAAGTTCTCGCGCAGATACGCGTCGACATGGGTAATGAGTTCCCCGACGACGGACCCAGCCACCTGGAGTTTAATCGCAAGTTTAACGAACTGCGAGATACATACCAGTATTTTCTGTCTTTCCCTATGATGCCGGGCGTGCAGTATGACGAGGCGTCTGGCAGGTTTGAAGTACTCGCGATCTGTTGGGAGCATCTGCGCGCGTACTCAAGCCATAAATGCGAGAAAGAGCTGAGAGAACGCGGATTCGGGCCAGCCAAGCGCTAGCTGTTCGGCAAGGCGTTTCCCCATGAGGAGGGCGCCCCCTTGACAGCTATTGACGTGTGGGATACTGAAGATCTGGGCAGGATCGGTAACATCTATGGTTGACGCCAAGGTGACGGAGAGCACAGGATGCAAAGGCCGAGACAGTATGGTGCTAGACACGTGGTAGTGGGCAAGTAGAGCAATGCCATGTTGAATCATGCTGATGCTGGAATTTTATATGCAGGTAACTAGAAATCTCGCTGAATGCAACAATCAGTGGTTCAAGAGCTCTTCACTTCCTAGCTTTCGATGCAAGCCACTTTGCAGCTTTCTGAAAGTCACCACCAACTGGCATCTTTTCATCTCGTGCCTTCTCCAAGCCGCCATTTTTGAAACCTCCCGGCATTACCAGCCAGCCCATCAGATCAAAGACGAGAAGCGCCACGACAATGGGCTGCAGCACACCGACGCCCTTGCTCTGCGCAATAGCACCGACACCAAATGGTATAATGGCTGCTCCGCCCCCGCCAAAGGCGCCAGCGAAGCCAATGGCACTGACGTGGTACTCGGGCGGGAGGAGTTTGGTGGCTGTGACGATGGCTGCCGGGAAAAGAGGGCCGAGGAAGAAGCCCAAAAGAATGATGAAGACGAGCGAGGCGGCAAAATTTGGAACCAGCCAGTACAGAATTTGTAGCCCGAGGCATAGCAAAATGTATATGGTGATGGCGAGTTTCTCGCCAATCCGCCCAGTGACGAAGCCTAGAATAACTCGGCCCAGAGTCAGACCGAGCCAGAATAGCGTGACGGAAAGGCCGGCCAGAAATGGCTCGGCGTGCCGGACTCGTAGCATAAAGGTTGGGATCCAGCCTCCCAGACTAACCTCAATGCCAACATATCCGAGTAGGAAGACGGCGACGACCCAGGTCAGGGGCTGTTTTAGGACGTGTCGAGTAGTGATTCGGGCCTTGCCATCGTTATATTGGAGCTTCTGGCGGTATGTAGATCCGTTATGCCTCCAAAATGCCGCCATTCCGACAATAAACTCGAAGCAGACGATGCCAACCATGACGTAGTAGAATGTATACCATTGGAGGTTGAACTTGGTCACCATGGCGGAGGCGATGAGGGGACTGATGGTCGCGCCTAGGCCATATGCGCCGTGAATGAGGCCGAGAAGCTCGTTGGCTTGCTGCATGTTGCCGACCCAAGCGTTGTAAGCGCTATCCTCGATACCGTTCCCAAAGCCGGCAACGAGGAGCGCGACAGGGAGGACGGGGAACGGAGGGTGCAGCGCCATGGGGAGGTAGCCGACGACACGGCATATTGGACCCAGAAATGCAACGCCACGCTGGCCAAATTTGTAGTGAATCCAGTTATTTGATAGTGCTGCAGCGACGTATCCGGCGAAAGGAACGGCAAATAGTGTCGAGACTTGGGTGTAGTTGACGTTGTAATATGGCTCAATCTAAGAACTTGTTAAACAGTGGCCATGTGACGTATCAATTTTTCTTACGTATGGAAGAAGGGCCTATATCTTGGTTAGCAACGCGGTCTTATAACTTTTTTATCGAAAATGATGCTTTTGATCGTACTTACACCGATACAGGCATCATTCATACCCATGATGAGCAGTGCCAAGTTCACAACCAAGTAGCGGCATATGTTGTTCGGAGAACTGTTCCAACGCTCCAACTCAGTAGCGGAATCGGTCTCGTTTCCTGTATCTGTTGAATCTGCTTCGACAACATTGTTTGTGATGTTGCGTGCATTCGCTTTTTCAGCATCTGCTAAAGACGACGCGTTTCCGTGGAGAACGGGCTCAGGATGACCTGTGATAGGAGACTGGCCATTTTCGTCGAACGAACTGCCCATTTTGGACTAATTGACAGCACAATCTTCTCGTTAGCCAGCTTATCCAAGATTGGTTTAGAATAAAAATGATGATGAGAGGAAAAGCTGGGCGGCCGAAGAGTGTAGCGGCGACAGCCACAAACTAAGGCGGCGGTGTAAGGGATATGGCCAGAGAGACTTGTTGGCAAAGCAGACATGAAGCCGCACAATAGATTAAAGAGAGAAGAGACTGGTTCCAAATAAAAAAAGGACCGCCACCCTTTTACATATTTCAAACTTGCGAAAGTCGAAGCTGAATGCCGTGAGCAGCGTCGCAGTCGAGGCGGGCTAGAGGCGAGCACGCCCACACAACCTTAAATATGTATTCGTGCGGACAGCGAGGCAGCATGCGAGATGCGCGGGAATGGGCAAGGCTAGACCGTCTCGGGAATATAATCGGAGCCTGTGCAAGGATGGAAAGTGGCCAGAGACAGACAGACAAGGGGTAAGCAGGATGGTGATTTTAGTTTACTTTTTTCTTCCACGTACTTTCATTCTTCTTTTGGCACTGAGAGAGCGATGCCGGAAGTGGAGGCTGCTAAGCTGGCAGGATTCAGTCTGTGGGGGTCACGCAGTAATGGCCTGGGCCAGCGACGATGAATGCCATCCATCTACTTGGCGGAGAGAAGGGTTTGAAGTAGAATGCAAGCTTGTGCGATGTGAATTAGTGTGCATCTGTTGGAAAACTTGATCAACCTGTCAAGATTCAAAGACTGCAAGGTCAGGGTGATGCGACTGCAGTCATCAATTTACACGATGTAAAAGCAACAGTGCTCTTCGGGACGACGGGCCGAATGAAAGCAGCAACTCAGGCGCACGATACATAACAAGCTTGAAGCCAACCCTGTTTCGGATAATAATTTACCAGCTTGCCATTCTTGTTATTATTCAACCTCGAGAATAAGACTTGGTGGCGCTGATCCTTTGCTGCGGCGCTGCGCCCTACGACAAACTTTACAAACCTTGCCGGCCCGACATCCCGCAAAGTCAACAGCCACTTTCCTACACAACTCAGCTGGCTTTTTCTTTACTTTACTGGTAACGAACCAGCTTGTTAGCTAACTAGCTCTCGGAACCTGAAAATTCCTTGGAAGGGGCTGGACCC
This sequence comes from Lecanicillium sp. G3, assembly GCA_037575805.1. NCBI lineage: Eukaryota > Fungi > Ascomycota > Sordariomycetes > Hypocreales > Cordycipitaceae > Lecanicillium > Lecanicillium sp. G3. The sequence goes on from JAZHPD010000033.1 coordinate 181,988, forward strand.
CGTGTCCAAGCCAAAAAGTGCGAATGCGGAGTGGCTGCAACGGCAGCGGCCGGGGATGTTTAGCGAAGCTACTACAATGTAATAAGTATCTCGTCTGATACCCTGATACGCCAGTCATTGTTAACCATCGTTTCGTTTCCTCTTTTGCATCTGAGGGCAACAAATGAGCTAAATTCCGCGCGATTCTGCCGGAATCTCCCACGAACTTCCCGATCGGTCATCTGGCAAACCCTAACCGAAGCTTTCAACGTCCTCCCAGCTCCTTTTACAAATAAACACGGCCGTTGCAGCAAATAAAACCACCTGCATGAGTCAAATGCTGAGCTCTGCCTATGGACGATGCAACATGGCCACCCAACGTCATCCGAGCGTCCCGCGCCAGTAGGGTCGCCACGAGCCCGCCCACCGGCTTTTGGTGCGGGCGCGCGCAATATGACGCCTGACATAGCTTACCTTACTGGCCAGTCTCTCCCCCAGCCTCGCAGGTCATATGCGCAGTCATTTGTCTCAACGACTTTTTCTTTTCTCCCTAGACAAGATTCTTGACGCTGAGATTTCTGCTTGGTTTGTAGTCTGATACATAATACGTTCTTGCATTTACAGACAATCCTTCTCTGGTGCAAACCCTACAGCTACCGCCGGCCGGCTCTCTTAGACGTTTGCGCGACGCACCCCTCCTCATACAGCCACCCCGCCATTTATATTCGCGATGCCGCGTTCAAACTACGACGACAACGACTACGGCCGTCCCTCGCGACGAGACCGCTCCCCCGACTACTACTCCGGCGGCGGCGGCCCAGCCGCGGGCTTTGGTGACCCGGGCCAACCGTACGACCGCTTCCGCGACGATGCGCCCTACGAGCGCGAGGAGATGACCCTCATGCCGCCCGCCAACAACTACGGCCGCGCAAACTCAGTCCCGCCCAACAACGCGCTCGCCTACCGCAACGGCTCCGAGTCGCCGCCCTACGCGCGCTCCCACGGCGGCGGGCGGGTGCGCCGACGCTCGCGCTCGCGCTCGTCAGACGAGGGGGGTTCCCGCCGCGACCGGGGCCACCGCGACTCTGAGGACGCCATGAGCCGCGCGCGCCACGTCATGGACGACAACTTCTCCAAGTCGTCGACGGGAATCGGCGCCGGCCTCCTCGGCGCCGTCGTCGGCGGCTTCGTGGCCAACAAGGCGTCCGAGGCCGCGTTGTCACACCACAACAGCGGGAGCCAGCGCCGCCACAGCAACGAGAACTCGGGCCCGCGCGCCATCTCCACGCTGCTCGGCGCGGTCGCGGGTGGTCTCGGTGCGAATGCGTTTGCGCATCATGTGGAAGAGGAGCGCGAGAAGAGGCGTGAGCGAGAGCACCCATACCGAGGCCGGTACGTATAGTGCTTGAACCTACAGTACGGATGAATAGGACACTGACGACTGTGCAGAGACGACGACGACGAATACAGAAGACGCTCGCGCCGCGATGAGGAAGAGTACGATTACAACTACAACAGACGCGATGACTCTCGCAGGAGGTACTGAGATGGAAGATTGTCACGGCCTCATGATCCTGCCTTGACGCAGATTACGATATAAACGCCAATGCTGCTGTTTGTTCTCGACTTTTATGAAATAGATGGGACAGGCTAGCCATGTTTTATGAATGTGCAAGTTATAAGTTACCAAATGAATTTGTTTTTGTTGATATACAAGCCTATCTACTTGAACCCTTCTCTGTTCCCTGAGTGCTAATATAACTACAATGAAAGAAACTCCTCGTTTTTAAATCTGCTGATGAAAAGGTAATTATGACTCGCTTCAAAAATCATCACTGGGTATCCTGAGAAGGCAACTTGATTGTATGCCTCTGCTCCTTTTGCCGCTGCTGCAAGACCCTGTGCTCACGCTCAACAATGACTTTGAAGAAGTGCACAATCTCCGCCAGGGCTCTGTTGGCCTCGTCCGGCACGCCAATCATGTCAAACAGCGATTGGCTGTCGACCAGCTGCTTGGCGACGACCGAGTCTGGCTGGCAGAAGGTGCGGATGCGCATCGCGCGCGCGTTGACCTTCATGGTGTGCAGCAGGCTGCTGATCTCGACGGGGTTGCACTGGCGCCGGCCGCAAAAGGTGAACTCGTCGACGTGCAGGGCGACGAGGTCGATCTGCGTCTCGAGGTCGAAGCGGAACCCGACGACGCGCGGGCGGCCCTGCTGGTACCACGCGTCGGTGATCTTCTTAAAGTTGATGGGCGCGAGGCGGCCCTTTTCGAGCTCGCGCGAGATGTAGCTGTTGAGCGCGCATGTGAGGTGGTATTCCAGCTCGCAGTATAAGAGGCTCTGCTCTCGGGCGTCGAGGGAGATGGATAACTGTGCCCCCGACGGTTTCATGTGTGGAAGTCGGCGATAGGGGTTGTGAAGATCGGTCTGTAAAGTTAGCGATGGCTCTGCATCTCGCCAAGTTGTTGAGCGTACCATGTCCCTCGCAATCTTCTTGATACTGTCAAATATTCCAGCTTTTTTATTCGACGTCTTGTTGTCAGGATCAGTGGCCAGAGCTTCCTGGCCAGTCTTTTCAAGCCAGCCATTATTGCCGATTAGAGTCTTGCCGCCTCTCTTGACTGTTGGAAAGTCTTGTCCCCGAAAGTACAAGGGCAGTGGCGAGAATAGCGGGCTTTCAGAGACGGATTCGGCTGCATAATTGGACATGCGCGTCGACTCCTGGTAATGCATGGCCTTTGACGGGCTCTGCTGTCGTCGGATGCCCTCTGCGAGGCTCTTGGAGCGACGCGGGTAATGCGCCTCGTTTTCTCGAACATAAGCTGGCTCAGGTGACATCGGTGAGACGCCAGAGCTGTAAAAGTGAGTCCAATCATTGTAAATGTCAATCTCTGCGTCTTCGCCGGACTGTCGCTGCTGACTTCCCCTGTTGCCTGGTATGTTGAGGGGCCTGGGAGGTTGCAACTTCACGGTGTCGCCGGAATAAGACGACGGTGTAGGTGCCTCGGAGGCAAATTTCTTGCTCGTGCGCTTTGGAGCCAGCGAGGAGACGTTTGGGCCGACATGTTCCATTTGCGGTCGCTGTGGCTTCGTGCCACTTCGGTGCTGGCTGGACACGTCGATGTGAGCAGGTGGAAGTTTCTGACGGCGACCGGCGATGGAGTCTTCCTCGGAGCGAGGCATAAGCTCGGAAAAGGTTGAAGAGACGACACTGATCGTCTCATGATCTTTTGATCGAGGCTCTGAGGCTTTCGATATCGAGTCTGCTTTTACTTGACGGTCTTGAGCAGCGTCACTGTTACTCTCGCTGATCATGCGTGTTGCTTTGGTCGGGCTGAGGCGGCCGGAACTCAGTTTGTGCGTAAATCTACACCAGTCAGAGAAAAAAAAAAGGCTGTATGATAACCAAGACATACGCTTCTGTTATCTTGTCCATTTGTGTCTCTGTCAAGTTCATCCGGATATGCAGCGGCTGGTTTCCACTTCGCTTTCGTGGTGAGAGTGATTTCGACCGTGATGAGGGCGAATTTCGCAGAGAGGACGACCTTATAGAGTGAACTACGGGTGATTCTGGACCAGAGTTCCTTTTCAGTGATTTGATATCCGCTGCGGCAGAAGACATTGGGATAGTTTTGCGAGAGGGTGCAAATGCATATATGTAGCTTCAGCAACAGCCTCCCTCTGGGGTGACGAATACGGATTCACTTGATCATTTGGGAGCAATTGGAGAGCTGTGCATTATGAAAACGGTTTACAACTGCGGGACAAAACATGGCAAAAACAAATGCAAACGGCCATCCAGTTGGCCGTCCAACTCGAGCATTCTGCCAGCTGGCAAAATGTGAAGCAAACGGAGCACATCTTGCCATATGACAGTTACGGAACTACGCCGTACGAATAACAACGCAGTCAGTAGATCTGACGTGTAGTTCATTTTTTTAAGAAAAAAAAAACACCCCCCACCTCCTCTTACAGACGTTGAATGGCGTCAGACTTTCCCTTATCCCGCCCGTTGGAATGCCGGGGATTGCTGTTCAGGGCGGTGGGTTTTTAAAACGCCGCTCGAATGACAGGATCATGTTTACGCGATGTCGCACAATTTGCCTCGTCGCCCATCAGGTGGCCCTCACCTGCGGTGTTGGCGCGTACTCGCGTCCTGTTGCAGGTTGGCCCCGTGATAATCCGAGTCCATCTTCGTATAGATGTGCCCCCTCGACGCGCCCGGCCGCCTTGGACGATTGGCGAGGCCGTCTGTAGGCAGGTCGTAAGTAGCAGGTACCTAACTACCTGTAGATGGCTCGCAGAAGCGGACGCCCTGAAAATCATACCAGCTTGTAGCGTAACAGCTGCGGCCGTGGCATCGTACGGGCACGGCATCTAAGACGGCAAAGAGTCAGCACCACCCACCCAAGCAAGCACACCAAACTCCACCTGACAACATGGGGGCCAGAGCGGCGTGAGCTTTACGCACGCGTCGCTGGGCAAGGAAGCGGAAAAGAAAAAGAGGGTTGACAGGTAAACAGGAATCGAATAATGCCTTCGGTAGTTCAACTGAGAGATAAGAGCATACATGAGTTTTTGAGGGTGGGAGAAGAGGAAGGCCAAGATGCCCTATTAGTCCAGCACCTATGCGTCGGTCGCAGCCTCGAAGGTGCGGGAGCAGATAAATTGCCTGTCCATGACACCCGCCGTTTCACATTCAACGATTTTTTTTCTTTTTTCTTTTTTTATTCTTTTTTTTTTTAAAAAAAAGGAAAAATTCAACTCCCGACACTAACTCCCGACACTGAGGGTTGCGTTCAGCGTGAAGCGCGAGAAACTCTGCACGCAAGGCAATGTCAAACCTTGTGCCAAAGTTTGGGTAACATGACGCCGGCTACCGATACAGTTTTCTAGTCCCAAAGACCATATCTCTTGTCGGGTCTCCATTTTCCCGACGACTGTAAAGAGATATCATTGACTGGCCAACTATGAATGATGAGAATGCACAATGGGCAGATTATGCGGGAGCAAAGATGTCACTCCGTGCAAGTTTGGGGGGCCAATTACGGAGAATAATGCTAGACAAGCTGGGTACCAGCAAGCGAGTCCAGTCCAGGACGCCATGGAAATAACGTGGGGGTTGATAATACAATTGACCCATACTCACCTATGCGCAATCAATCCGAAGATAGGAGCGCCGTCTCCCACCGGAAAAGATTGGCGTCGACGTGTCGAGCCGTTTCTTCCTGGGCGCAATGCTGCATGTAGCAAGAACAGCTAAACGCATCCCGGTCATCTCAACTCGCGGGGCACGACCTCGATGGAGAACCTTGGCAGCCGGACACAAGGAGAAGACACGCAAGAGATCCAGGGCGGCCAGCGACACCGAGACTTATACCGGGCCTGTGGGTGGGAGACTCGGAGAAACGAGTTTCGTGGAAATAGTTTCGAAATATCGGGGCACGAATATAACAACTACAGCCAGGGGGCGATGAGAGACACTCTAGATGTCGGTAGATGGCCTCGGGTACAGCCTGCAATATCTTTCGGAACGCGTCCAACACGAGCTATGTATGCGCGGCGGCGATATAGCTACGGCAGGCGTCACATCCAGGGGAACGAGCACGGAGAAATGAAGGCAGTCCGGGTGCACATCCCATGCTTGTGCGCCACGGCAGTGCGAGAAGAGAGGCTCAAGACCGAGAATGCGACATTTGACGGAGAAAGAACTCGGCTGTTCCTGGGAAGCTGCAAGCTCGGACTGCTGGTGTATTACAAATGAAAGCCCTGAGGGTTCAGAGTTGGAGGCGCGGATCTGATGCGCGGCGGGTGCGACATGAGCGATGGAGCGCGAGGTTGTAAGATGCACTACGGGCGAGGCTAGGCTGCGAAGAGGACTACCGATATTGCTTCCCGTTCATACTGTATTACCAAACGCTGACTGCGACTGGAGACTTTTCGTCTTCCCCGCACAGGCTAACTAGCCAGCAAGCTAGGCCTGCCCTCTCCAACGCAAGCTGAAGCAAGAACCCGATATCACTGGTCGCTCGCAAGGTAGACAACCTAGGAGTGTGATGCCCCCCACTCAATCTCCAAATTGGCTCCAAAGGATGGGAGACGACTCGGGATGATTTGATCACCGGCGCGGGTTCGGGTTTGGTATGCAAGAGCGCAGCGCGAGTCCCCGGCAAGGAGCAATGCTGGGCAAAGGCGGCGAAGGAGGCAAAGGCAGGTGAGCGATGCTCCCAAGAGTATGCCAAGAAGACGTGCAAGATGATAGTGGTGCCGACGCGAGGTTGGCTGATTTCTGTGCAAAGGGCCCGAAGGGAAGGAGATATTACTGAGAGCCTCTGCCCTCCATGCATCGCAATATGTGCGTCTGTGTCAAATTTACGTCATGCTAAGCATGATGGGCACGGAACGGCACGGCTCACACACACACTCACTCACTCACAATGCAACACACGCAGCCAGAGGGTGCTGAGTGTGGGAGTACAGGAGGCGGATGGATGGATGGATGGATGGATGGATGCATGGATGACCAAGAAAGGGGACAAGAAGCAGTGCGATTCCGGCCCGCAAGACACCGGCTGCGATGCTGTGCATCGACATGGCATTAGTAGTGGCGTATTAATGGCAGGCAATGGCAGCGCTCAGAGAGAGAGAAAGCGACAAGGTTGGCAGCAGCCAGCCAGTTAGCTACAGGCCACACAATACTACTGGCAGTACCCCACCACCACTCGCGTCTCTCTCTTCCACTTCCCGAATCTGCTGCCGGGCTTTTAGCTCGCCGCCCACGGCCCACCTCGCTCGCGCTCGTGTCTCCTCCACCAAGTCCACCTACCTCATCCTCCCCCGTTCAAGTTCAAGCCCTGGAGGGAGAACCAACCAGTCAGCCAGTCGTGCCCCCCAAATCTCGTCCCCTTCTGCGGCCAAGCGTCCGCCCTCTACTATTCCGGCATGGCGGATCTCCCAATCATGCACGGGGACGCCTCCCAGACGGATGTGACCTGCACCGCCGCTCCCTTAGCCCGTACTCGGTAGAGCCTCTCACGTCTCGCCTGAATGGATAAATAACTTTGCAGCGCCGGCCTTGGCTGATATACGACCCCTTGTCTCCATTCTTCGTCTGATGACAGTCTTGGCTTCGCAACCTTCTATCTTCCGCATTGACAAAATCCCTACAAGCCCCTCACCGTCTTCGTTTTCACATCTCTCTTGACTTGAACCTTTCTGCAGCCTTGCCTGCTTACTCCCTCCCCCAAACGCCATTCTGGCGCTGCCATGGCGCTGCCACAAACCACCTCTTCCTACTATGACATTGGTATGAGCACGCCACCGTCACCTCCATGCTGAGTCTCGGCCCTGCGGTAACTAACACTCAACTCTAGTCATTGTAGGAGCTGGACCTGTCGGCCTTATGCTCTCGACATGTCTTGCTCGCTGGGGTTACAAAATAAAGCACATCGACAACCGCCCAGAGCCGACGCCTACTGGACGGGCCGATGGCATCCAGCCGCGATCTTTGGACCTGCTTCGCAACATGGGCCTGAAATCCGCCATCATGGCCCATAAGCCCGCTCGTGTGTACGAAGTTGCCTTCTGGGACCCTTCTGATTCTGCATCTGGCATCCAGAGAACGGGTACTTGGGCGTCGTGCCCCAATTTCATCGATGCCCGCTACCCTTTCACCACGCTGCTTCATCAGGGCCACATTGAGCGAGTCTTTATTTCGGACCTGGAGAAGAATGGCGTCGAGATTCAACGTCCATGGACCATTACGGGGTTTCAGTCAGACGAGACGCAAAACCCCGAGTACCCTGTTACGGTAGATCTGCAACACGTTGATGGCACAGCCAAAGAACAAGTCCATGCCAAATATCTCTTTGGTGGTGAGGGCGCGAGGTCCTTTGTCCGCCAACAGCTGAATATCGAAGTGCGCCACAAGGACCCTATTGCCCATGTCTGGGGCGTCATGGATGGCGTGGTGCAAACTAATTTCCCCGACATCAAGGTATGCAAGATCGACCGTGTCTCATTTTTGCGCTTATTCTTACATGGTACCAGATGAAATGCACAATCCATAGCCACCACGGCTCTATCATGGTCATTCCACGAGAGAACAACATGGTTCGTCTCTATATTCAGATCGCGTCCTCAACCGACTCAGACTGGGATCCCAGGAAAACTGCGACTGCAGCCCAAGTCCAGCAGTCTGCCAAGAAGATCCTTCAGCCTTACTCCATTGAGTGGGAGCGTGTCGAGTGGTACTCTGTTTATCCCATCGGACAGGGTTTGTCCGATCGCTACTCTCTGGACCAGCGTGTATTTATTGGCGGTGATGCCTGCCACACACACAGCGTAAGCTCTTCAACCACCAAGACAAGACATTTATGTGCTAACCCGCTCATAGCCCAAGGCTGGTCAGGGTATGAACACGGCCTTCCTGGATGCGCAAAACCTTGCGTGGAAAATACATTCGGTAGAGGCTGGTTTTGCCACCCGCGACATCCTCAAGTCTTATGAGCACGAGCGCCGCAGCGTTGCTGAGGCTTTGCTCAACTTTGACAACCGCTACGCCAAACTCTTCTCGCAGCGACCTCCTGAGCAAGGCGAGGTTGAAGCTGCCTCTGACTCCCGCCCCGCAGATACAATGTCCGACAGCGAGTTCATCAAGACTTTCAAGGAGGGCTGTGAATTCACCAGTGGATATGGTGTATCCTATGGGCCAAACGAGCTCAACTGGTCGCCTAAGCACGGCGCACAATCGTCGTTGATTCATCCTGCTGGCACCACACTCAAGACTGGTCGCATATTCAAGAATTCCGATGTGACCAGAGTGTCCGACGCGAATGTCGTACACCTCGAGCAAGAGATTCCCTGGAACGGGTCTTTCAGAATCTATCTCTTTGCTGGAAATCCCAACAAGACTGCCACTGCCGTGGCTGATTTCGCCCATTGCATGCTCGATAAACGGTCATTTTATGCCAACTACCTGCGAGATGACATTGACACAATGTCTCATCACGAGAAGCACAACCCCCACAGCAAATTCTTCACCATTTGCACCATCTTTGCGGCCAAGCGCCATCAAATCGAAATAGACAAGCAGCTCCCTGCTCCGTTGGCGCGATACCGCGATCATGTATACGCTGACGATCGCTGGGATCGTCATTTCCCCAACTGCAATGCTACTGCGCACGCGCGCATGGGCTTGGATGCCGAGGACGGTGGAGTTATTGTCGTTCGGCCCGATGGCTATGTCGCCATAGTGGTGCGACTTGTCGAGGGAAGCGGAACGATCGAGGCTTTGAACGAATATTTTTCGTCCTTTTGTACAAAAAAGATGGGCGGTCTCACTTCTCACCTGTAAGTTCTGGACGCAAAAGTTGGAGAAAGGCCTCTCTTGCTAACTGAATAATACGGATAGCCCAACGGCGTCGCAGAGATGCATCGATGCTGGCGGTTGGAGACTTGTCGACAGTCCCGAAATCTCTTGCTGATCAATATCTGCGTGCGCGAAAAAAATAACCCGCCCGGAAATTATGATGATTATGATGACGCGACGCGTTTTAAACAGTTCTCTCACAAATCATGATGCGAGCAATGTGCTTGCCTGAGCGAGGCTGCATGGATACCAAACATCTAATTTGTTTATAACAGTACATACCTTTCATATACATGTACATAAGTCTGCATATACATATCTATATACCACGATAAACTAGATAATCAAAATGATCCTAAAGAAAAGTGTTCGGTCTCAAGCTAACCGTTTAAACTTTCTGCTTTTCGCCATCAACACGCACCGGCTGCTGAGTAGTTCCCAGCACATTCCCAGCAGAGATCCGCATCCCAGGTAGTGATGCACACGGTCAAGGTATAGAGGTGCCTTCAAAGACGGCACAGGCAGCACGGTTCTTCCGTCCGTCCCTTCGTTCGCCGTTTTCCTCTAGAACAGACCCCAGGAAACACTTTCCGAACCGGCGTTGCCCTCGCAGGTAAACACACCCTTGGCACCAATCTTGCCGTCGGAGTGAGAAAACCGCCTCAATGCGTCAATCACATCCTGGTCGTCCACGCTGTACGTGATCGACCCGTGAGCGGCGCCATAGATGCCAAAAGTGCAGCCTTCGTTATGCAGAGTCTCGTGGTGCACACCTACACCCTTGTTTTTGTAGCTGCCGCCGTGGATTTCTTGACGATGACCTTGCAGTCAGAGATGGTCGGCTACGCCTCGCTGCCCTGGTCCTCAAACGAGCTGGCGCCGCAGTATGACAGGTTGTCCCGCCAGTTGCACGGCCAGTTGTTCTTGGCCTTGAGCGACTGGTTGTCATCCGAGTCCTTCCAGTTCTTGAGCACCAGGTTCTCGTCGCACACCGTCAGCCGCACGTACCCGGGCGTCTCGAGGTCCTCGATCAGCTGGCTCATCACCTTCGGGTCGTTGGGGTCCGCCTTGACGGACTTGCCGTTGTGCGTCCATGTGCTGACGGCTGTTGGCGAGCAAAAGCACAAAGCGCTGGTAGTTTACCGACCCGCGATATCTCATAAGCTGGGCCACTTTGAGTTGTTTTTTAGAAGAGAAGTTAAGAGAAAAGCGGCAGCCTTGTCTAGAGTTAAAGACGGCGTTTCGCCTCGATGATCTCATCCGCTGCAGATCAGCGCCGCCGAAACGCCTTCCGCTGTCACAGCACACATAATTATGCATACCTCCTCCCACTCTCCCGGCCCAAGACGTGGGATAAGGACTTTAGAAGCTTTCACATACCATTCAAGGAATGCGAGACAAAGCCTGCGAGAATTTGCGGTACCGAGACAAACCCAAGCCAGTAGGGCGCTGCTATCCTCTTTCAACGCGCCAATAAATCGACTGAACTTAGTCTCAGTATACAGACTCAAGTGAAAGCTGCGCTGACTCCTCTCACTTTTTCCACAGGGAGTCGCGGAACTTGGCCGTATTTGGTGCCTCGAACTGTGAAGGCTGTGGCGGATCTTCTTCATAATGCTCTATGGCGCTATAAGGCGATCCGCCGCGCTTCTAGCTTCGGATGTATTAAAGCAGCGGGCCAGTCTTCCATCTTGTAGCACGGAGTACTTGCAAACGCAAGAGCAAGGAGCATATTCGGTACTTCAAGGGCGAGGGACAAATCTTTGTTTTGTACACATCGTGCGCCCAGGCCACCGAGCAGCATGGACTTTGTCATCCTGACAGGACGTAGCAATTTCGAGCTTGCTAATCGCCAGGGAAGGGAGGAGCTGGACCGGCACCGACATCTGGGCAGCAGCGCAGAGTTCACCGTTACGAACGGGGCTCCAGAACGGGCGGGAAAGTTGGCCAATGGCAAAAGCCCCGGTACATGTTTGTCTTGAGAGTAAGGAATCTCGTTCGCGCTTCCAGAGGTAAGCTTTCAATCGGCAAATTACTAGTTGGGTCGGTGAGGACCAGCGAACATCGGCTGTTATATTTTTTCTCGTAGTATCTGCAAATATATTTCTGCCATGTTTTCACGTTGTCTCCATGTGGGGCGGCGAGGCCAGGACCAACTGCCCAAATGAACTGGAAGTGAGCCAGGATCATGCCGATATTCAACCGGCGCGTAGCTCCACTGTAGCACCACTGAACTGCAGCGCCTCAGCGCCTAACTTGCACTTCGCAATAGCATCATTCAGCCAGCGCTTTTCCCGAGCGAGGGCTAAATGGCCAAAACAAGCTGAATGCATCAATGAAAAGGGTGAGGATAGACTTGAGCCATTTTCTGCAGAGTTTCTTACCCTGACGCGAGATATAGCAATCATAACATACATGATTCGCCTCCCTCGCGCTCCAGCTTGTTTTCCAGGATGTTGTCAACCATCCGCTCGGGCTGGTCTTCCGTTGGAGAAGTCGTTCATAAGCTATGTAAGCTCATCTCCACCGAAACGATATCGCGGCTCATACTAATATCTTCGCAGTCCATCATGACCATGCTGCGGCAGAGCACCGCCACCATGAATCCAAGGGCCCAAGGACACTCAAGGCTGCCACTCCAGCCGTCGCGCAGGCTCAGGGGGATAAGAGGGTATGGCTGGATGATAAACAGCCAGGAAGCTTCGCGCATCAGAAGCCAGCTGAGGTCCGCCAGTCACGGGTTGATGCTTCAACGAGGCTAGGCGCAACCCCATTGCTTTCACCACCTCCCTCACCTACAAAGCGCGATGTGGCGCGCCGTTCGCCCAGCAGGCCGCGCAAATTCTTCAACAAGAGCTTTAGCTCGCAGAAAGATGTATTAGGGTTCGATAATCAGCATACGGCAAACACGACAGAGGCGACGCAGTCCGTCAGATCAATATTCAAAGCCAGGCGGCGACACTTTACACGCCAAGGACCGAAGAGGCTCGCCAACCCACGGCTACCAATCCCTATCAGATTCACAGAGCCTCCAAAAAAGCGCCCGCCGCCGACACCTGCTATGGAAGAGCTGCCGGCTCTACACAAACTCAAGCTGGACGAAGAACCGGTTATTTCGACGCCAGCCGATAGCAAGTTTGCAGAGCATCTTCTATCCCCATCATTAGAGGTATACGATTATGTTCCGAGTGTGAAGAAAGAATCATCCATTGATCCGGACGATGCCATCAATGCTCTATTCAACGAAAAGTCACCGTTTTCGCTTGAACTCAACTCGACAGTGGAAGAGAGCATCGAAGCTCAGCGCAAGGCTCAGGTCAGCGACGAAGAAATCACGCGCGAATATATCACCAACATGCACAAGTATGATGAACGCGAGCCTCTCCGTTCACTATTGGTAACTCTGTCTGATGGACTTCAAAAACGGACGACCACCACGATACGTGCGAACCCTGACGCCGTCCTGGCTACGGCGGCCGATTCGACTCCTTTGCGCCGGCATGACTTTTGCAGAGTTATTCCACATAGAGAGTGGCTCAACGACGAAATTGTCAATGGGGTTTTGTCCTGGCTGGACCAGGCAGTTAACCACATCGGCGGCGTCGATGACCCAAAGGCGCAGACGAGAAAGTGCCTGGTCATGACGTCCTTTTACTATAAGCAAATAAAGACGGCCTGTAAGAATACACAAAGAGCCCTCAAGCGAAAGGGCATCACGAAAGATAATCTACTCAACGTCAACACCATCCTCCTGCCCATCTGCGAACACTCGCACTGGACGCTGATGGTCATCAAGCCATCCAGGAGGACAGTCGCGCACATTGACTCAATGAACCCGAGAGGAAGCAAGTTGGTCACAGACCTCGCACTACGATGGATGCAGGACGCTCTAGATGACAAGTTCAGGCCGGAGGAATGGTCGGCAGTTACATACACGCACCCTGCGCAGACCAATGGATACGACTGCGGTGTACATACGATATGCAACGCGATTTGCGTGGCGACGGGCGTCAACGCCTTGGGCGCGTACAAAGCCATTGAGATGCCTGATCTGCGGCTGCAGATGTCAGCAGTTCTTGTGAACGGTGGGTTCACAGGAGAGTTGGACCTCCTGGGACTGTAAGCCTGGGCTACCGCCAACGGCTAGAGAGCCGGTTGAGCCGGTGAGACTGAAGAACGTCTGTATCATAATAGCTGCTCTTTAATTACGATATACCATATACCTGTGCTACTACTCAATATATACTGACTGATATACTGATATTGTTTCTGTATCCCTTGTTGGATTGTGCTGGTTCCAACTTGCAACAGAGCGGCTTGCCTATTACGGCATACATGGCTATTCACATGTCTCCAGCTACAACACCTGAAGTGGTTGGTCTTCCGAGGCGCAACATCATTGTGTCTCTGCAAGGATAGTAGCTTCGTTATCCGCAGGTAGCCGAGGCGGGTGTGGACATAACAGACCGGAACTTGGCTGTTTAGTTCGCGCGTACAAGACTAGTCGTCAAAGTACGACCGACGACGGGGCGGGAATCTCAGCTGACAGTCGAGCTAAAAACTAGGCAGTCATATAATGGCAGAATTTTTCTTTCCTACCCTACCTGCAAGAACTCTTTCTGCCCAGTAATAAAGATTTGGACGCGTGTGGTGGGTGTTAGCGCGCAGAAAGTGAGAAGGAGAAGCGGAGAAGAGAAAAGTTGACAGCTACGCAATGACCATGTCTAGCCCATCGGGTCCGAAGACAGTTGGGGCCTGGCTTCCTGTGGTGCCAGTCCAGTTTGGACGGCTGAAGAAGGCAAAAAGAAAAAAACTTGGCAAAGGCGATTTCTTCTCGGCCGGGAACCCTCGAAGGATTGTGCGATGGGCCGTGGCGCTGGTGGATCTGAAGGATGGTATAACTCGATTATGTGCGGTGATGCTGTCAGGGATCCAATGTGGCTTGCGAACAGATTTTTCTTTCGCGGTCTATTTCTTTCGCCTTCCTTAGTCTGCCTCTTCATGCATGCATGATGAGCATCTCCGCGCACGCGCGGACTCGTCTCAGGGACAAGAGGATTCCTGGCCGGCCTAGCCCCCAAAAAGGATGCTTCAGGGGGTGGGAAGAAGTTCAGGTCGGGGTGGCCGCCGGGTTGCAGCTGAGTAGGAAACCGGAGCCTGTAACCCGGAGAGCGAACGGGAGCCAAGCAACCTTTTTTTAGGCTTGGTGGCGCCAAGGGCCCCGGGCTGGCTGAGTAGTGTCAGCCACTGAGTTAAGAGTGAGGAGAAAAGAGGCTGTTCAGTCCGATTTTCCTTGGTCAATAGCATGGCCCTATGTAACCAGCGGTCGGTTGTGTTGAATTAATTAATGCTGCAGTCGGGGACATATATTGTTAGAGGTTGCGTTGAGCGGATGCGAGTGCACGGCTGTTTAATATACCGGTAATATGCGTACAAGGTAGTCTTATTAATGTGAAGAGATAGTGGCAAGGGCTGAAGATTGCAGGTGGCTTCGCCACAATATCTGACGACCGTCCATCTGTCTAACGCGGGTGAAATTGCTGGGCCGATGTTTGAACCCTGTTTGCGGTGTCGGGGGATGAACTCGAACAATTCACCTAGTGGGGAGCGTTGCGGGTTTCCCGCAGAGGGGAGCACCGGTCCAAGGTTTCTATACCGTTGAAACTTTTGGCTTAAACGTGTCCGCCTCTAGTTTACGTTTGCTCTTGCAGTGCTAGCCCAGGCTGAACCAGTGTCGTGATCAATGGACGAATGGACGCTCGGCTGATTAAGAGACTACATTCTTGTCCGATGCACCTGTGTTGACTCGATACCACCTTTAATGATCTTTGCCTCTCGACAACGCCAGGGTACTGTGGCGCATTTTGGCTTCTCAATTCGCCTCGCGGGAGCATCCGCTGCTGCCAAACATCGCGAGTCAGGAAAAGAGTTTTTTATTCCGTATTGAGAGACGAGAGGAGGGGTGGTTAATTTGGGATGTGCAGAATGGACGAGGTCATTGAGCAGCCAGGTGATTGGCGGTACGAGGCGAGGAACGCCTCATGCATAACAGATCAAGAATAGGCAAGGCAGTTCAACGGGTTGTGTTGCATTGAATGCAACTACCGCCACCCACCGTTTTTAGCGGAAACTATGGGCAGGGGGGAAGCTGTCACTGCAGGCAGTTTCTCCCCAAATGCCGAAGCCGAGACAGTTGCACATGCAAGTGTGCGCGCGCGGCGAGTTTGGCATACAACGTAGAGGTTACCATTGTTCCACGAGAAGCAAATGTGCTGCAATGGCTTTAAGCTTGGTCGTGCGCCGTCTGAAAATGCGAAAAAGGGTGGCATCTCTGCATCGTGCTCATTGGCCTGAGCCGCACGCCGTGGCTGCCACACCGTTTCGCGATACAAGAGACAGTGTGGCTCGCTGTGACGTAGCGACACCGCGATGCTACTGGTGCTGGCTCGTGGCCCATGACATTGTGCGCCAGCCTCCGCATCACCGTGGCCGCCACGGCGAAGATCACTTTCCATCCCCTGGTGCAGGCCATAAAAAGAACGTCGGGCACATCACCTGAATGGTGTGAAGATGCGTGATGGCCGGCGGGGCCACCTACGACGATGTCCGGAAACGGAAAAAGTCGCCTGATACCCGTAGTGTGAATGTTGTGATTAAAAGCTTTCATGTGCATTCTTTACTTTTAACGGCCTTCCTTTCGAGAGCGGGATATGATCACAGAACGACGAGAAAACAAAGCAAGTTTCCACGAGGCTTTCAATTCTGAAGCCTATACGCTCTGCCATAGGCTCGATTGATGTTGCAGCGGCTAAGCCCAACTCTAGCAGGGCGCTGCGAATCTCGCATGCCCACGACGCACCATCTTCCACAAGCTCCCAACCGTACGCTGCCGGTCGCAAAGACGGCTTCCTGTGCCGCGCAGACGTGCAGCGACTGGCAGATGGGATGGTGTGGTTGGTGGTGTGGTCAGCGTACAGTAGCGTCACGGCCAGGGTGTGTGGTACTCGTTATCCATGTATCCAACGGGCAGCACTTCTCGTTGTAGGGATGGTGCCCGAGATGGAGCTCCACGGAGTAGCAGGGTTTGGGGGCTCGGTGTGCTCATCAATTCATCATGCATTTGGAGCTCGCTTCCTCGAAGTGGAGGTGTCCTGGCAAGAGGTGAGTGGATTTAGAGCGGAGGGTAGCAGTGTAAATGGGATCGTCTGTTAACGGAGCTTCTTCCTGTCCTGTGTGTCCAATCCGAATGCAAGAGCTGGGGTGTGGAACCCAGCATGGAGCGGGGGGATAAGCATGCAACCTGAAGATGGGAGACTAAAAAGCAAAAAAAGAAGAGAGAAAGAAGCGGAAGGCAGATTTCTGAAAGAAGAACTAAGGAAGAGGAGCAGAAAATAGTGCCAATAAAGGCAGGGGACCCTAGGGACGTCCGATGTGACGCCGGAGAAGGACAATCTTGGATTGTTACAGCACAGGCGGAGAAGGCTGGAGGAGAAGTCGGAACTCGGCACTACTCCTGAGTATTATTGAAGAGAAATGCGCTAGATTGAAGGGATAAATTGGCCAGCAAGGACCACCATGTCCATAAGAGCAACCGTGTTCGATGTAAGACGGCGATTTTTACCTCTCACTTGTGGAAAGATGAGGAAAGCAGGCCGGCGCCGGCGCCGCGACGACACACCAGCAAGCCGGAGCAGGTCTTAGTGCGCGGGTAGTGTTTTCTTCTTTGGGGCAGACCGAGAACCCCGGCTTTTCTGTGATATTATAGTTTGGTTTATTCGGTGCGTTGATTCCGGAGCCGGCAGCCCAAAGAGATATAAATAAGAGGAAACGGGTCAAGCTCAGAACTCAAAAATAGCAATTGAGGCGGCGTCGACAGCGCTAGCTGCAGAAGCTACAATCAAAGTCGGTCTGGCGCAGAGTAGCTGAGCAACGGTCCAGTTTACCCGACGTTTCTTTCAGTTCGAGATGGGGCAGGATGCCGTGTGTGTTGAACGAGATATTTTCAGCAGTGGTTGCGCTGATCGGCGCGTGGTTATTATATCGTGTTAAGTAACAGGAACGTCGACCCGATGGGAGCGAGGACCGGCGTGTGGGCATATCTCACAACGGCCCTCGGATCGCTGCGGGCTGGCTTCGACCCCAATGCATATCACAGCCTATGGGAGATGGGCACAACCGCCGGACGGCGAACGGCGTAGTGCTAGGCTCGGTTTCTGGAAGGCCGGGTGGCTTTACAAGCATGCAGTAAACAATTTGGATGACATGACGAACAGTGACAAGGCATGTGCTCCCCGTGACAGCTGCATTTTCGTTTTTTATGCCGCCAATGGCTTGACTAAAACTAAAAAAAAAAAAAAAAAAAAGATAAACAAACTAGCGGGGAGTAACCAATGCGTCGCATGTCTGCAATGTCAGAGAGCGTCGTGTCCGTGAATGGCTGCTGATACGGATCAGACGACATGCGGTCAGGCCATGCGAGCAAGAGCAAACAATAGGATTTCCTGCTCGCGGGATGACCGTCGTGGACCGTTCGTGCTGGACAAGGGATGAAAAAGAGGGATCCGCAATATATGAATGTGGCGTTTTCTCCGGGGTGCAGCATCGAATAACTTGATGCTCTTTTGCTTTGCGCAGTAAGCGCCAGTGCAGTCTTGTACTAAGCATCAGGCTACGCCGATATTAAGGGAGAGTCTGCAACTTCAGGCACATTTTGTAAAACGGACTGGAACCAAATCTCGGCAACGGCCGCGGCGTCGGGCCAAGACTGGTGATTGGGTGATGCGGAGCGGCGCTGCACGGCATGACCGAAGGTCGTACGAGGTTGCTCGTTGAGCGGCGCCCAGCGATAGGCGCAACAGTATCTACTGGCTATGGGGGGGTGCTTGCTGTGCACAGCAATGTCGGTTGTCAATTTTTTTAAGCCTTTGTTTGCTTTCTTCCGGCAGCTAAGCACGGGTCAGCCTGCACGCAAAGGGCGGGGGAGGACCGTCTGATGGGGGGTGCGCCGGCGGGCAACATGGAACAATGAAATGACACTTTTGATGTGACTGCACAGTAATCAACGAGCTGGCCGAGAGGGATGACAGCGTCCGTGAACCAATGTCGTCAGCGAAACGTGCTGGTCCGAGTAAGTGACCTCGCAAACAGGCGTTCGGGAATGCCGGGGGGGTTGATTTCGTGTGGGTTGGGTTGTGTGCGTGCGCTGTGGTGTGTGCGCGCACGCGCATCTGCAGTAGCGATGGCCGCAGGCAATCGAGAAAATAATCACGCGAAAGAAGGGGGTTAACTTGAGACGGCTTGATCAATGAGCGGCGGCGCAGGGTTTAACAGGGTCAGAATTCAGCGAGGCCAGGGTGAGAGGAAGAGAAAAAAAATGCCCGAGTCGTTTGTTGGAGTCGGCAAGCAGCGTACACGAGTCGTTGAGAATCTGCAGCCCCCAGCCCACCACTGGCCGGCCACCCACCATACACCGGCGCTGCAGCGAGAGCGTTGTGCACCCGTCCACCCGCCCGCCAGAACGCTGGCGCCACAGGGCTGGCCAACAGCACACCAGCACCAGCCCAACGCCACGCGCACCGCACGCCGGGGAAGCAAACATGGCTACTGGCGGCGACGAGTCGTGGTCGTGGTGGGGGGTTTCTTGTTGGCCACGGCGTGATGAGAGAGAGGGCTGAAGTGACGGTGAAGGAAAAATCACACAGAACAAGGGCGGCATCGGGCGACAATCCATTGTTCTGGATTGCCAAGACCCAACGAGTGGCGACGGATGCTGGTCCCGTTGCCGGGCGCCGCAAGAGTCGTCCCGCCTTCTGTGCCCTTTTTTTTTTATTCCGCGTTCAATGCAGCCTTATCTACACCTCAATCTGGAAAATTTTCTTTGCGATGGGGAATGAGAATGGGAAGAAAAGAAAATTCTGCAATTGCACCTGGACGGCAATTGTTTTACTTTGCCGTGATTGCGGTCAAGATCTCAATGGTGCGTTTCGCCAACGTCCAGTCGCATCATGCGGTCAAAACCAGAGTGGCTACAAACAACTCCATAGACAGGAAAAATCTCCGTATCTTGTGGATCAATTGAGCAAGTAAATACGTATTCTCGTAGCTGAGTACCAGTATGGACTGACTGATGAGTGCGAAAACCCCCCTCTGCGAGAGAGAATGTATTACGTAGTGGAAAGAAAGGAAGAGTAATGGACAAGAGAGGTGGACGAGTTGGGTGGTGCGGTGTTGGCACGTTTGTAAACTGGGTCTGTCAGTTTCCCATGTCCCGGTCTCGTCACGCTGAGTGTGGGCTAGACGAGGAAACTGGAGACTAGCAGCGGGAATCGCAAGTTGACGGTGTGTCGTGCAAGCGTGTCCAGTCCTGTCTGTCTGTTGTGCATTGCTTCGCCATGGTAAACGCGCCAGGCCGGAAAAAAAAAAAAAAAAGAGAAAAAAAAAGGAAAGAGAAGAGTGGGTGGCATGACGCCGCAATTGGTCACGACTCTGGACTTCTAGCGTGCTTCTAGCGCCATGTTCGCTCTGTTTTTGGCTCAGTGGGCGATCCACCTACAGAAAGGCCCACCAGAGTGGCCCCGCTGTTCGCTGTTCTTGCACGTACCAGTAGCGGCCTGGCCAGATGACTTGTTTTGTCCCCAATGGGCGTTTTGGTCTGCCTGACAGCCTGGGGGCTATCACTAATACCGGGTATTGCCTGCTACAAGTACAAGTACGGATACCCAAACCCAAATGCTAATGGGTCAATCATGGCCTATTGAAATGTCGATGCGCTTCGGCTCCGACGCTGGAATGCTGGCTGGGAATACATGTACGGAGTATGCACGCCAAGTTGCATCTGCCCTGCCCTGCCCTGCCCTGCCCTACCCTGCCCTGCGACCTGCGACCTGCGACCTGCGTGCCGCATATCATTTTTTCTTCTTCTTTTTAAGCTCTCTCGACGAGCCGTTTACAGGCTGCCAGAAACTCTAATGCGGCTGCGTCTTGGGGCTTTCCGTCTGTGCTTTGTCCTGCTGCTGCATTTCTTGACGTGCTGGGCACTCTGGCGGCGCTCGCAAATGGGTCTACCCAGTCACCCACCCAGTCGCCCACCCACTCACCCACCCACTAACTCACCCAGCCCAGCGAACAGCCAGCAGCATTGCCAGCAGTTGCGTCAGAAATGTGGGTCGATTGCACAGCCCAGCCCGTTTCCACCACGCATCGACTCAGTTTCAAAGGGACGGGGAGCCAGATGAAGAGTCACCAGAAAACCAATGTGCTGTCAATATTTCTTTACCCATTTCTGCCTGCTTCTTTTGAATAATTATTCTCTTTTTTTTTTCTTCTGCCGTTGCGCGGGGGGAGAGAATGGAACATTCAAGTCTGCCTGCCGCAGCGCGCCGGAATGCCGTCGGCTGGCTGGTGCGACGGAGAGGGCGCCTGCCAGGTGCCGTAGTCGGGTACGGGCGCTGCTAGCGATCAGCTGCCGTCATGTGTATTTCGTGGCTTGACGACCAGTGCAATGGGCAAAAGTTGATGGCGTGTCGACCTGTCACTCGTAGCGATGTGTGTACTCCGTAATCCGTACTGGTAAACGGAGGGCGAGGCGCTCACTCCTCTCACCGTGTGTCGGTTGTGGGACAGACACGACACTGCAGGTAGGTGCTTGCGCCGGGTAACTACCAAGTAGCTCAGACTGCACCGGACGGGCATCGGCGTGTGAGCTGTTGTTGGAAAAAGCCCACTGCAGGGCTCCCGTACCCAGCCCAGTGCCGTACACCAAGATGGGCCTGCAGATACTTTTGACATACCTGATCAAGCGCCGACGGCCACGCACTCGCAAAAGTATCGTGCACGTACCACACTAACAAGGTTGCCAGCGCGTACGACTGCCGTCAGTGGCCTGGGGGACCACGCCCACCACGCCCCAGAAAGCCCCAAAAGACTCTCGCCACTTGGTAAACACATCATCCCATTCTCCCAGCATGGCTGCAGGTCAAGAATGGAATACCACGGCAATAGCTGCGGGCAGATGTGAGATGAGGGTGTGAGCGGGTAACGCGGTGCATGCAGCAGCTAGGGACGACGGAAGCATGCCATTTGCTCGTTTTTATTTAGATTTTTTTTTTTTCCCCTTTCCCTTGCCTTGGCCTCGAGGCGGGTCACGGGAGTGCAGACATGACACAGTAATAAAGCGAGCAGCACGCCTGCCAGCAACTGCAAGCCTGTGCAGGGAATCCCCCAGCGGGTGGTGAGTGGTGAGCTGGTTCAGCACCTGGCAGCGCTGGGCTGGGCTGAGCTGGGCTGCGCTGGGCTGCGCTGGGCTGGGCTGCGACGCACTAGCCACGCCAAATGTTCTAGAAACAACGGGGGACGGCACAGAAAAGCTTGTGCGGTACCTGTGATTCAAAGCAAGGGCTGGCTGGCTAGCTGGCTGGCTTGTCGGCCGCCCGACAAACTGGTCCGGGTACGACAAATAGAACAACAAAGGGGGTGTTTAGAAGGGCGGAAAGAAGGAAAAGAAAATGCCAAGGCAGGATGATCAAGTATTCAAGCCACTATAGCGAAATCGTGAAACGTACAAGTACATTAATTCAACCACCAATTGGCACATACCAAGTACAGCCTCTGCTCCATTCTTGGCTCGGCCGATGATTGGCGGCTCTGCTGCCACCGCGTGCGTCGAGCCTCTTGCGTCGCCTCCCAAAATGCAGGCAAAAGTGAGTGTGAGTGTGAGTGCGAGTGGCCTTGCTTGCCTTGCTTGCCTTGGTCCCGGCTGGCCTCTCTCTCTCTGCCTCTGCCTATCCCTGTCCGAGAAGCTTCTTAGCATCTGGGTCGGTTTCCAGGCCCGCTTCTAGCGTGGCCCACACGCTTGTCCTTCTGCGTCCCAGTAGCCCAGGGTGCCCAGCGACCACCGACCAGGGGGGGCAAGGGGAGGGGCGCCTGCATGGGCCATTTGGGAGAGGGGCGTCTCCTCTCACCCTGCTCTGCCTGTCGCTCTCCCCGGACTCGCTCCCGCGACACGACTCTCGCTGGATTCGCTGCTTAAACGTAGTTGCCCGTAAACCTGTTCGAGCCAGCCCAGGCAGAGAGGGAAAAAAAAAAAAAAAAAAAAAAAAAAGAAGAAGAAGCAAAAAGCTCCGATCACACCCTGTCCCCCTCCGCCCATTCCCACTCTGCCATCGCCCGCACGTCTTGGTCCTGGCTCACCCTCTCTCTCGCCCTTGTTCCCCAGCGGCCCCAAAACCTTGATGGGTGTAGAGTTGCTTAAACATACGCCAGGCCATGTCCAAAGTGCCGCCCACCCCCTCTCCCCATCCATCCATTCTTCCACAACTGCTCCGTAATCCGTACACTATATTGTATTGCCATTCCCCCCTCCTCCCCTCCATTTCACTTTGACTCTTCGTCTAGCTACCACAATCCGTTTTTTGACTTTCTAGTGGCAGACGACCGCCGCCCTGCAAGCCACCACCACTAAACTAGACGACAACCACCACCGGCACTGGCACCTCCACTACGCACCTCTCTAATACCGTCCCCTCCCCGCTTCCAGCGTTTTCAACTGTCTCTGCTGCCGCACACTCGCGCACCATCTTCTCCAACGCTGCATTCCGGCGACTCCCTCCTCTCCTCTCGCCGTCCTCGCAAATCCGGTTCCAGTCTCGCTCCCGGATTCCATCGACAGTCGCTTTCATTCTGTAAAAATTACTCAGGACTATCCCTCTCGCTCTTTCTCCCGCTTCTTTCGGCACACATCTCGACTCTCTCGTCCGACGTCGGCAAAAGAACATCAATCACTCACACGTTCCTCAAACATCCGCTACCGGCACTCTGGTCGAGACGTCTTGGTTCCACCGCTGTATTCTCCCGTACGCCCTCGTCGCTCAACCACGTCTTGTGTACCGAGTACGCGCAAACCCGACGCAATTTTTACCACGTCGCTCGCATTTGCTACACCATACAAAACATACCCGACGACACGCCTCGCCTCGCCTTCGTTCGCCTTCGTTCGCCTTCGCTGCGGCCTTCTGTTGCGCCCTTCCCAATCCGAGTTGCTCCAAACAACTTTTTGGGTCTGCTGCAATATTCGGTCCGCCCTCAGCCTTTAAATACAACCTCCCGGCGGGGTAACGAGTAGACATGGTTAGCCTCATGGTAGATCTGTCTCCCAGTCCCACTGAACTTTCTCCTCGGCCCTCATCAGCCTTTGACGACTTTTACGAGATCGATACATCCTCGCGCCCTGCCAGCGAGCTATTTGCCTCGCGCCCGGGCTCCCCCAGATACACCATGGCGACGCAGCAACCGCCTACCCTGACAGAGATTCTGCTCGACGTCTCACCACCTCCCTGGACCCTCACGGCCTTCATGGCCTATCTCTCGCAAAATCACTGCATGGAGACTCTGGAATTCACCCTTGATGCTCAGCGCTACGCCAACTTTTACCAGGAGCTCGCCTCCGAGCCCGCCTCTGCCGCCGACGCCAACCTCCGTCTTGCTGCTCTGTGGGAGAAGCTCATGCAGGTCTACATTGTTCCCTGCGCCACTCGCGAGGTCAACATCCCCTCGCGTGTTCGCGACCGCCTGCTCAACACCAGCTACAACCCTGTGCCTCCTCATCCCTCGGTTCTCGACGAGGCTGGCCGCATCATCTACGAGCTCATGAACGATTCTCTCCTCGTTCCCTTCCTCGAGTCCGTCGCTCCCATTCACATTGAGCATGGTGATGAGCAGGTTCGCTCTCCCCGCTCTCACACCACGAGCAAAAGCCGCACCAGCCAGAACCTTGAACTCGAGGGACTCACCGATGACAGCGAAGGAAACTCTCCTTCCGCCAACGAACCCATGACTCCGCCCACCACTCCCCCAACCTCATCGGACTGGGTCTTCCACGCTTCCCCCGGTGGCCTGCAGCGCGCTGTGGCCGCCCACAACAAAGGCTGGAAAAAGGTGAGCGAGAAGCTGGGCTTCACTCGCAAGGCTTCCAGCCGACGACCCAACGCTACCTCTTCCTCAAGCGGCCTCTGCAGCCGCCGTGGCAGCGGCAACAGCGCTACCTTATGAAGGTTAGTCGCTTCGCCTGCGCCCGGCAACACTGCCAGAGGTCGTCAACTGGTTTATTTTCGGTTCAGAAACGAGCATCAGCGTGTATAACATTTCGATGATTACGGCGTCCGCTTGGTACCCAAGCGATCCTGCACTGCCAGCGTCCCAGCCACTGACGACTATGGCTGGGAGGCTCAACGGCAACGCGAATAGAAAGCGACTGCATCTTTACTACTCAAATATTTCTTAATCCTTGACGACACGGTACGGGATCACGAAGGCGATTCATTATTGGGTTTCGATTTTTGGTGTTTTTAGGCGAAGCATCTCATGTCTCTTTTCAGACGTGACTTTGCGTGTTTGTCACTCTTATTTTCTTCTTCTGGCTGTTTGAACAGCGAGCAACATTGTTTCTCACATAGATGGCATGGCATGAAAGGCGGAGTTGGGATCTATGGTTTTTTTTTTTTTTTCTTCTCTTGTATATTATTACGCATTGGGCGTTTTTCACCATTGGTTGGCATCGCTTTGGTTCAGCCTCCAGCACATTATATCTTCTGGCATAGCTTCTTCTTCAAATGAGACTTTTGGCTCTGCGTGTACGCACCAGGCCACCTTTACTTTTCTCAACATACCTCGACCACATAATGCCTCGTGACGTCTGCCAACCTAACCTAGTATAGCTCGCTTCCATGTAGCAGGGTCGAGTAGATGGACTCGCTAAGTGAAATACATGTTTGGGCACAAGTGGATTGCCGCAAACACCGAAGGCAGGACAAACATGGGGGCATGAGGCGCCACGGCGTTTGCCGGATCGTCAGTCGGTCATGTCTCCTCGAGCACGATGGTATCAATTTATTAGGCCTGCACAATGACGTGCTCGAACAGTAAGACGCTCGGTTCTTGGTTTCTATGGTTTATATTGCCTTTTCGTTTCCTGTGTTATTTTTTTTATGGTTTCTTTAAAGGTCAACAATCATCGCCCCAGATCTATCCCAGCCAGCCTTGGCAAGTTTTGACTCTAGAATATACAAGGAATCCAGTAAGAAAAAGAACTAGTAAAGAATAAACAAAAAAAGAAAGAAAGAAAGAAAAACCAAACACTTTTCGTATATGTATGTTGAAGGCAGACGGCAGATAATAAAAGGACAGAAGAGAAGAAAGGAAATATAACCCCCCAAAGAATAAAATACACTCTTCACCTTGGTCGGCAGCGTGAAGACCACCTCTCTCTTCCACCACCGGGATGACGGCGAGAGTTGCGTAA
Organism: Lecanicillium sp. G3; assembly: GCA_037575805.1. NCBI lineage: Eukaryota > Fungi > Ascomycota > Sordariomycetes > Hypocreales > Cordycipitaceae > Lecanicillium > Lecanicillium sp. G3. The sequence continues at coordinate 207,633 of JAZHPD010000033.1, forward strand.
TATGAATGGCACAAGACCTATATCGCTGCCTGCCTGCCTGCCAATCTATCCATGTGGGGTGCGAGAGGGGGCGTGGATTACATCGAGGCGCGCGTCGGCCTCGTGCCCTCGTTATTCTGCATCCACTATCGAGTCCCTCCTCTTGGTCGTTACCTCTTTTTTTTTTTTTTTTGTCTATCCCTATCCCAGTCATCGTTTCGACAAGTGCACCCGGTGACCTGTATTTTAATTTTAATTTTCCAAGAAAAAAATTCAAACAAAACAAACAAAAAGAAACCAAACCCGTTATCTGCCCCGCTTATGTAAAGGAAGCCCTTCTTTACTTCCTTGCCCATATGCCAGATTGAAACACGGACGACGGCCCCGCCTGTCTAGGTATGACTCGGTCGGCTTTGAAGGCAGAAGCGCACTTCAGCCCGTCACGTCGTTGACTGAAAGTGGATTCACCCAGCGCCGGCGGAGTGCGGACGTCGACAAAGCGGCAGCTGGGCCATCCCGTGTATTCCTTCCAGAACCTGACTGACCGTGCTTCTCCCCATTATGGTGGGTGGCATGCTGAAATTAAAGGCACGCCCTCTCTCACCTAGGTGACAGGGACAGGGCTTCTTCCTTTACGCGTTGGGCTTGACTCGTTCAGTTTAGTCCTCCTGGGGCTTGTCGTGTCGCGAGTACATGTTCCACTCGAGCGAGCTGGCAAAGTCGAGCTTGTTCTGTTCAACCTGCTGGCGGGTGACCGACAGCATAGGCTGCGGGAGACCCATGTACTTGAGGAAGTCGACGGCTATACAAAGAGATTAGTTCTCGGTCTCCAGAGCAGCTGAGGCATATGCCGCCGCGAGGTATTTGACGGCCTCTGGGAGCACTGCGGATGGGGAACGTAGACTCACAATCTTTCCACTCCTTCTCTTGTCGGGCCTGATCCCACTTTAGTTCTTCGGCCATGATGTCAATGACCTTGGGCAGAGACTCGAGGGCCGCTTGTGCGCTGAGGAACGCCAAGCGGGTGCGCCTCGCCAGAATGTCAACAGGCGTCTGTGCGTACTCGTGCCGGCACGCATAGCGCACTTCGCCGTCAACGAACGGGTAGAGTTGGGAGATGCGCTCACCGCGGGCGGGGAATCGCTGATTGGTCTGGCCGCACAGAGAGGCAACGGTCCAGGCACGGTCGCCGTAGCTCTCAGTGAGATGTTTGGCAACCTCTGTCTCGATGCCAAAGTACTGGATGAGTGGGATGAAGAGCGTTTTGCTGAAGCCGTGGGCACCAATCAATCTGACGTTGTGGGTTTGGCATTTGCCGTCCAAGATGGCGCCATCGTCCACCAGGTTGGTTCCACTCACGCGAGGAGCATTGACAAACGCCTTGGTCTTCAGCCCGAACTCCGAAACGGCGACATCGACACAGTCCTCGGCCATTTGACGATAAGTCGTCCACTTGCCACCAGCGCAGGTCAAAAGTCCAGAGGGAGAGACGTCAGTGAGATGGTTGCGTACGAGCGACTCAGTGTTCTTGGCCTTGGGGTCCTTGACGAGAGGTCTGATACCCGACCAAGCGGCCAAAACGTCGCCACGGCGCACGCGAATCTCGGGTGACAGGTACTGGCGAATCTCGTCCAGAATCCACTTGATGGACTCCTCGTCCGGCATCGGGTTGGGGGAAATGGCGCAGGGAGAGTCGGTCGTGCCGGCAATGGTGTTGCCCTGCCAGGGCAGGAAGAAAATGACACGGCCGTCCGAGGTCGACGGATCCAGGAGACCCATCTTACCAGGGCTGTAGTATCCCGGGAGGATGATGTGCACGCCAGAAGACGGCGCGACAATCTCCTTGCAGCTCTCGTCGTCCATCTTGCGGATAGCATCGGAGAAGGGACCGGTGCAGTTGACGACGCACTTGGCCTTGACCTTGAAGTCTTGCGGAGGCTTTCCATCGCGGACCGCAATATTGTCGCGGATTGTTGCTCCGCAAAGACGGCCACTGTCGTCCTTGAGAAGGCCGGTGACTTCAGTGTGGTTGGCGACGGTGGCACCGTAGAGGGCAGCGGTCATTGCGATGGAGACGTTCATGCGCGAATCGTTGTGGGCTCCGTCGTAGTAAACCAGGGCACCAACCAAGCCGGTCTGCTTGAGCATGGGGAACGACTCGAGGGCCTTGCTTCGCGTGAGAAAGTACGAGCTCTCAATGTTTTCGCTTCCGGCCAGTAGGTCGTAAAACTTGGTTCCGGCCCAGTAGTACGGCGCCTTCCACCACGCGTCAAGCGGCAGCATGATGGGCAGCCACATGCTCAGGTGCGGTGCCGTCTGCAAGAAGTATTTGCGCTCGGTAAGGGCCTCGCGAACCAGCTTGTACTGGTTGTAATCGAGGTTCCAAACGGCCTTTTCCAGGTAGCGAACGCCACCGTGGACGAGTTTAGTACTCTTGCTGCTGGTGCCGCTGCTAAAGTCGTCGCGTTCTACAACGGCAACGCGAAGGCCGCGAGTGACGGCGTCGAGGGCAACGCCGGCACCGGTCGCACCGCCGCCAATCACAAGCATGTCATACTCATCGTCCTCGGAGCCGTTGCCGCTGAGACGGAGGGCATCAAGCTGCTCCTTGCGGGACTTTACGTGCGGGAATCGCGGCATCGTGAAGGAGCCATCAGGGCCGTAGGTCGGAGGCGGGACGGCGGCCGACTTGGAACCGGGGAGGGTTCGGGGGCGGTAGCTGTAGAACACGACAGCTCCGGTCGTCACGACCACTCCGGGGAGCAGCATGCGACGGAGTATGCTTCGACCGGCTGACATGGTGGCGGTCGTTTGCTAGATCGTCGGGTGTCGAAGATTTTCGTCGGGAGTGGCGCGACGGAACCGTGGTTGTTGCAATTGCGCAGTTGTAGGACGTCGGCAAGCCTCGATGACGCTTGTCCCTTTATTACCAAGTCGTGGCTGGCGCGCAGCAGCAATCTAGCGCGAGAACTTCTTTCCGGATAAAAATGTGGGCTGACGTCAGATCGCGGCTCAACTGTTGGCGGGCTCCCGGGCTCGGGACCTGATGTCTCAAGGAATTTGGACAAGGGCGCTCGGCAAACACTGGGCAGATTAAATTGGAGTGTGGGATATGGAATTGGCGATGAAAAAAATGCGAAAGAGGTGAGATAAAGGCCGCTACGAAAAAGTACAGCTGGTGTCGGGAAGCCTAATGGTCGGTCGTGTCGTGCCCTTCGTAAGTACTCGGACCGGCAGCACCCCAGTGCGCCAAAGGTTATCCGTGCCACCGTGCTGCGCGCTGAGAGGCAGAGCAGAGGAACGCGCAGCCCAGCCCAGCCCAGCCCGCAATGCGCACAACTGCCCGCTCCGCGAGGCTCCATTATTACTGAGGACCAAACTAATCGCAAATAACCTTGCTGTCCTGAGAGCAATACTGGTGCAGCAAATTAAGACCTCAGCTGTGGGCTGAAGTTCCCGCCCGTGACGCAGCCTCCTGTTTTGCCCAATTGAAGCCGCCGTAGGCTGCACACTTCTGGCGTGCGATCGCCACGATGAAAATGAGCACAGCCGTCATGTAGCAACAGGGCTTGTATGCGACAGTACAATAAGGTGGGGGGTCAGCCGGTCGCAAAAATTTACTCTATTCTCTATCTTCGCTGTCGCGTTTCATCGTGACCATCCGGACTGGACAATCCTCAGTTGCTTTCTGCGGCTTGCAGTAATTCGTCAGCCAACCTTGCCAAGTAAAACTTGCGCGTCTCCTCCGGCAGCTGCTGGAACTGCTTTGCAATCTTGGCAACGTCCTGCCGCCCCTTTTCGTATGCAGCTAGATCCCTGTTGCCGTACACATCTCGACCCGTCGCATATCCGGTGTCAAGGTCGCGGAAGAAGACATTGACCGCCACACTCATATCGGTCGTTGGCGTGGCAGTATGTAACCACAGCGGAGGTAGGAATAGTACGTCTCCGGGGTTTACAACGGCTTCGTGCGGGTGCGTCGCTGCCAGCTTTGACGTCTCCAGCATCGTGAAGACATCTGCGCTCGAGCTTGACGCGCCGGGCGCAAATGCCAAGTGCGGCACATCGCTCGGCGGGAACAGAATCAGTCGCTTGGATCCGATTACTTGCGCGTATACATTTGCCATGACCTGCCGCAGTGTTAGTTTGCGCTTGTAATCATGATGCATCCTCCGGTAGCGAGCGCACTTACATCGTAATGTAGCCACATGTTAGCCCGGCCAGAAACCCGCAGCACAGAGCTGAACAGCTGGTCCTTGACGTATGCAAGCTGCTCCGGAATAATAAAGTCGGCAGCTAACGCCGGGAAATCCTCCTCTAGCTTCGCAGGCTGCTCTGACGGCCGGGCATTTGACAGCGAACGCAAGTACAGCGCATCGCCCTTCTTTGCTCTCGCCATGATGGCACCGAAGCCGTCTGTGATATACCGAAAGTTCTTGGCATTGAAGTCCATCTTTCCATTCTGTGCCTGACATTCATGTACAACAACCTATATACGTCGTTAGAGCGTCGTAGAAAGCATCAGAGCATACTCGAAAACTGCACCTGTTTATCACTACCAACTCGTTCCGTCATATATTCCGCTGTCCAGTCTTGCAAGCATCTCCCCAGCCCGAGGTTCTCGATGATAACAGGCTGTCCGCGCCGAAGGATGGCTTCAAAGTCGGACGCCGCACTCAAGTTAACGCGCGGTATCGTCGATATTCTAGCTTTCGTATCAGGTCTGCCAAGTCCATTAATATCGGCTTTCTGGGCAGAGGTGCTGCTTACGACTCGGTGTGATGAAATGAAAGTCACTTTCTCGCTCAACTTTGTTGCTTCGCTAGAAACATTTAAAGTCGCAGCAAGAATTGACTGCGGCAGTTGGGCCTGGTAGACATTGGTGTCCCAAAACGTGCCCATGGAAAAGCAGGTGGCGCCGCCACCCGCAATGATGATTTGCTCGTCATTTTGAATCACGGTAGAACCAATCATAAACGGTTTGTTTGTTACAGTGCCAGGTAGCATCCTGACTTTGGTAACATTGACCGCCGATTGCTCAGCCGATAGCATGTATATGGTCTGTCCGTCAACCACTGGCTCAGCGCCTATGCCGCCACAGACGAAGATTCTTCCATTGCATTCAACGGCATTGGCGCCAAATATAGCGAGCTCCGGTGCACAATCTTCATGCATGGCAGTGAAGGTGATTAAAGGCTATTGCTAGGTTAATACTGCACCTTGTATCGGTAATTCGAGCATACTTACGTCCTTCGATGACATATCCAGTGTCCATTCATATTTTTCTTCGACCACAAGTCCAGTTTTCTCGATTCCACCACACAAAAGGCCATAAAACTTTTCAGTCGATGCCTCTCTCACAGCAGGATTTCCGCATAGCAGCGACCCAAATGTTGGCTTTGGCGTTTTTCCAGCGACTTTGCACACAAGCCAACCTTGTTCGGGGTGGAAGACGTAATAGTCTTCGGATATCTGGCAGGGGCCGGTTTTTCCTCCGGCTACCAAGACCAGTGATGTATCACCCAGCCGCAAAGATGCGTGACGGTAAAGAGACACGGGCACTTTCGGCGTTGATTTCCACCCGTGATCGCTGGCTTTTTCTAGAATCCAACAATCTGAGAAGGCACTCGCTGGGGATCCTCGTCCTCCTACCAGCAGTAGTCCATTGGATCCAATGTCTGTGATGGTGAAACACATACGTGGCGACGGGCCTGTGACAGGAAGCGCTGGGACAGCGGCTGCACCATTGAGTGCGTAGATATCATAGCTGTCCTCGCGGGCGTTTGAGCCTAAACCCATCATATGCAAGACAAACTTTTCGCCAAGTGCGTTTTGTACTGTCGCCGATGCGCCATATCGCCGCTTGTTATTGCCAGAAGTTGAAGTTACTTCCAAGTCGGTCTCTTTGGATGAAAGGCTTGCCGTGGATCTTCGTGGCGGAACCACGTCATATTCTGCTGTGTCGGATGCGCAGGCGTGGAGGACAAAATAATGACGGGCAAAAAGCATGAACTCCTCCCATTCGTCAAATGGTTCAACTTCATCCAGTGCGGTCCTCTCTTGAGCATTCACGAATTCTCCGCAACACCATGCTTCCCATAGATCCCATATCCGCACACTCCCCCATCCACGACGGGTAAATCTTTTGCGCTGCTCATCCAATGTGGGATACTGCCCAACAGACCGAGGTGGGGTCTTGAGCTTGTCGAAGTGCTTGAGCATGGTCTGGGCAAAGGGATGGCTTGATCCATAGGGTAAAAGCTGCTCGAGTAGACAAAATTCGGCCTTTCCAACAGACCTAGCCCATTTCACAAGATTATCAGCCGAGTCCGTATCCATGTATGTAACAGAAACTTCTGCCACAAACAAGACGGAGCAATCCGACAGATCAACTAAAGTTTCTAGCACTTGACGGAGTGCCTCCAGCTCACGCAAATCGCACCCGATTTGACAGTATTTCTCGCTCTTGAGCAATACAAAGTCTTTATCGGTGCTGGCAACCTCGAACGATGGGCCAAGCAGTTCTCTCAGTTGAGGAGTTTCTAAGACTACCGCACGCTTCTTGTGCATGAGGTCAGGATAGTCAATATCGATGAACAGTGCGTCTTCGCACTCGCTTCCATATCGCACATGGCTTTGCCATGGTAGAACGTCGCTGCATAAACTGTCAGATCCATTGCTTCTCCAACTCATGAACGCTGCGAAATCTCACCTGCCGCAACCAAGGTTGATGACGACTTTTTGTCCGGTGGTTTTTCTCGACAGGAACTGCCGAACGATTACATCAATTGCCCTTAGTCGAAGCCAGTATCCGCGATTGATTAGCGGTGCTCTTCTTTGGAACTTCTTCACGAAGTAGCGGAAGTAATGCGGTTCATCGGGATAATAAAGTCGCTCAACACTTCGTTTAGAGACAATGCTACTGCTGTTTGTCTAGAATTCACCAAGGTTAACAACAGTTATACGACGCTCCGGGCGCGGCATGGCTCTACAAGGCGCAACGTGGCCGTACTTACACCCATGATGAGGTCATCCAGAGCCTGAGACCTCTGCGCCCGGGCATGTGCGGGTGGCGCCGGCATTGAAGGATCCGTGGCCGCCATATCCGGCCTGGTTGCAAAAACGAGCCCAGGATGAGTGCAAAGAGTGAGACGCAGGATGCTTCGGAAAGTCTCGTTCGTTTACTGCCACTAGACGAGCCAGGCTTCGTCGCCTTTTTCTTCAGGGCTTTTTTTTTTTTTTTTTCCGAGCGGGCCGTCACTATTGTGCCAAATGATTAGGTAAGGCGATAGATAGTATTAACTGCACTTTCTATTCCACCGTACGAGAGATGATTAAATTCAGAACATATTTGAATCTTTGTTTTGGGGGGGGGGGGGGGGGGGGGGGGGGGGGGGGGGGGGGGGGGGGGGGGGGGGGGGGGGGGGGGGGGGGGGGGGGGGGGGGGGGGGGGGGGGGGGGGGG
>JAZHPD010000033.1:215084-377199 GCA_037575805.1 Lecanicillium sp. G3
TTTTTTTGTTATGCGTTTGTTTTTTTTAAATTCAATTTATATTCCACCGTACGTTTTTTTTTTAAATTAATAAAATATTTTTTTTTTTTTTTTGGCCCCCCCCCCCCCCCCCCCTTTTTTTTTTTTTCAATTGGATTCAATCCATCTGATTCAATGTTCGTAGTGCTCTGAAAGCCAGCTCGAGAATGCGGCGTGTCAACCCGATCCCCGGGCGTCAGTTCCACTTAACCCCGGAGCCCCTCGGGTGGCTTTCCTCTTGGAAATGGTCATGAGACCAGAAACTTGATGCGTTCAAATGAAATATATTCCGAAAGAGTGTTTCATATATAACTAACTGTTGTACCGTGGCTTCTTTGGAGATTGTAAGCCGGGTGAATTCGGCGGGATTTATTTGTAGCGACATATTTTGCTTGCGACGAACGAGCTCGTATTAGTGTTAATAAATAACTCGGCATCCCGGGCAATTGCTGGTTTATTTTATTGCATACAAGCAGTTTTCTCTACTTGCTATCGAAGCCAACTATATTTCAGAATCTATTTCAGACTACTCTCCACTCAATCCTTTTTGTTTAAAAAAAAATGGCGGTCAACAATCAGAAACAAGCCAACAACACGTCTGTAAGTACACTGGGCTACCTTGTAACTGATGGAAGCGTTTTGACCAGATTCTCTATTATGTGGACTTTGTTAGTCCTTCGTGGTAGACTTTATGAGTATGCTGGCATTTTCCCTTGGTACAACGGTTTGTCCTACTAATTCCTATATATAGTGAGTGGCGTTTGCGCTGCTGTGTCCAAGACTGCGGCAGCTCCAATCGAAAGAGTGAAGCTCCTCGTTCAGAATCAGGTTTGTTTCCCGGCTCGCTAAACTGATCAGAAAGACAATCTATTCGCGAGTCACTGTTTTTGTCGCTGTCTTTGCTAACTTTACTTCACTCCCATCAGGGAATGAGCATTCTCTTCGTGAAGACAGCGACTTCACGCAGCGAGGCGAAATAAGAGAGTCTGTCATGAACAGATGCTTATCAGACGGTAGGACGAGATGATAAAATGGGGACGCCTTGACCGTAGGTACAACGGCATCATCGACTGCTTCCGCCGAACCACGGTGGATGAGGGCGTCCTGGCGCTCTGGCGCGGCAACACGGCCAATGTGCTTCGCTACTTTCCGACCCAGGCTCTCAATTTTGCCTTTAAGGACAAATTCAAGCAGATGTTTGGCTTCCGAAAGGACAGGGATGGCTTTGCCCTGTGGGCATTTGGCAACGTCGCATCTGGTGCGGTAAGTTTTGGGCCATTGAGCATACGGTGGGGGAGGTAAACATGACTGACAGCCATATACAACAGGCTGCCGGCGCGACAGGGTCTCTGTTCGTCTATTCTCTCGACTATGCACGAACTCGACTTGCGAACGACGCGAAAAACGCTACAGGTGGCCAGCGACAGTTCACTGGCATCGCAGACGTGTACCGCAAGACACTGGCATCTGACGGAGTGCTCGGCCTGTACCGCGGTTTTATGCCGTCTCTCTGGGGAATCATTGTGTATCGCGGATTTTACTTTGGCCTCTACGACTCACTGAAGCCAGTGCTCCTGACAGGCCGCCTGCAGGACAACTTCATCGCGTCCTTTGGGCTTGCGTGGTGCCTGACAATATTCTCGAGCACCATGGCCTATCCGCTTGATACAATTCGTCGCCGCATGATGATGACTTCGGGCGAGGCGGTCAAGTACAAGGGCACGATCGACGCCGCACGACAGATTATTGGGCAGAACGGAGTAAAGTCGCTCTTCAACGGCTGTGGAGCCAACATCCTGCGCGCCGTCGCGGGCGCTGGCGTTTTGTCCATCTATGACCAAGTCCAGCTGATCGTTTTCGGAAAAGCGTTTAAGGCTGGTTCTGGCTAAGGCCAGCTGGGGAGAGGTACTTGCTGTCCCTAGGCAGTTACCTAAGAAAGGCAGGTACCTACTATTCTAACAACCTTTTCCATTCTTTGAGTGCGCATATATGGTGCACTGCTTTTTTCTTCTATATATTCTGTGAAAGAAATCGCTGCCGTACTTTCACGCGCAAGAAACCTCAATACAAAATCCGTCTAACCGTTGCTCATGCATTGCTTTTTTTCCCGCCTTCCCGAAAGGCTGTGTCATGTCGTTCCCCTCACCTACAAGTCAAACCCCACACCCGCTAAATAAACCGCCGCCGCCGTTCGCTGCACTGTCATCGTACTGGTTGGTACAGCTTGGAGCTCCCCAGCCTCGCATTCAATCTTCCACGTGCACACCTGCTCGTCAGTTGACTGCCTCTTCGTCTGTCGCTGCCTACTCGCCTTCTCTGTCGTTCAAATCGATCCATTCTTGACTCGGTTTTCCGCTGCATTACCAAGTTCCACAAACCACCGACCCAGCCGACATTAGCAAGCAGCCGTCCTCGCAACCCAGCCCGCCGTATCTTGCCCGCCGCCCGGGCTTGCGCAAAGCTGTAGCCGCCGAGGGCCGTCGGTCATGGCGAGCCCGACGCTCAACTTCATCACCTTTAATCAGGACCACAGTTGTCTTGCTGTCGGTGCGTGTGTCCCGCAGACTTTCCTGGCGATACTCGCCGAATCAGGGCTGACCGCCTCTAGGTACCTCGAAAGGTTTCCGAATCTACCACACCGACCCATTCTCCCGAATCTTTACCAGCGACGATGGCAACATAGCGATCATTGAGATGCTCTTTTCGACATCTCTGGTCGCTCTAATCCTCTCGCCACGCCATCTCGTTATCCAAAATACAAAGGTACGCGCAAGCACGCCCGTTTGCGACTCGGCCACGGTTAACAGGCATTACAGAGAGCTTCGGTAATATGCGAGCTCACGTTCCCTTCTGCCGTCTTGGCCGTACGCCTGAACCGCAAGCGTTTAGCCGTTGTGCTCGAAGAAGAGATCTACCTCTACGATATAAGCAACATGAGCCTCATCTACACCATACCAACCTCGCCGAACCCGTCTGCCATCTGCGCGCTGTCTCCCTCGTCCGAGAATTGCTTTGTCGCATACCCTCTGCCGAAGCCCCGGGAAGATACTGATGCCAGAAGACCTGCTCACGCACCGCCCCAGTCTACATACGTTGCCCCGACGGCTGGTGATGTCCTTGTCTTCGATACCCTTACTCTCAAGGCGGTCAATGTCATCGAGGCGCATCGCTCGCCTCTCTGTTGCATCTGCTTGAATAATGATGGAACTCTGTTGGCGACTGCCAGTGAAACAGGCACTATCATTCGAGTCTTTTCGGTGCCCCGCGGCCAGAAATTATATCAGTTTCGCCGCGGCACGTACCCCTCTACTATATACAGCATGTCGTTCAATTTGAGCTCTACATTGCTATGTGTCTCTTCGACTTCCGATACAGTCCACATTTTCCGACTGGGGCCACCCCCAGGCAACAACACTCCCGCGGGGGCACCCATTGAACCGCCCGGCTCTCCGAGGCAAGACCGATGGTCGCGCGCAAGACAGCAGGATGAAGGCGGCTCACCAGGTGACAGTGCAGCCGAATCCCCTAGGAGCGAGGTAGCTGAGCTGGGCGGCAGTCCCGGAAGGACTGTTCACCGCCGTCAGAGCGGTTCCTTTAGCAACATGCTTCGACGATCATCCCAGATCATGGGTCGCGGTATGGCAGGTGTTGTGGGTTCCTATCTTCCTCAGTCGGTGACGGAAATGTGGGAACCCATCAGGGACTTTGCATATATCAAGATCCCCAAATCGACCGCTGCTCCCAACATGTCGCGCTATACTGGCGGTTCCCCGACGGGGCCGCTCCGCAGCGTCGTGGCCATGAGCAGTAGTAGTCCCCAAGTCATGGTGGTGACCAGCGACGGCGGCTTCTACGTCTATAATATCGACATGGAAAACGGCGGCGAAGGCTACCTTGTCAAGCAGTTTTCGTAAGTCTTGCGTACACGATGCTTGGGAACACGCCTCACTAACATGTTTAATCACAGAGTTCTCGAAGGAGATGATAAGATCGACGGGTCGTCGTACGGCGTCTGAGATAGATGAGCGGCGATGCGGGGAAGTGGGTAGAGCTTCGTTTAGCTGAAACAGCGTCTCGCTCGGACTCCTGATTCCCTCGCTCACTCTTCTTTGAGCACATTCTCGATTTCTTGATAGATGTACAGGCGGCTTTCAGATGGATGGGCTTGTTTCAGCGGTTGCTGATTTTCTGTCAAGGATTTTTCACTTGATGAGTTTCATCGGTGTCTTGTTTTAAGCCATTACACATTAGGAGTATATATATTTATTTTTCCTTGTATGTGATATCTTGTGCTCAATTTGATACTAGCTGGCCACTCGATTCTGGCTGGACCAGGTATATTTAACATTTATACCAGCCCCTATTTTGGATGAGTCAATACTCGCAAAGAGGGGGGGGAATCAGGATTCGTTGCTACATGTATGAAACTAGAATACCGCGTATGAATGATAGGCTGGTGCTACTGGCCGAAGCATCAAAGAAGAAAATGTACGATGCAAGAACGAATAAAACTCCAGACTTGCCCAGTTTTGCAGCCATCCCATAGTAATAAGAAAATACAAACAATTGTCCATCCCCATCATAACCCGTAAATAATCAATGCTCTTCGTAATCATTATCCTGGCGGGCCCCTTCTTCAGTTTTCCCAAAGAATATTACCAGACGTCAATAACAAACATCAAGTCGTAACCTCAGCGCCTGGCACCTTTTGGTTCTGGCGAATTTCCATGTTACGTAACCTGCTGGCTCGCTCCTCTCTGTCCTCTCTTTTTCTTTTTCGTTCATGTTTCCTCGCTATCGTGAATATGGTCGGTTCATCAGAGCGATCTCTCGCGTGATTTCGGCCCATTCCAACTCTCGCCGAAACAATCCTCGGTCCTGTTCGCTTTGCAGAAGAGATTGCTCCCACTGCAAAAGCTCGTAGGCAAATCTTAAATGAGGTTGTATTATGACATTTAGTCTTCGTGCTCTGACATAGCAATACGCACGGGGGAATGATAGCCCCAAAACGCGCATTACTTCGGCGATACAGATGGTAGCGCTCCTGGAAACGCCGACACGGCAGTGGACAAGTGTCGCTGTTCTAGCTTGTTTCCCTCGATCTGTTCAGTAAATTAGCTTATTGCTGCTAGAGAGTTGCATATCAATAAATCATACCAATGAAATCGAGGCATCTCTGAAATTCGTTTGTCAAAGGATCAATGCCGTTGTCCTGCACGCCCTGGACGACACAGACATTTTCTTCGCCCCAGGTTTCCAAGTCCCCTTCTCGCCATGATGCAGTCTCTCCAACAGATAGAATTTGACCAATTCCCATTTCACGCAGCAATGACGGGTTGTTGGCATGTCCAAGATTTCCGAGGTACAAGTAATCCAGCACTCGGCTAGGTAGGGAGCCGTCTAAGCCGCAAAACCAGTCAGGTTCGTTTTTCACAAGGGCCATCAGATCGCTCGTCTCTTTTTCCACGCATTTTGGGGACTCGCGAAGAAGGCGGGGGGCAATGGCTTTAAGAAGGGCAACGTCTGTTGGATAAGCAAAGAAGTTGCGTTGCTTGGTCGTATGAAGATTCAGCCATGCGTCTGGGACAGGACGGCCTGAACTGTAACTAAAGTATGCTATTCCTAGCATACTTGACTCGGTGTAGCCATCTGCGCAATGAATGAGAATCTTACGAGGACGAGGACGATCAGTTTCCTGATCCTCATCGGAGCACATTTCTGCATCTCCGTCTTTGTCTTGCATGGCCTCAGTTTCCGGTAGCGTTCCATGCGCAATGTGGTAGATCCATTTGCAGGTGCTGAGAATGCCATCCGCCTCAAGCTGAGAATAGGTTGGCGGCAGAATACTGCCTGAGGAGGGAAACTCATGAAAGGGGTCGGAAACTTGTTCAGAAGAGCATTTTGCAACTCTCTTGAGCGACTCGGGGTTCATTCTACCGAGGTCACTGCATTCAATCAGCAGATCAAATCTTTGTTCCTCATATGTGCCAGGTTCCGGTGTCGGGCCCATGAAGACATTGTGAGATATTTCAGACGCCATGGTCATGTCCCACATCTCTCTTCTTTCCTGGTGGACGAGATCCAGAACTTGGCCCGTTGAACAGCCACTGGCGTCTATTGCCACCAGATCACCATGGTGCTGCTCAAAATCAGAGAAAGGGCAGGTGCACACGAAGCAATTGTACTCTTGGATGGTGTCTGCATGAATTCCATTCTGCTCGCGCCATCGCTTCTGTGCAGCGGCAATATCCCAAGCCACTCGTTTGGTGTGGGGAATGTCTTGGCCGTAAACGATTATATCAGATACAAGGGCCATTTTGGCCGCCTGAATCTGGAAGTTTCGCACAGAAAATCCATCAGACGGGTCTGGGTCAATGAAGGCAGGTGCAGACCCATTCTTCATGAACTCATCAGGTGCGATGGCACCTTTGAGGCGGCTGGTGGTCAAATCGCCATCAGCTTTGACAAGAGTGACAGCTCTGAAGCCAGATGGCGGTTTCAGAACAGAACCACGGCGGCCAGTGAAAAACGTCTGCTGCATATGGTTGAGGGGGTGCAGGCCATGCAGCCACGGAAAGACGGCTGAGGGCGGAGGAAGGGGTTGGCTTGCGGCGAAGTCCAATGCCTCGGCTACTTGCGCAGCAACAATCTCGTACAAGGCGAGAGGTCCAGCAACGGTTCTCACATAGTTTTCCGGGGGGTATAGCAGCGAGGACTGGCGAAGTTCTTGTGCGGCACCGGGCGAGGGTGGAGGCGTGTCTAGGTCTGTATATTTGGCGGGGCCTGTCGGGCAGGTCGGTATGTGTTTATTAGGAAGCGCTGCATGTTGGGGAGAGGCAGATGGGGTTGATGATTCTAAAGACGGGGGTGGAGTTATAGCGTCGGAATCAACATCGATTGTGGGGGACGGTTGGTGAGGAGGAATGGGTCTAGGCAGGGCAATGGTAGCCATCTGGGGTGGTTTGAGCAGTTTGAGCTTGCGCAGGATGGTATAAAACTATTTCCGACAAGAAAGAGTGTCTGGATTTAGTAGTATGTCACTGGCGGATGCGATTAGCTGGATTCTAGGCTCTGGGGAGCTTGAAAAAGGACATACGGACTAATATGGTTTGCCAGCGAGCTCGATGCGAAGCATGCCTGATTAACACGATTGGTGTGACGGGCCTGGGGGAGGGGGTTAAGAGGTTGCGCGTCGTGACTGTGTAAAGAGGTTAGTTAGCCTAATGGTGGTATGAGGAAGCGTAGATGTATTGTGGAGCGGAAGGATGGGCTCGAGATGAGATCAGTCAGGCCATACAGGAATTACATGTGCACGAGACAGCACACAAACAGCTCGAAGAGGGGTTGAGATGGGTGAGGGCGAGAAATAATATCTTGCTTGAGTACCACTGCTGCGAGAGGAAGTCGGGCTCGAGATTGTCCGTCGCCGGCCGAGGAGGACGTGGAGATAAGGTTCAGCCGAGCAGCAGTCGGTGGGCGCGGGGGAAGCGATAGCGACAGCGACAGCGACAGCGACAGCGACAGCGACAGCGACAGTGAGGTGAGGCGGCGTGACGGCGACAATGAAAGATGCAGCGCCGATACCTAGGTGGAGGAGCAAGTGTCAGGGTAGGCGGGGTAGGCGAAAAGAGTCGCGAGACGGACTGGCGATGGGATGCGGGAGAAGAGAAGGAAGAGATGGAAAGATGGAAAGATGGAACGTGAGGGTTGCAGCGAGGAGCGGGGGACTCTTTTTCTGTAGGAACGCCGCCAGCGGCAAGCTCAAGTCCAACCTGAGAGGCAGAGGGAGGGAAGAGACAGAGTTGGGCAGTTTAACGGTGTGTGGATTGGGTGATAACGCAGCCACGAGCTGGCTGGGAGCGACGGCCAGCTTGCTTGCTTGCTTGCCAGCCAGGTGTGCCAGCTGCAG
Source organism: Lecanicillium sp. G3 (assembly GCA_037575805.1). Lineage (NCBI taxonomy): Eukaryota > Fungi > Ascomycota > Sordariomycetes > Hypocreales > Cordycipitaceae > Lecanicillium > Lecanicillium sp. G3. The sequence goes on from JAZHPD010000033.1 coordinate 223,012, forward strand.
CAGGGACCCCTCCCCCAGTTTCCGAAGCGTGATGGATGGCGGCAAGGGTGGCTCAGGTGGCACGGGTGGGCGTAGGCGGCGGGCCAATGGATTTGCCTCTCGAGTCTCACTAGGCCGAGAAGAGGCTGGCAGACGGGCGTCGTTGCATGGTTGCGTGTTGATTTGGGCGCATTTTGGTGTGTGCCAAAACTGCCAATGATTGACGCTGTGGTGGCAGAAGTGGCAGAAAGTGGCAGAGTTCTCCCAGCTTGCCAGCCTGCGGCGTGCTGGCGGCGTGCTGGCGGCGTGCTGGCGGCGTGCTAGCAGGCTAGCAGCTCGACTACCTGGCTTAGTGCGCGATAGCGGCCGCCGTCGCCAGGCGGGGTTAACCTTGTCCCTACCGAGACTACCACGACTACTTGTTTTGCTCTCCGGTCGTCTTTTTTTCCGTGTCTTGCTACAGGGCTGTGGCGTGATGGATGATATGCGCGATACATGATACATGATACATGCTGCGTGCACAAATCTGGTGTACAGAATACAGATACACGACAACCAAGTGTCCGACTACCTGAAGCCCCGGGTGTGTCCCCATCGTGCCATGACGACTCAAACAAGCAAAACAACCATCCTTGCTTCCTACCCTCCCTCCAAAGACTCGCGCTTGTCTGAGAATGGGACCAAGTGCACAGACTGTACTCTGTACATATACGGAGTATGCAGATCGCTCAATGGCTGGCCTCACGGTCAACCGGCGCTGCTCGCATGCGGGTGGCGAGGGGTTGTTGTCGAGTGCCCACCGCGGTGCTGTTGTGCTGTTGTGCTGTTGTCTTGCCTTGTGTTCGGCTACGCTGCCCGTTGCTGTAACTACTTGGCTACATATTGCCAGACACAGAAGATCGACCGACACGCCAGTCACTTCCAGCCGACTGACTCTGAAGCAGCCCACGAAATGGTTTGCGGGCTGCAAACTTAAATTTGCGTGGTCGTGTGCCTCTGGTTTCATTAGCTGCTACCAAGTTGAGTGGCTACCACCTACTATATCGCAGCTGCATTGCACGCACAGCCTCAACTCTGCACCTGGGAGGCGAATTGTAGAAAAAATGTAAAAGAAAACCGCCATAATGCAGAGATGCGCCACGCAATACTTGCTTGGTTCAACCCCTTTGATCACACCCAGAAACAGCAGGTCCAGCCAGCCAAGTTGATGGGCACAAGCACACCAGCGCTGCCTCCACCGGGACGGCGACCACTGCAAGCCTCAAAATTAATCAATTAATCAGGCCCTTGCATCGCATTAGCGCTGGTTGGCCGCCCTGTATCCCCGACCACTGACAGCCACCAGCAGACAGCCTCAGCATGGGCCTGTCGCCAAGGTCGTTGCTCTCATAGTACGTGTAAACCATTCTCCATGGCCGACATCTTTCCATCTTTGTACACTATGCTGCTATGCTCCTCCATAAAAGTAGCAACCAAAGGAAAACGTTCTAATCTCTTGATCCTCGCGAATCACCTCTCAACAAGCTCAACTCGTTTCTCGTTCATTTAGCTTTTTCGGCGCACTTACCCCTCCCGCAATGTCTCCCCTCCTTGTTCTCGAGCTAGCAACGTGGTAGGTGTGACCACCCAAGCTCTGCCAACAAAACCTCATTCCCATCCATCTTTGACAGATTGTAGACTCCCGTGTTAATCTTGTCCTCCATTTCCAAACCACACAATTAAAGTGGCCTTTGCATCCTGCACTAACCACCTGTAAACGACAAAAGAGGCGCGACACCACATACAACGTCTCCATCCTCGGCAACGCCTTGCCACAATTTGGCTTCCTCTCCCGTATAATATTACTTGCCGTACGATGCAATGCAAATATTCGTCGTATCAGACACACTCAAGCAACTTTATTAATTCAGCCAGAGATACAGACAACGGTCGGGTGGCGAGCGCTGTGTAATCACGTGACTTCGCGACCTTTGGCGCTTCTCTATAAGCTTCCTTCACGTCCCTCCAAGCTCAAACGTGATTCTCCAGCTGCCTGCGCCTGTACAGTTGAACAACCGCCCGCATTTTGCGGCCAACTCGTCAAAATGAAGTTTTATATCGGGTTAGCACTCGTACTCATCACTCAATGCTTCTTCTCGAATTAACAATTCTTTCTAGGGACCTTCCAGTCCTCTTTCCTTACCCCAGAATTTACCCAGGTTTGTCAGCTCTTCGTCATGCGCCATCTGCAATGCTAACGTTGCCCGCCCTTTCTAGAACAATACTCGTATGTTGGGCTGATGAATCGTCTTTTCACACACACAATCAGCTAACAAAGGCCCCAAACTGCCAGTTATATGTGCGATTTGAAAAGTACGTGTCGCGGTATCGCAAATTCATGCACGCTCTCTGCCCGGCCGCCATTGGCCATGACCGCTACCTCGACAACTTGGACTAACCATCACGAAACAGAAACTCTAGATGCCGGTGGTCATTGCGTACTCGAGATGCCTTCGGGTACTGGCAAGACTGTCTCTTTGCTATCGCTCATTGTCGCCTATCAACAGTTCATGCCTGAGAAGCGCAAGCTCATATACTGCTCGCGTTCGTATACATCCTCACCATCAATATATACTTTTTTGCACTCCCCAAATACTCACATGTACAGGTACCATGTCCGAGATCGAAAAGGCACTCATGGAATTGGAGGCCCTGATGAAATACCGTACGGAGCAACTGGGCTACGAAGAAGACTTTCGGGGGCTTGGCTTGACCAGTCGCAAAAACTTATGTCTGCATCCCTCGGTAAAACGAGAAAAGAGCGGATCTGTTGTCGATGCTCGATGCCGAAGCCTGACGGCGGGTTTCGTCAAAGAAAAGAAAGAACGCGGAGAAGATGTCGACGTCTGCGTCTACCATGATGTGCGCCCCCCGCCTTCAGCGCGCGATACAATATATGTCGTGTCCTTTCCCTGAGTTCGTCTCGACTAACTATCCATAGAATCTCGATTTATTGGAGCCCCATAACCTCATTCCCAACGGAGTATGGACCTTCGATGGTATCCTGCGCTACGGAGAAGAACACAAGCAATGCCCGTATTTCACCGCTCGTCGAATGGTACGTGTCATACTTGAAGCCTTTAAAGATGCATATCATTCTAATATGAACTCTGAGTCATAGATGCAATATTGCAATGTCGTCATCTTCTCTTATCATTACCTTTTGGATCCCAAAATTGCGGAGCGCGTCTCCAAAGACTTTTCCAAGGACTGCATCGTCGTTTTCGACGAGGCGCACAACATTGACAACGTTTGTATTGAGGCCCTAAGTACCGATATTACCGAGGAATCATTACGTCGTGCAACGCGCGGCGCACAAAACCTGAAACAAAAAATTGCCGACATGCGCGAAACAGACCAGGAGCAGCTGCAAAATGAGTACGAGAAGCTTGTTCAGGGGCTTCGAGAAGCAGACGAGGCTAGGCAAGAGGACGCCTTCATGGCAAACCCTGGTAAGCTCGACTTTCAAAGACATTAATCTCCCCAGTATAACTAACTTGATTCATTCAGTGCTTCCCGAAGAACTCCTCAAAGAAGCGGTTCCTGGCAACATCCGCAGAGCTGAACACTTTGTCGCTTTCCTCCAGCGGTTCATCGAATACTTAAAAGTAAGACTCTGCCAGAGCACCGTCGCTCAGTTTCCGAGTACTAACTGTGTTAGACGCGTATGAAAGTTCGCCAGGTCATTTCAGAAACACCACCTTCATTCCTTGCACATCTCAGAGAACACACATTCATTGAAAAGAAACCGCTTGGCTTCTGCGCGGAGCGCCTAACTTCGCTCGTTAGGACATTGGAGCTTACCAATATAGACGACTACCAGCCGTTGCAAGAAGTCGCCACATTTGCGACACTGGTTGCGACGTACGAAAAGGGATTCTTACTCATCCTGGAGCCGTACGAATCAGACACGGCTGAAGTTCCCAACCCTATTCTACACTTCACCTGTCTAGATGCTGCGATTGCTATCAGACCTGTATTCGATCGCTTTTATTCGGTCATTATCACATCAGGAACCATTTCTCCTCTAGAAATGTATCCTAAAATGCTGGATTTCCCGACTGTCATCCAGGAATCCTACAGCATGACCCTGGCTCGCCGTTCTTTTTTGCCCATGATTGTGACGCGAGGAAGCGACCAGGCATCAATTTCGACGAGCTTTCAGGTTCGAAACGAGCCGAGTGTTGTCCGAAACTATGGCAACCTTCTCACTGAATTTGCCAAGATCACGCCAGATGGTCTGGTGGTTTTTTTCCCCTCCTACCTTTATATGGAATCAATCATTAGCATGTGGCAAGGCATGGGTATTCTCGATGAAGTATGGAAGTACAAGCTTATCCTGGTCGAGACGCCCGATGCACAAGAAACTTCTCTGGCGTTGGAGACTTACAGAACAGCTTGTTGCAATGGGCGCGGAGCAATCCTCCTTTGTGTCGCCCGTGGCAAGGTCTCAGAAGGTATCGATTTTGATCACCAGTACGGCCGCACTGTGCTGTGCATTGGAGTTCCTTTCCAGTACACCGAGTCTCGTATCCTCAAGGCAAGATTGGAATTCCTGCGCGAAACATATCGCATCAAGGAAAATGACTTCCTCTCCTTCGACGCCATGCGACACGCAGCACAGTGCCTGGGGCGTGTCTTGCGAGGCAAAGATGACTACGGAATCATGGTGCTCGCGGACAGGCGATTCCAAAAGAAGAGACCACAGCTGCCCAAATGGATTAATCAGGGACTCATGGACGTCGATGTCAATTTAAGTACCGATATGGCGGTCAGCAGCGCCAGGCGCTTCCTCAGAACAATGGCGCAGCCCTTCCGCGCAAAGGAGCAGGAGGGTATCAGTACCTGGGGGTATGAGGATCTGGAACGCAAGGCGGAGTTGGACCGCGAAGAAGCCCGCAAGGCAGAGGAAGCGGCTGCCATCAAAGCAGCCCAGATGGCGGCTATGCAGGGCACAGACAACAGCTACGAATTCGATGATGAAGACTTGGATCAGGATATGATGGAACTCGAGGGTTTCTAGATAACTGATGTGTCGAACGCGAGGTCGAGCTGCGTCTGCGCCAACATACAGAACGGGCGATAATTAATTCCCATCTATAAGTACAGTTGGAAGTGTATTCATAAGATTAACTACATAGACTTATTAAGGATAGAGCAAAAGTGGTATCTCTTTTAACGATCCGAATCGAGATCAACGCTAAATGAACGGACAAATTAATTCAGAACACAAACCAAAGCATGGCCACGGCCCATACTCGGCGGTAATCAAGCAGATCAGTCCACATCTCGTGTGAGTTTATGTTATTTCTTGCCATCTCGCTTTGAGTGCTTGACGGCTCTCATGGCTGGAAACGTGTTGTTCCGGCCAGGCTTGCGACCAATTTCTAAGCACACCATGCGGATGAAATCTTGGTTTGTCCAATAGCTTGTGTGCGCACTAAGCATGTTCAAATATTGGATCTCAAGAGGGCCGCCCGAAGAACGCAGGAACCAGTCGATTTGACCATTGTCATTGAGCAAGTACACCTTCTTCTCCGCGATCTCCTCGCGCGTGAAGTTGTGCACCTCTAGCTCCAGTTGCGATGGCATGCGAGCAGTCGTCGGTCTTTCAGGTTCGACGGCGAGCGGGTCTGGTGCTGGTGTTAGGCCTGGTATGACCTGCCTGATGGCATCTCTCACGGAGCTCATCAGTGATGGTGTGACGCTTGGCACATACGCAACCTCGAGACTGGACGAATACGAAGGATCCACTGCGCCGGTAAGAAGGTATGCGATCGGGTCTTCTTTGGCCAGGATGTTGTATACGTTATCAACAGCTAGACAGCCAAATGTGCCCGCTTCCCCTACCACATTCTCTGCGATGGCGTCTCCTTGGTCAGCTCCTGGCTTTCGGTGTCCGCGGCGAGGAACCAGGGATCCTTTTTCCAGTAACAGGAAGAAGCCGGCCGGGCTGCCAGCTAGGAATAGGTTTGTTGTATTGAACTCGAAGAATTGGTCGCTTAATTCCGTGTGTTCCTCCAAGTTCAGCCGCGGTACCATAGTTGGCTGTCGAGACAGTATGTCAACAGCCATGACGCTACCCAGAGAGTGGGCAATCAAATGGACCCTTCCCTTGTCAGAAAATCCGGGATTATTTCGACACCAAAGCCTGTAGACACGGTTGGCTTCTCGGACCAAAGCTGTGATCATTTTGATCTTGTGGTGGGACATATAGAACGGAATGTCAAACATGACGTCCGAGATCATGCTGCGGACTGCAGGTATAGTGCTTGGTTCGATGTCTTTTAAATCAAAAGGTTCGGCAAGGTCTTCCTCGTCGTTTCTTTCTTGCGCTGAGCCGCCACTGTCAAACGAAAGTCCCACTCTCCAGTTTAAGGGCAAGATCATGAATCCATTTTGATCTGCGCGCATGACATTCTGGATTGTGGGGTTGCCGAGCTCGACGTTGACAGCTCGACGAAAGCTGTTGATGGCATGGGTGAAGTGATAGCTTTCGACTCTCTCTGCAATTTTTTGGCCGATACCATGTGCGACCAGCACAAGATCGGTTATCTGTCCGCGGTCTTTCTCAGCTGTGCAAGCAGGGCAATCAGTGAGCACCTCCTCCTCTTGTGTATCAACTGACGGCACTACTTCTGTGGTGGCCGCCACTTTCTTGGGGCCGTGAAGTCGGTTCCATGCTCGCTTGTCAAAACCACGCACGACCGGCAATCCAACGGTGAATCCCCGAAGGATTTTGGCAACGGGTCGTCTACCATGGTACGATGAGGGGGCCAGATTTGGTTTCAGCAAAAAGGCCACCTTTTTGTCTTTGAAAATAACTTGGTAGTTGGAGAATGGGCGGCTTGGGAGCTTCCTCTCAATTCTGAAGGGGTCCAGAGATCCATGGGCTGCAGCGTCGCCCTGGAAACATCGCGCAGCGCAGAATAGGTCCGAAGAAATCAGTGGCTCAAGGTCAGTGGCACTTGAGCCATTCAAAGTCCGGTTGTGAGCGGGCCACAACTGGTGGGAGACTTTCTCCTCGCCGGCGGCTCCCACCTCCAGCGCACATTGCAATTCTTCAACCCATGTATCTGTCCAGGGCCTCAGTTCTTGGTACCCAGCTTCGAGTTGGTTTGCGACCGCAGCCGAAACGGGGAGCATTGTATCCCTATAGCATCGTTAGAACACAGTCGACGCTGCATGGCCGGGGACACTTACCTGTAAAACCAGGTTGCTCTCGTAACCACGGCCATGTCATTCACAGGTGACCAATAAATTGGCTTCATTTGAAGGTCTGGTAGAGTAACCATGTGTAGTCGTGAGATTCCAACAGTCACTTGTGCCAATCGAGGCTCTGGTTTTCGATCTTTGCTCTGAGCAGAACGATTTGCTTCTTCGGCGTCGGGCTTGGAATCGTCTTTGCTGTCAGAATGCTTTTCTTGCTGCTGAGTTGCTGCTTCTCGAATGGGGGTGCCGCTGCGTGAGATAGAGGAGGCAGCAGAGCCCCGTCCAGGTCCAGGTTCCGTGTTGTTTACTCGGACGAACGGTTTTCCAGTAATGCCGTCACCCGGGACCGAGTTTCTTGGTGTTTCGTTGGCTCTATTTGAGTGTTCCGATAGCTGTGAATTCGAACGAAGGCGAGACTTATTTTCAATACCTGCCCAGGATGAACGATTGCTCTGGCTGTTTTCATGGTTGCTCTTGTGTCCGGGTCGGGTTTGCTTCGGTGTTGAAGGAGAGGGCCGGATATTCACGCCGCCCGGCTTTTGTAGCTTAGATGCAGTGTCTATTTGGACTGGGCTCGTTGCAGCTTCACTCTCGTTATCCGACACCCGGCGACGGCGAAGTGCAATAGCTGCTACGTCTTTGGCAATGGCCTCTGCATCGAATGTAGGGTCGACCGCTCTAGCTAACGAGCACGCAGTTTTTTTTAATTCGTTTTTAACCTCTTCCAGTAGCTTGTCGCAGCATGATCCGTCTTGCGTGTTGTTTGTATAGCCGATACCGAGATCCTGGCTGCGCCGGGCCGCCAGGTGTATTTTTGCGTGCTTCCGGGCAAGACTTTGCACAATGCTTTCGCGCAGCTCTGCATCTCGCTTTGTAGCAGTTGTAGTTTTCGTCCTGTCAGCACGCAGTGACTCGTGTTCCGCACGCTGTTCGGGAGTTGCAAGGCCGAGCCAGGCAGTCTCGAGTGCATTGTTGTCGCCGCGACCGAAGGGTCGAAGATGTCCATTGTGCTTTCTGAAGTCTTGTGCGGCAGTGTGTGAGCTTGCCGATAGAGGGTCGTCGATCGGTATCAGGGAAGAGTAGAAGAATTGTGCCTTTATCGGTGGCATTCCCCCGTCCCTTTCCGGAAGACTGAGGGGAGTCTGCCGACATTTCGCGTCGAACGTATGGTCCACCGCAACCATTGCGTCTGAGTTGGGTTGTGGCAGCTAACGGTGAGCCGATGGCTTTGTCAAGATCTCCATCCGAGTTTCGAGTTTCGGGTTTTCGTGGTACTGGTCGATGTGTCTATGCGTGATGCGTGGCTGAGGCCGTTGCGATGCAAGCAGAGCTACCTAAACTGTGCTTGTTTGTCACTGAGCGACTAGGTGCCCTTCGCTGGTGTCGACGTCACGCCCCGGTGACGTGGTGCTACTTTGTGGAGTCAGTGCTGCCCATGGGTAGTGGAAGCTTTTAGGCCGTGGGCCTTTTGAGGTATTCAGCTGCAGCCTGGCTTGCAAGCCTTGTTCAGTTAGGTACCTCGAGTTACTGTGCAGTAATTCACAGTAAGGAGACAACCATGCACGCTCACGCGGCTCTGCCGCAGTAGTTGGCATGCCTACATTATCTGGCTGTGTATGATTTGCCTTGCTGCCCTTGTCTCCCGCTACTGCAGCCAACTGCCAACTCAGCGTGTGCAACTGGCTGTCGCCCCCCCCATGTGCAAGACGCACTGCGGTATCCGAAGAACCAGGCAGGATATCAGAGCATACCACCAGGTTTTTTGGCTGTAAATACTGTACAAAACCAAAAGCGCACATAAGCCTGCACAGGCACTGCTCTCGCACGCTACAGGAGGGCACGCTCACAAAAGCTGTTGATGGCCGCCTAGGGTAGCCAGCAACCGGCATTCGACTCGGGCAAGCAGACGCGACCACTACATCACATAACAGTGATTGGGTTCAAGCTGAGAATTTGACCATCGGAACCGGGTTGTTCAGGAGGTTGGTTTTCTCGAACCCCATAACGGCGCAGTCTGGTCACGAGCCAATATGTGCACCACACTGACTGTTGCAGAGTGCATGGCTCCAACGAGGAGTACAAGCTGATCAGCACCAGCGGGTACAGATTTGCAGCTAAAATGTGGACGAGAAGGATCTCGCCAATCTGTTGTCCCTGTCTGTGCCCATAACCACGAACAGTGTGCACCTCACACACAAAATCAAAGTTAGTGTTAGGATTAAATCCGCACTGTAGGAATCCTGAAATTTCCACACGACTTTTTGACATTTACTCATCGCCGCACTTCCGCGAGCCTGCAGTATGTCCTCGTTGACAGCCGTGCGCCACGCTAAAGACTCGGCCATCCAGCCATCCAGCCATCCAGCTTCACCCTGCTTAGCCCTTAAGAAATACTCTCCCTCACTGTCAATAGCAGGGTTGGTTGACTGCGTTGCGCCATGCCTTCTTCATAGGGTAAATAGGACCGAGTAAGTGCAACGGCGCAGGCGCCAGCCGCAATGCGGCATGGCCGACGGGCTGGTAATAGGCCATCAATGAAAGCGAAAACCCTCCGCGCTACACGTCACCAACGGAGAGATCCACTTCGGCATATCTGCCTATACCACTGTCACAAAACACCACAAGCTTCCAACTTCAGCGTGACGTTTCCAGCTTCTCCCCCAACGGGTACCCGATACTGCGACTGCAATCACCATAAGATGTAACCACGGCCCCCTGCCATGGAAAGTTGAAGCAACTCATGCCGGACATCGGCCAGTATCCACACGCAGAACAAGCTGCCGAGGTGGACTTGATCCAGCAATTGCTCAGCATATCCTGTGCTGGGCCTTGTATTCGGGATACGTCGGCTCGAGAAGAAAGCTCCATCGTACCTGTAATATGCCTTACTAAAGTCTGTCTGCCAAGTAGCCCGTGTTAGCATCTACGTTCGGAGAACTAGCACTTCATCAAAGTCACAATAAACAGAGGGGTGATGTGTCAAAGTAGCCTTTCAACGTTACAATAAATGTCAACCGCGTATTATGGGACGTAAAAGTTAAGTAAACGGCTTAGCCACATTTCAAGCACCGGAATACATTAGAAAGTTGGCAGTTCCAAAGTGGCAAATTCTTCCACTCCCTTGCTCGCCCTTTTATGCCTGCCCCTGTTATAGTGTCAGTGACATTCAAGTCTACATGTATGTTCCAGGCGAAATGCGAATGAAATCCAACGGATTTTTTTTTTTTTTTGGAAAGCCTTCATTTAGTTCCTAAACACAGTTTACATATATACAGCTCTTACATCACCTTGAGCTTGACTACCACATACTTTCCGTTGGCCACAGAACAAAGTGAAACCCAGGCTACCTGGCGAGTGGAAAAGAGAAAGTACTATCATAAGAGATCAAAAGCTACAGCTGGTCACCAAATACAAGCAGTTTCTAACGCACCCTAATATAGCACGGGTTCCAAACTCTGCAACTATGATGCAGCAGATTGTTAATTCCCAGATGGGATATAACAAGCTTGCATACGAAGCAGAACCGAATGTATACCCTGCTGACGACCTCTCAGCAGAACATATACAGGACGGAGATATGTGTGCCATTGGACAGTTCGACGCATTCAATCTAATCTGGAACTCTATGAAAGTTTCCGTTTATCTCGACAAAGTATGGCAGCTGTCCTGGCATGTTTTCCGAAAGCCATCACTAACACATTCAGATACTGGAGACTTGCGGACCATAGTGAATAGCCACAACAGTATGGGGCTGGGAGGGATCCAAAACTGGTACGAAACAACGAGCAATATGCTATTAGACTCTTCATCAGCAGTGTCGGCATGGACTAGCTTCGCCACGCCAATGATGCCCCGAACTGCACTCCCTCTTCAACTCCAGCCCTAGGTACTCCATCTTATAGCGAGGGCGGAATATTAGAAACGACGCATTCACAACAAGAGCAAAACTTTCAGTGCGAGGTGGAAGACTGCGCCAAATTATTCTCGCGCAGCTACGATTACAAGGCTCATTTAGAAACCTACGACGCAAGGCGCGAGTATCCTTTCCTCTGCCACGTTCAAGGATGCGAGAGGAAGTTTTCTTGCAAAACAGATCTTCAGAGACACCATCAAAGTGTTCACACGAAGGAACGGAATCACGGATGTGCATTCTGTGGGCGCTTCTTTGCGCAAAAAGACACAATACGGCGGTATGTATCAATCAGCGCAAACCGCAGCATTTTGTAAAATGAACTGACAATTGATGCGTAACAGACACATGGAAGATGGCTGCTCCAAAAGATTTGACATTGAGACCGTATACTTGACTTGAATTTCGCGCAGAAAATTCCATCTCAATGTCACGGATGGTCTTCGGTACCTGTTATCTCGGGACAATACAATTTGCGAACAAAATGTTCAGGTTGGCTTAAAATACATTAACTGTACAAGAATGTAGCCACAGCGCTTCCTGTTTGGTATCTTTGCTAGTAACCGCAGCTATGACATTCCCTTCGCCAAGGTCCAAAAGCTTTCCATTTTCGCTCTTGATAAAACGTCGCGGGCCTCTGCGTCTGTCTCGCAAACCTTACTGCCCCATTTGCGAAATCCGCGAGCCTTCTGTTCGCCCTCGAATACTATAGTACACTTGTTTAGCGACATATCCTTCAGCTCACCCTTAGCATCTTCCGCCAGCAGCCAATCGCGGGTGGCATTTTTGCCATCCCGATCTCTGGATGGTGCGTTTTCGGTCCAATCGATACGGTTTAGCATGAGCTTTTTGTATTTGTTGATTGCCCATGCGCCTCCCTCGACGACCAACAAGTTGAACTTCGGATGCATGATACAAGTGCCCGTCAAGGCCAGCTGCTCTGCATTAACGCCGATTTTGTAGCGATGCTGCCCATTCGCTAGACTTGTAATTTTTAAAACAAGAACGTGGATTCCTTTATCGGCATCCTTTTGCTGGTTCATCGCAAGTTTTTCTTGCTTTTGATCTTTAGACAACTTTCGATCCTCGTTCGTGTCGACATGTTTTTGGTGTCGTTCTGCAATTTCTCGGTTTACGCGTGCCTCGACGGCAGTCGGATCCTTGACGGCCACTATTTATTGTTAGGAAAGCTTCCTTCAGGTATCGCAAATAAGGTACATACCGTCTCCAAGTACGCGCATGAGATTGCCTTTCTTCACCTTGGGCGGCGGCGCAGGTACTAGGCCCAGTCTTATTTTTGCTTGCATCTCTTTGCCCTCAGCCATTCGCCGCTGCCGTCTTATTTTGGCTTGCTCCTTCGATGTGAGATACATCGGCTTCGGTGCCGGTGCCAAGCGATCCTGCGGGGGCTCGAGAGCGACCGGATGTTGGACGTATTCTGTGATGATACTGTCCGACGTCGTGAGTTTTAGATTCTCCGGGCTATCAATGACTGCATAAGCGTCTCCATCAATTAAGCCCTCATCCCACCATTCGACCAAAGGCGGCTCCTCGACAAGAAAGTTTTTCTCAGTGTCAAGGTCTTCATCTATTCCAGCTTTTCTCGTTTGTTCGGCGATGCGTCGTTTCATAGCCTCGAGGGCCTCTTGTCGACGGAGAGCATTTGCTTGCTGGATATATTTTCCCTTCTGGTTGAATATCAGTTGCTTGGGCTCACGGTTTCGGCTACCGGATGATTGTGCAGCGGCTGATTCGTCGAAGTACGGATTGCGCTGGGTAGTCCCAGAGTGCCCATGGTTGCCTTTCGTTGGAAAAGCAATGTTTGTCCCTTTTGAATCGTATGATGCGCCTCTGTTCGTAGTCGATGAGTTCTTCTCCCGGTTTTGCGGCTTCCAGGAAGCGAGATCTTCCAGGGCAGGATGCAAGCCGACATTCAGGCCACCTTTCGCTTTACTGGTCGCAGTAGCAGCCGCAACACGGGCCTTCAGCGCAGCTAGCCGATCTGTCGTAGACTCCGCCTTTTGTACTCTGGCAGAAGCATCATGGCGTGGACCAAGGCCCGGTGATTGTGAGTGGCGCTCCATGAGTGTGGCCGTGGCAAGAGTGCGGCGCTGCTCTCGCGATCAACTGCACGAGTCTGCTTCGCGGCTATGTGTTGACTAGGATCGAATTTATTTGCCGCATAGGTATAAAGCCGCAGTTGACGCAATAGCGAAGCGATGAGAAATCGCGATGAAGGCAGAAATGGACAGACTGCTCTGTGTCGTCAGAAAATTGTTCGTCGCGATCCAGGAGCATTGGACGTGCCTGATGTGGGTCTTGACTCCACACCAAGGAACAAGCACCCAAGGCTGGCTGGAGAGTGAGAAGCTGTCTGTGCACGGTACGACAGAGGCCGCCTATCAAGTTTGGATTTCGTAGCCAAATGACTGTAGAAAACAGCCGTGGAAAGTGGTCGGTTTTCATCTGTAGGAGCGCCAATTGCCTCATATACGTTAGCATGCGCTGGCCAGCCAAATAGCCCGGCCAACGTGCTGGACAGGTCGTCGAGCGAAGAATCGTACAGACAATCGATATTCCTGGCCAAAATTACAGACCATACATGGAGCCCATGCTCGCATGGACGCTTGTCCTCTCAGCACGTTAATCGAGCGAGCCAGTCTAGGCTCCAGACAATACCTTACGTAGTACGGGTAGCCTGGGTGGTTGGCGCATGTTTTGTCATGTGCACCCCGCAACTAGATGCCGACTACGTGAAGCTAAAACTAAAGTACCGAGGAACCGAGCCGTCCGTCCGTCGTAACTATGCGAGAACTCAAGTCTTCCATCATCATTGAGCCCTACCGCTGGCATTGCATATATTTCTTGCGCCATCATGACTGCTCCGAAGATCACTATCTACCTGGATATGGTCAGCCCATTTGCCTACATGGCATACTACAAGCTCCGTGTACGTTCGCTCGGTTCTGCCTTGTCCTCCCACCGTGTCGACGATGCCAGCTGACATGACGTACAGCACGATGCCGCCTTCAAAAACTGCGAAGTTACTTATGTACCTATTCTCCTCGGCGGCCTCATGAATTTATGCAGCAACTCTCCGCCCATTAATATTACAAGTAAGTATACGGTGCCGCCCGCTCCCTCTGCTTCTCGTCTTCTGAGTTACTAACAGCACTTACTAGACAAGAGGGAGTGGATCGAGAAGAATCGTCGACTTTGGGCACGAACATTCGAGATCCCCATCAAGCCCGAATTTCCCCCCAACTTCCCCCCTAGAACTCTTACTGTTATGCGGCATCTTGTCGCGATCAGTGAAATGGATGGGGAAGACCAAAGCAGACTTCTCCGCGCTTTCGATGCGATCTTTGAAGGTTTTTGGCACAGGCACGAAGAGACGTACCAGACAGAAGTTTTTATGCCGATACTGGAGAAGATTTTGGGGCAGAACGACGCTGCTAAAGTCGCCGAAGCTGCCGGCAAAGAGGCCAAGGCGGCACTGTTGCGAAATACAGAGAAGGCCTTCCAGGACGGCGCTTTCGGCCTACCTTGGATGGTGTGTACGAACAGTCAGGGCGACACGGAGTCGTTTTGGGGAGTTGATCATTTGGGCCAGGTTGCCAACTATTTGGGCCTACCACAGCCAGCCACGCCAGGTTGGAAAGCGGCTTTGTGATGATGGAATCAATCGATATGTTAATATCCCTCGCTCGAGACAATCAAGTTGCAGCTGTTATCTCGCGTAGCCAGAATAGGCAGTTTGACGGCTGGACTTGCCGTCATCGCGCGTTAAATTGAACCATTTGTGACTTAACGCACTGCTGCCTGGACACGATATTGGTTGTGGACGACCCTTCGGTCAGTGTCTTGTTTCCGGGTGGGTCTATGTCGGTCGGCGACGCGCATTCCGACGCGGTATTCTAAATATCACGGCGAGTTGGTGGGGGGCAGCGCGTGGTGTTCGCATGTCTACTGTTTGTTGCATGTCACACAAAGTGCGCGATTGTTTGTTGATAATTTGAAAACGCATTCCGTTGCATTCCTGCAGCTTACTCCGGCTGCCCGTGGCTTAATATACATCCCAACTGTAAAGCAAGTTCTCATAGTAACGCCATGATTAACCCCCTAAAATCCATGATTTCCATCGTATCGAAGCAAGGTCATAATCTGTTCACCCTATCCTGGTCCGCCCTAGTTGCGCTCGCCACGGAGGCGGCGGGCAAGCTGGATGTCCTTGGGCTGAATGGTGACACGCTTGGCGTGGATAGCGCACAGGTTGGTGTCCTCGAAGAGAGAGACGAGGTAAGACTCGACGGACTCCTGGAGAGCACCGATGGCGGATGACTGGAAGCGGAGGTCGCTCTTGAAGTCCTGTGCAATCTCACGAACCTGTCGGGCGGTTAGCTTTGCGTCTGCGCTACTGAATATGGTGTGATGTGCTTACCAGGCGCTGGAAAGGGAGCTTGCGGATCAAGAGCTCGGTGGACTTCTGGTAGCGACGAATCTCACGGAGAGCGACGGTACCAGGCTTGTAGCGGTGAGGCTTCTTGACACCACCGGTAGAGGGGGCGGACTTGCGAGCAGCCTTGGAGGCAAGCTGCTTGCGAGGAGCCTTGCCACCAGTGGACTTTCTAGCGGTCTGCTTGGTGCGAGCCATTGTTGATGATGTGTTGAGAGTGTGTGGTTGTGGGGTGTACTCAACGGTGGATGTCTGATGCAGGAGGAAAAGACCGGGAGTTTCGGAGGCGGGGGGAGCGCTTTAATACCTATGGCTAGCTGGCCACAACTGGGGCGGCTGATCTGAGGCGACGCGTGTGGGGACCGTGCACGACTGATCAGAATTAATTGGGTGCTCGAAAATGCTGTTTTGCGCGCCCAGAAAAAAACATGAGCCATAATTAATTAGGTGGGTAAAGGTGCCATTAAAAATTTGTGACAACGCTTTCCTAACTAGGAAAAGCCTGTCACCATTTTTGCGAGAGACATTGGCACATTGGCTATCGGTGCTGCACTGGAGTGGTGGCGCTCGACATCTGCAAGCCCTTGTCGGCCGTATCTGCTTCGTTGATGAGTACGTGTTGCTTGTGTCTACTGCTTTCCCGCTCGGCCACTTCGAACCGCTACCCACTAACTGGTATTTACTATTGTTATTATACGCTCTTGGTTGGTTTTGCTGCCTTCCTGCCCCGTATTACGCCAATCGCTACCTGCTGTTGGTCCAATCCCTGCGCATCGTGGCGCCTTCTCCATGCTGTAGTATGTGGTGCAGCTTGGAGCTGATCCATCTCTGTGCGGAAGTCTATCGTATCGCTGTAGTGCTGCGGACACATGAGTCGGTCTCCTTCACGACGCTCTCGATGTCCCGTGTTGCTACTAGTTTTGTGTGGTTCAGTCAACAGTTCGTCCTTGTCCGATCTCGTTTTCCATTCACAACTATTTCCGGCTACCCTGTAGCCGCACACCGGATACAACAGTTGCCGCCAACCGCCCATCAATCTCCTAAGTTGAGTATCACTGGCGGGTTCGTATACTCATGTGTTCCTGCTGCCGTCCTCGCACTTATTTTACGCCATTTCGTGATGGTTGCCTGTTATCCTATTCTGGTAGACTGTTTCTACAATGGAGTGCGGTGCTTTCAAGTACATACACAGGTGGGACTACGGTTGATTAGGGGCGGAGGCTAATCTAGAACTCTGGAAAACTCGCGGTAACAGATGCAGCCTATCTAATACGTACACTACATGTCTGGTATACTCGCGATATGACGTAAGTACGCGACATACGCAAAATCACGAACGAGATCGATTACCTGGCGTCAATCGTCACATCGCCCTGTATTCAATGCACTCTTCATCCAGCCAGACAAATGGTGACCACCCACCAAGCCGAGAGACGGGAGCGGCTTCAACGGGGACTTGGAGTCTGACCAATCATAAAAATGCAAAAACCTGGCACAGACCCACAGTGCAACATTTTTTTTTAACGCGCATATTTTTGTTGTTTATTTTCTGATGGCTGATGCGAAAAGCGCCCCTCTTTTGCTCAGGGTGCCGTGAGTCGACGCGTTGCGTGTTCCAAAACGGCTAGCCAGAGGTCTGTTCCCCAACTGATCTGTGATCTGGCCCACCTGTACTTAAGCTGGCCAGCTGCCACCACTTTCCCTTCTTCACGTCTCTGACAAAACGCCAACTTAGTGCATATCAATTTCCCACACCACATACACAACCCCCCCTTATCTATACACAATGACTGGACGTAAGTCTCAACACCTCCCACCTGACGACTGTCCCACAGCGTGACATAGTCTAACACAAGGACACCGCCACGGCTATGCTTCGACACCATGAAGACAAAGTGCTAACTATCAGTAGGCGGCAAGGGCGGCAAGGGCCTCGGCAAGGGTGGCGCCAAGCGTCACCGCAAAATTCTTCGCGACAACATTCAGGGCATTACCAAGCCCGCCATCCGTCGTCTCGCGCGTCGTGGTGGTGTCAAGCGTATTTCTGCCATGATCTACGAGGAGACTCGCAACGTTCTCAAGACCTTCCTCGAGGGCGTTATCCGTGATGCTGTCACATACACCGAGCACGCCAAGCGCAAGACCGTCACCTCTCTTGACGTTGTCTACGCTCTCAAGCGCCAAGGCCGTACTCTCTACGGCTTCGGTGGTTAAACGTGTTGTTTGTTTATTGCGAGTTTTAGTCCATGCGTAATATGCCACGCATGCGAGGTGTTTCATGATGATTACGGAATCGGGTCATGCTTTTGGGTGTTCTGTACCATAAGGGAAACGGTGGTTTACATTCGGGGTAATGGGAAACAAGCCAATGAGGCAAATATTAAATTTTTGATCACATTATGCTTCTATCGATGCGTGATTGGCGTGACGCGGCACGACGCGCCGGGGTGCGAATGTAGACACATCACCGACCAGTCGTTACTCGATGACCCAATATCACGTACGCGATGCCCTCGACCAGTGATCCAGAGCTGTTAACCTATGCGACATGCAAACGCCACACGGGAATCTTACGGTAGTCTGCCAGGCCACAGCGACGGTTCACCTTCCGAGCATCGGATCAATGGGTTATAACTTTAAGATGCACGGCTAGACGTTTGCTAACCGACACAGTCACTCCGAAGCGAGCTTGTTGTTTTATCCACGACAATCACGCTGCAAAACAGTCAAAACATGGGTGCAGCTACGCACTGTAATACGAAGAATCTATCCACAGAGTAGAAGCATGGCTAGCCTCTCGCAATATCTTGAGCTGGATGGAAGAGCGCCACGGGGCTACCATCTGCCTGGAGTACCGCTGTTTCGCGACCATTTCTCGCCCAGCAGGGACAAGTAAACCGCAGGCACAATGTCATGCTGACCGTTGGATGCATTGCAGAACTTAAGCCGACGGAAAGAACTCAGGCAGTACACTTAAGTCGGCGCTCACAAGGAGGCAGCCAGCGCTGCCCAACCTACGAGGCCGCGGTGAGCATAGTCCAAGCAGACGATTGTCTCTATCGGTTTTGCCCCGTGGGCAGCCGCTTCAGCAAGGAGCGCGGGCCAACGTAACTACGTAATGGGGCAATTTATAAAAAAAATAGAAAGCATGGTATTGAACAAATAATAACCAGTTTGTTATTTTTACAAACTGGCATCTTGCACGTCCGCGGACTCTTCAATCCGCATAACCAGCCTCGAAAATGCTGCAGTAACGGCCCAGTTGTCTGCGATAGGCAGCACAGGCGAGCATGGGGATGCGACATTTGCGCCGCGATTCTGTTGGCCGCTGGGCTGGTGTGGCTGAGCACTGCCTCTGGAGGATTTCATTGGCTGACGCACCACCCGAGACACGGCGATTGCAGGGCCCGGGCAAGCCGAGATCTCCTGCAGTTTCTCGAATTAACCACGTTACAGTCACGGGGGTAAGAGGAGAGAGAAGGAAAAAAATTTCAAGCCTATGCAACCTCTCACTAACTCCGAATCCTCTGGCCAGCTCTTCAAGGGCCTAGATGCGAGCTAGCCTCAGTGCCAACCAGGCCAGAACGCGGTGGGCGCTGCTTGGGTCCCAGGAGTTACGAGGTTCGGAGGCAGGATGCAGACGGAGCACGACTCCTCAGTACGGAGTACCCGTACTCTTGACCATGGACAGAGAGCTGCTGCTCGTCCAAGGGGTGAGTCTGCCGCCAAAGCTTGCTCAGAGTTCGTACGTCGTTGGTCACATGAGAGGATCATGTGATGCGAAAATCGTCAACTGTAGCTGAGGCGTGTGTGGCTTAGCAACCTCCGGTCTTGGCGCTGCACCGTGGAATTTCCCATGCATTGTGGCTGATAAATTTTCAGAGCAAGGCCTGCCCGGCTGGACGCTAACTGCGTACAGGTAGTCTGTGCCTGAGGGAGCCCGGAAACGAACAACGCCGTTCAGACGAGCTCGCGCCAAAAGCTCCGTTCTCCGAAAATCCTAACACCAGCTGACAAAACAATTTGACGACCGATGCCTCTTTATCAGTGTGAGTCGAATATTTGATAAATCCTATTGCGGTTGACTTGCATCGACAGCGCAGTCGAGTTGCTCGTCGAAGCTACTAGAAGGCCCTTTTTATTTTCCCTTTCCCGCAAAACCGCACGCAGGCTGTAGTGATGAAAGCCCTCAAATTACATGTAGCCCGACATAAACTCTGGGAGTTATCGCTGCACGCTGCCAACTTCGGAGAGCAAAGTACGAGTGCTGCAGCCTCTCGGGAGAACTCGATCTCATCGCTCGCTCTATTACACATCCAGCGCGCAAGGATTACACACACCCCACCTACCTCCGCAGCACTTTTTTTTGGGACTGTGGGGCTGTACTCACACACCGGCCATCCCGGTCTTCTGTGTATTCCGTTGCGTTTCTATAAAAGAGTCTTGCCTCGACGAATTTGCCACCCACGCCCCTACCTTCTGCTCTCACCTACACGACACGATGACATCGACATCTACTGCTACAAATCATACTCAACACAACAAGACCGAACCTTTCCCCTACAACCTCTCTCAGCATCACCTAGCTCTGCTCCAAGCCGAACAAGCATCGCTGGCCGACAACGTGGATTACGACAACTGGAACTCGATACAGTACTCACCTGGAGCTCTTGAATACGGATTAAACGACTTGGTTTCGATATCGCCTATGCAGCCAGACACAAAAGGCGCAGTTCCTCAGTTCACGCCCAAACTGGGCCGCAGTTCGCATCAGCGAGAATCTTCGCTATCCTCTCTCGGTTCCGTTGGACCAGCGTCGCCGTTCACTCATAATATTTCCAACCCGCGGATCGCCATTACAGATTCGACAATAGAGCCATTCCACGACATGTACAACAACGACACCAATATTCACAACGCGAGCGCCTACTACCAGATGGCCAAGCCCATGGATGCATTCTCAGGATACCAGCATCTTGACGCTGCGACACCCGACATGGCCTACCCAGTTGCGCTGCCTGGCCACATGAACCGCCAGCGGGCAGACCGGTCGTTGCTGCCTGCCCCGGAATTCAACAACATGGTCAACCGCTCTCACCCTGCTTCCGTGGCCAGCTCCGTTGCAGGTGATTCGCCATCCACGCCCAGCATGAGCGAGACTGACCACGTCGACCGCACCAGAAGAGGTATGCGAGGTGCCAACCGCAAAGACGCTGACAAATGCTCACAACTCTGGTATGCAGCAGCCTACGGAAATATTCCCAAGCTTGACCGCACCATGACAGACGTTTACGGAGACGAACTATACAACCCCGGTTTCGCCATAACCTCGTCGTCGCCGGCACACTCGCACAACGCCAGTACCAGCAGCAACCAGCTATTTAGCCAGCGGCTCAGCGCCGCGAACAGTCAACACCTGAATGCTGCTCACTCGCCCTCTTCTACAGCGTCCCGTGGTTTTTCGCCTTTCCAGGCAACGTCTCCCTATGCCCCCCCCCAGATGCAGGAGTTCGGCAACTCATTCGGAGGGGTGCAAAGAATCGGACATGGAAACCATGCTGCGCAACATAATGCCATGATGGGCACGAACGCGTCCGGCGACGCTGAACCTGAGACACCAAAGACCATTTCACCTCAAGATGCCATGCTCGAATTTACTGGAGTGGACGGTGAGCCGAACTTCTCACTGTTTCCAGATGGCTCCAACAATTTTGACTTTGATTCTTACGGCAAAGTCATGGCGTCGGAGGTTGATCCCGTTCAGCTCCCCTCGGCTCATGAAGCATCTGGCACCGAACTGCAAAATAATCATATGACGATGGAAAGTAGGATACCCCAGCAGTATCCTTTCATCTCGAGGGCTCAGGAGACCAAGGAGATAACGCCCCCGCCGCGTTTAGGCTCGTCAGGATCCAGCGAGTCGGAGGCCAAGACAGAGATAAGTGGTAGTCGCCCATCGCGTGTCGGGGCTGATAGCGGTACCTACACCTGCACATACCACGGCTGCTCTTTGCGATTCGACACCCCAGTTCAACTTCAAAAACACAAGCGCGAAGGACACAGGCAGTCACAGAACCTCGGGGGGCTACGAGTACAGGATACGAGCATGGCATCTTCCGTCCTGAATAGCCAGGCTGGCCCCCACCGCTGCGATCGCATCAACCCTAGCACAGGCAAGCCGTGCAACACGATCTTCTCTCGCCCATACGACCTTACCCGTCACGAAGACACGATACACAACGAGCGAAAGCACAAGGTTCAATGTGACTTGTGTACGGTTGAGAAGACATTCAGCCGCGCCGATGCTCTCACCAGACATTATCGCGTGTGCCATCCTGAAGCAGAGCTTCCGGGAAAGCACCGCAGACGAGTGATTTGACGGCGATCTCTGTTTCGAGCGTCAACATTAGCATCGGCCCCCTCGGCCACCCAGCCCAAGTCGCATTCAGAGCAAAAGAGGGATTGGGAACGATTTGGGGGGGGGGGGCGTGTATCCAAGAACTGGACGGTGGGGAGACTTGCTCAAGACTGGGTCATTGAACCAATCAGAACGATATATATGGAGACAGTGGTCTTGTCTAGCTGCAGGGTCCTCGCGGATCCACATTGCTGACGTCACTCCTTCGTCAAGTCATTCGCCGGCTGACATCACCACGACGCTTTTCATTTGCGTTCGGCCACTGTCGACCATGCCCTGGGTTTTCTGGGCATGAGCTAGCATCATCGTGCATTGCTTGTCTCTCCGACCCCTCTTCTACGCCAGGGTTTTATCAAAAATTGATGTGCAGCGCCCAAGGCAACAGACCAATCAGCGCGCTGGCCTGCTTCTGAGCGCAGGTTCTGCCGGGTTTTCATACATCATCGACATGGGCATTTGTTTTGCGAGCGTATCATCGAAATGATAGCTCCTGTAAAGGTATACATTGTTTTTTCGCTTATTACTTTTTTTGGCTCGCGGAAAATACATCATAATTGTGTCAGAGACAGCGGAGCTGCTCGCACGGTACAAGCTCGTTTTGCTTTTACTTACATTTATATACGTCATACGAAAATCGGAGTTAAGAAGCATTTGTTTGTTTATCAGTTCAGCCTTGGGAGCGAGAAAAACAAAAAGCCGCAGTTGGGTGGTAATGTAAGGCGCAAATGGATCTGAGATATAGAAAACGAGACTGTACTATTAGCTACTAGACACGAAAGCATGAAATAATGAAGCTCATTCAACAAGGACTTTACAATCAATCCATCCCATCGAACCTTCCAATTTCCCTCTCCTTCCCATGTGCCATAATAGTCTCCCGATTTGTCAAGAAAGCACGTCCAGCATAATTAGTCATCCCCCAGCACCAAACCTCTGGCGTCGGCATACAGCGGACGAATTCCCGTCCACAATTGAAACTGTTCACTTTGCGTTAGCACACATTACGGAACTAGTAGGCAGATGCTCCTTCTGAACTAACCTGATACCAGCCCTGCGAGGCGAGAACCTCGAGCCCCGGGATAGTTGCCCAGCCGGCGCTTTCAGCAATTTTCACAGCTGGTGTCACGCGGGGTTTGTATGCCATGTCGAGCAGAATACGGTGTTGGGAATCTGCTGCAGGGGCGCTGACAACTCCGGAAATGACCTCCTCGGTACTGGAGTCAATCGGCGTGTTTCCAGGAATTGTGCTGACAATTACACTGGGTGAACGTGCAATCGCAGCGACATTTGTCACCGCCTGCAGGTTGTAGCTTTGCGGGAAACTCGAAATCATGGCTTCTACATTCTTGGCAGTGCGCCCGACGACGTAGATACGGCCAAAACCCAGCGAGTGCAGAGCATGAACTGCAGCCCTTGTAGTGCCTCCGGATCCAACCACCATGGCTGCAGAGTCACCGGAGACTTCCGAAAGTCCGCCGTGGAGAAGCGCGTATGAGATGCCGAGTGTGTCTGTATTGTCTCCCAGGAGATGCGGTTTCGCGTTCTCTTCTTCTCCTGGCACAGATATAACAGTATTGACAGCGCCAATGATACGAGCTGCGTCGGTCAGCTCGTCAAGTTCATTGACGATATCAAGCTTAAGCGGTATCGTCACGGAGGCGCCACCAAAGCTTTGATCGCGCAAAGTAGCTCGCACGTCGGCTACATTGTCTGTTTCTAGCAGATGGTACTGGTGGGGCAATCCGCACTGCTTGAACAGTCCATTATGGAGTGCTGGCGATCGCGATTGAGAGATGGGCTTTCCAAAGAGATAGAAATTGCGGGATTCCAGCTGCCCAACAAGGGTGAGAGCTTCGTGGATTTCGGTAGTGCTGAGTTGGCCTGGTGCTGCCTTGAATGGGAGAGCCGGGTGCGAAACTGGCGTTAGAAATCCGTTCAGCACGCGACTTAGCTGTCCAGTCGTACCCATGTTGAGTGCAATAATTGGTGGTCCTTCAGCGGAACACATCCTAGCTTTGAAGCGGAACAAATCGAAGTTGTCTTCAACCTTCTTTGCCACTCCGATCAGCTTAATAATGTCTCCGTATTGTAGAGCACGGTTGAAGTGTGAAATCCATGATGCATTCTTCCATGAAAGCGTCCCGCGCGGATCGTGATGCGAGGTAATGATCTTGGTGTGGCCGCGCATGGACGCCACCGCCTCCAAGACGTCGTCGGGCGAAGTTATTTCCAAATCGAGATACTCTACGCCAAGCTGAAGACCGAGGCGATACAGCTCCAAACGAGCTTCAGTAGCGTCATCTGGAAACGCTCCACCTTGCGACACTGTTCGAACAGTGAAAATAATCGGAATGCCAGTTTGTTGGCGAAGAATCGACACCTGTTCCGTCACAAATTCCACGTTGTGACTGCTCAGGAGATCCACGCGAAGCTCAACCGCATCGGAGCCAACAGCTGCCTTGGGCAGAATATCGGCTGCGGCCGCCAAGTCTGGCAGAGTCAAAGATACGAAGAAGCTGTGTTTCTTTTTCCGCAGCCGTGGGAGTTGATTGTCGCGCCCGCAAATGAGCGAAATAAACCGCTCAAAATCGCTCGGTATACTGCTTGTGCCCGTAGGTTCATTGGTGTGAGTGCTGTAGTAGCTGAAGTTGCTACACTGCTTGTACCAAGGCTTGCGGCGAGTATACACTTCTCTCATCTCAGAGTTATATGCGGGGCGCGTTTTGTCCTTCTCCAGATAACGCATTACGTGATCTATGTTGCGGTGGATGAGAATGACCTTACCTCCGTTTTCCTTGTAAGCCTGTAGAAGGTCCCTGGCTTCGGGGGTTTCCACGATTCCACCGCCGCAGGAGAACACACAGCCCAGAGGCTGCTTCTCCATAACGTCTCGAAGAAGACGAAGCTCTTCGTCGCGAAAACCCTCCCAGCCGCGAGCAGCAATGATCTCTGGGATGGAAAGCTCGGAGCGGCGCTCAAGCTCTTGGTCGAGATCAATTGACTTCCAACCTAAGCTCTTTGCAATCCAATCACCGGCAGTAGTTTTGCCCGCACCGCGCATACCGATAAGAAACATGGAGCGGTCATCTTCGCTAGCAGCCGCCGGAGTTTCCTCTTCCTCGGCTTTGCACTTGTCAGTGCCATCTAATGCGACCTTAAATGACAAGGACAGAGTGTCCCACCATCCCGGCCAGGTCTTGCCGACGCAGTCCTGCTGAGTGATAACCACAGGAGATGGAGCGACAATAGACAAGACGCTGAGGCTCATGGCAACGCGATGGTCGTCGTAACAGTATATACCTTTAGCCGGCGTTTTCAAAGTACTAGGTGCGATACCGAAGACCTCAATACCATCATCAAGCTCCAGGCACTTGACGCCGAACTTGGCGAGCTGTTCCCTCATGGCAGCTATACGATTGCACTCTTTCACTCGCTGGTTCGCGATTCCCGTGATCTGCGTTTTGCCTCCTGCAACAGCGGCCAGGACAGAGGCTGTCAAGAACGCATCCGTCATAGGCTCCATGTCGATATGAGGAAGCGGCTTCAGATTGCCAATCTTGGGACCAGTGACCGTTGTCGACGTCTCTGTTTGCTCAACCACACAGCCCATGGGCCGTAGAACGTCTACGGCGAAGCGGGAGTCTCCTTGAAGCGAGGCTGAGCCAATATTCGGGACCGTGCAAGTGGTTCCTGTGATTGCCGCCATCGCAAGAGGATACGTGGCAGAGCTCGCGTCGCCTTCGATAACGTACTCAGCAGGATTCTTGTATGTGCCTTGGGGAATGTGGTATGTATTCGGTTCCGTTTCCGACGCCGTCACAGAAACGCCGAAAGATTTCATCATGGCAATTGTCAAATCGATATACAGCTGTGAGATCGGCTTCCCCCCAACAAGCTTCAATGTCACAGGCTGTTTGGCATAAGGCGCAGCCATGAGGATTGACGACACGTATTGAGAAGAGACGGTCGCAGCAAGCTCAATCACGCCACCTTGAAAGCCACCCGAAGAACGGATCTTGAGAGGAAGGCTCTTCTCTTGCTCCAAATACTCAATCGCAACACCATTGAGCCGGAGAGCATCGACAAGAGGGCCGATGGGGCGTACTTTCATGTGCGAGTTGCCAGTAAGCACAACAGAGTTGGCGGTGTCGGTAGGGAAGCACAGCGCAGCCACGGTGGTAAGAAAACGTGACGCAGTTCCAGCATTGCCAATGTAAAGCTCCTCGCTGTTCGCACTCAATTTACCAGAGTTACCGTCCACAACCAAGATTTCGCCTCCGGCCTGCCATGAGTAGGATGCGCCCCCGAGTTTAGCGATTGCAGCAAGCATGTAGCCCGTGTCGTCGGAGTGTAGTAAATTCTTGATCTTGCAAGGACCGGAGCCCAGTGCAGCGAGAATGAGGGCTCGGTTAGAAATACTCTTGGATCCTGGTGGACTAATAGTAATGCTGAGGTCGGCTGACACGCCGGGGGAAACTATGACGGAGGGAGACAGAATAGTTCGGATACTCTGGTCCCCAACGACGCTGGCCTTGGGCTCATACGTCTTGCCAATGGCAGAGAGCAACACAATCTTCTTCTCCCTCCCATCATTCTTCTTATCCACGGCCATTTTTTGTAAGATGACATCAACAGGGCAAGGCCGGTCAGCAGTTAATCTTCTGACGCGTTTGTCCTGAAGTGATACAGGCAGACCATAGGCTGCAATGCATTTTACCAGACGTGCCACAGCCTCGGGCCGTAGCACGCCGAGGTAGCGAGCCAGTTCGGCTTCCTTGACCATTCCAATCGCGACTGCCTCGCCGTGGAGTAGCTGCGGTGTGAGGATAGCTTCCATCCCGTGACCAATGGAGTGGCCGAAGTTGAGGAGGTTACGGAGGCCGCCCTCTCGTTCATCACTGGAAACCACTTCGGCCTTCACACCGGCGGAGCCAACCACGATGCGTTTGAGAGTGTCTTTGATGGGATCAAGACGACCAGCGCCCCGGGAGCGAATGGATGCAAGTATTTTTGCGGCCGATGCCTCCAAGAATTCAAATTCTGTCGCATTCCAGATTGCGGCAGTCTTGACTACCTCGGCCATGCCATTGATGAATTCGCGAACGGGCAGAGTATCGAGGAAGTTTAGGTCAATGTATATCCTGCGCGGTTGCCAGAAAGCCCCGACAAAATTCTTGCCCATGGGCGTGTCGATGGCCGTCTTTCCACCGATGGAAGAATCGACCATGGCGAGTAGAGTCGTGGGAACCTGGACAAAACGGACACCGCGCATGAATGTTGCGGCAACATATCCGATCATATCGCCGATTACACCACCACCGAGGGCTATTATCACGGTGTCTCTGGTGCATTGCTGCGATAGCATCCAGTCTTCCACCTCGCCCTTCGTCTCTCTGTTTTTCGAGGCTTCGCCTGGTGGGATTGTATAGGCTAGAAGGCGGGTATTCTTGTCCTTGGCGAAGGACTCAAAGCTGGATCGGAATCGCGGAACGTAGGTATCGTGGAGATTCGTGTCGGTAATGAGGACGTACGTCGAGGACGATGCATGTTTGAGGAGGTCTTGCACAATGTAGTCTGCCCAGAGGCCTGTGTCAACCACAATACTGGGCTGTCCCAGAATTGGTATGACCACAGGTGATGCTGCTGCTTTTTCAGCCATTTTGCGCTGTTGGGACGCTGACGGTTTACACAGCTTCCATGCCCAGACGCAGAGCTTGGTTAAAGGTGCGGAAAAATGCTGCGCACAAAATGTGACTAACTGGGCGTCAGCCAGCGACGTTGGCCGGTATCGGTTAGGCGAATAGAGTGGATACTCTTGTGCGTCGATGAGCTTCTTGCAAAAAGGTGAGTTGGAGCTGCTTGCATGGCGCGTTCATTATATCACGCAGAATGCCCTTTTACTTTCTTTTAGGTTGCCGTTCCTTCCAATTATGTCAATTCCAACTTTTCAACCAGCGCGAGTCCCAGGCCATCGCACATAACTGCCGAGTCACTGATAGCGGTCTGCAAACTTCAGACCGACAGCTGTGTTGCGCCGATTGAGCACTGCAAGCCCTGGGGCTATCAGAAACAAAACACATCCCCTTTCTATCAATCTCTATTAACTATTCAAGGTAAGGTAGCTAACTAATATGCCCTCACGGGTGGTCAACTTGCAGAGGCTGCCGTTCAACCGGAGCTACACATGTGGGGCACAAGGGTACCATGCAGGGTTGAGGTACTTCGAGTTTTTCAACGCCATGTACCTCTGGAGCCAGGCACGCCAGCCACTAACATGGCCCACCTCACCCACGCTGCCATGTCCCACCCTCGCACTTCAAATCACGATGAGCTAGGTTACAGCTGTTAGTGACTCTGACAGGCCGCGATAGTACACTGGTGCTCACCTCAATCAATTTCTCGGTAAGTTCAAAGCACTCGGCCTTATTCTCTTCATCCATGTCCTGGAAGGACGCTTTCCACAATCCGCGGAAGCCCATCTCCTCCAGAGCCTCCTCGAGAGACTCCATGGATCCTGTGGCGCTGGCGTATTCTCTTTCTGAGGTCAGCGTTCGCACAAGAGTGTGCGCCGCCTCCAGGGCTGCAGAATCCTGGCCATGCATAAGCACGTCGTTGAGGACCGAGGGCATCGCACCGCACCTAATTGTGTTAGTTGGTATAAAACCCCGACAAGGCAATCCTGGGAGTCCGGCAAATAAACTCACAGATACGCAAAGACGGTCCGCCTTGACAAGGCCAACTCGTTGAGCCACAGCAGGGTTCTAGCCTGGACAGTATCTTCCAAGTATTGGAAGTCTACCAACTCAATAGCGGATATGAGTAGTAAATCGCCGTCTTCCATGACGTCGGCGTGTCGGCGGCGACTTCCGTCCAACATCCCATTGATTGTATCAGGGTTTATGCCGGCTAACCACATGTTATCTCTAAAATTGTCTTGGTCGACACAGCGAGCAAGCATCAACGCGAGGTAGGGTGAATCAACCATGGTATGAACCAGCTTCGCCGAGAGCTGAGGCGCTGGCGCAGTCATCTCTAAAAAGGACCACAGCACGCGAACAGCAGCTAGTCGCGTGGTATTATCAGTCAAGCCACGGACTAGGCAAGCACATACAGCAAAGTGGAAATTTTCCTCGTCAAAGTGTATTCCGTAGGCCTCATCGAGCGGCTCAACAGCTTCGTCCAGCTGATTCCGACTTTGAAGTAGCATTGGCACCATCTTCTCGCCGCGCACGCCCCCAATGTTGCCAATGTTGATCAGCAGGGCTTCAAGGAACTGTGCAGTGCAGTTAAAAAGACTGCTTGGAACAAGTCTGATCAGTGACATGGCAAGCCAAAACAACTGCAGCCCATATCTAGACGCCGAAGGCAGGTTGGCCATCATTCTAGAGAGACATGTAATGATGGATGTGAGCATTTCACTGTGTCCGTCTTCACCAAACTGGCTCACGCTGTTTCGGAGTGCCACAAGAACCTGGTAGAGCAAGTCATCGTCAACCTCCTCCTTGGCTAGGTAGCCCATGACCGCAAAAGCGCGAGGCTGCACGGCAGGATTGTTCTGGAACGCCGTGCTTGCCACTAAGCTCATCCAGCGCGATCTCCAAGCATTGGCTGTGTCAACCGATGGGGCGGCAACTGTGCAAATGTCGAAGAGTATGGCGACCAAGTTTTCCATGGCTGGGAGCGTAGATCCCTCGGCACCGCCTCGTGTAAGTGACGCGTTGTCTCGCTTGCTGGACAGCGACGACGAGAAAATACCGCTACGCGGCTCTGAAAGCACATCCAGGGATGCACGCAGTTTTGTGAACTTGGATTCGTCCAAGATAAAAAATGTGCACACTGCGTGGACTGTGTTGGTCAATAGCCGGTGGACCTGGACCCTGACATTGAAGCTCCCTGTGTTGACAAGCATCGTGACAATGTGGAAGATTTCCGGCAGAAAGAGCTGGGATTGCACACCACTGCCAAACGACAGAGAGGTACATATCTGGAGCATGATGCAAATCTCGGGCCAGACGGTGTTGTCTGGTAGACTTTTTGTCGGGCGCAGAGAGGAACGGTTCAAAGCCTTTCGCAGTCGTGACAAGAACCTCGCGCGGAGTGTGACAGTACCAATGTTTGCCACTGTCGATGCGACACTTTCGACTATTTCTTGCTGTGTCCCGAAGCTAATTGCCATCTTGATGACTTCTTCGAGGAAGATGTCGAGGAGAACCTCATCTTGGCTAAGAGATGGCCAGACGAATTGGTCCAGGGCGTAGCTTAACGATTGGTCCAGCGCGACGAGGTCAATAAATTTCCGGAAAATGGCTGCCACTCTTTCTTTTCCCTTTTCACCATCCATCTCGCCCGTCAGCATGTCTCTGCGGAGGCCAGAAAGCCATGGCGCCATGTATGCCAGACTCAGAGGTTTCTGTTCATCGGAAAATGTTTCCCAGCTGGCAAGAAACTCTGACAGAAAGTCGGAGGTGAGCTGGGGTTCAGAAGCAGCCAGCTCTCGGCTAATATTCACAATAAACCGTGTAGGATCAATAGGTATAGAAAGATCTAGCGTCTCATTTGTTAGTTTGTCAGCCAGTTGAAAAAAAAAATCTCTGTCTCTGCAGCACGCTCAACATACCGCGGGAGCAGACCAGTCGCGTGGCTGTTCGAAACTTAAAAGTGATACACAACGCTCCAAGCAGATTGTAAGAAGCCAGCCGCAGTTGGTGGTCAAGGCTCGATAGATTCATGAACGCCAAGTTGAGGAGAGTGCCTGGCACATCCTGCGGTCGCACAAGCCGTTCCACAGGCACATGTGTCCGACTATCTTTGCTGTACCTTGCCTTTGCGCTTCTGATTGCTTGAAGAATGTCCGGCTTACTGCGAGAAGTGAAACACATGACGATGCGTCCACCATCAGCTCGCAGCCCGAATGAAAAGCCATCGTCATTCTGTATTGCAGTAGCTGCTTCGTCAATGTCGCTCAGGCGAAAGATGTCATTGATTGGGCTGCTGAGTTGAAGACTAGAGAATATCTCCTGGTGCTTCATTGTCGTCACTTGGATATACTGGCTTCCAACCTTGATGCTGACGTCCACTTTGCCCTTCGATTTAGACAAGCGGGTAGCTGGGCTAAAGACAAATCTTATATCCGAAACGATTGCTCTGTGTTCTTTTGGAACTTGGAGCACATTGAGAATGAAATGAGCCCGTAACTCTTCCATGCTGCACGAGAAGATGTATTTCACATTCTTTGGATGAAATGCGCTGTACTCGTTCTTCGTCACGATCCGCAGCAGCCGCCGGAAGCATCGCCTAAAGAGATTAGCTGTCAAGACTCCAGCTTGAAGGAACGCGCGAAACCTACTTGAAAGCACTATTCATGTTGTATATGTAGATCCGAACAAGATTCTGGCTCACTTCATACGGCATGAGCAGATCCAGCATTTTAAAGAATTCGTCCTTTGGATCAGTTTTGCCACTGTAGCAGGTTGCATCCACGAGGATGCTGAAGGGCTCATGCCATAGTCTACTTGCAATCTGCCGAACGTTACTAACATTACAAGAAAAAGCGGGAGAAAGCCTTCCAATTAGTGCGCCTGGCATACCTTGAGAAAACAGTGTAGTAATGTCTCATGATCAATACCTTCTGTTTCGCTGTAGCGTAAGATGACAAGTATTGTAGGAAGGCCGTCCTAGGCACTATGTCAGCGAAGACTAGGAAGGAAATTGCACATGGGCTACTGACCTGCGTTACTCCACCGTCAAATATAGTGCGAGATGTTACGAAGGATTCAGTGCTGCGGAAAGCATTGCGCAGCATGAAGTTTTGAAAACGGGAATATAGAGGCGGCCCATTGAGTGCGATCTGTGGCCGGTTCCAGGATATGGCCAGCGGGGGTGGGCCCAAGTTCGTAATGAGGTTTCGCAGAGGCTCAAAGACTGGAGAATGACTACGCGGTGAATTATCTTGCAGGCGAAGATATTCCCGGCGCTCTCTAGCAACCAAGGTCTGGCGTAAGTGATCCCAATGATCATATAAGAACCGGTGGAAGGAAACACATGACCCAAAGTCGGTCGTATCTTTGTCGACGACTATCTCTAGATTGGCAGGGGGCACCTGTGGCATGAAAGTCAGTGTAACGTTGAAAGTTCGATCGCTGTTGACTGACAGAGATGGTCCGCAGGAAGCTCGTCACGACTGAAATGTTCTCCACCAAAAATTGGTTGAGGGGGAACATATATGGTTCCTTTGTCCCAAACAGTACATTGTTTGCCAGATTCTGAATGACTTTGGCGATGAGTAACAAGCCACGGCGCATCTCCTTAGGTGGTGGCTTGTCCAGAAGGCCTTCAGCTTCCGGGGCAACTATTGCTGGGCAAAAGAAACGGAGGAAAATAAAAGCCCCGACAGCAGTATATTTGGCATCGGGGAACCGAGGCAGGACGGCATTATGAATCTGCAGAAGTAAGCTTGCTTGCCTCGCAAATCAGCAGCGCGTTTGGCAAACTCACGATGCTGCAGATTTTGCGAAATGAAGCTGGGATATTCGGAACTGAGGCACAAATGTCATCCATGAAGACCTTGGCTACTATTTGCAGCTGAGCTGCATTCTTCCTCAGCTCTTCGGCCGTGGATACTCGCGCCGGGTCCAGCTCCAAATCCAGCTCTTGTGAGGTCATCATAAGCCGATCGAGAATCTTGTGCAAAGTGCCCTGCAGGTAAGTAAAGCCTTTCCATTTCGCGTAAAGGGATAGCATCTTGGTGGCCACACAGCTTCTTCGGAGTATCTCCGTGGCGTGTTCTATTCGCGGTTAACCACAACGGGCTCCCTTTTGACAGCCATGTAAGCCGACACTTACCCGTTTGTTCTATTTCTTCCTTGATGAGAGCCTCTAGCAGTTCAAACGTACGGCCCCGCTGCTCGAAAACGATTAAAAGGCACACAGTTAATTCGTCTATCTCAGCACTCGGACAGATGGAGCTCATGGATACAGCAAGCGACAGGTCTCTCGTCAGAAGCTATAGGACCGTAATTAGCGATACCAATGATGCATGGGCTTATGGGTTTAGGATGGCTCACTCCTAGCAATTCTTCGTATCGCTCGCTGACAGCTGAATCAGAGAGATTGCTGAACTCGGTTCCCTGGGTTAAGATGTTGTATAGCACTTTGACAAAAACGGTTCGCACTTCCACACTCTCGTGGTAGCCGTGCGACAGTGAATGTTTCAGGCCCACGTCTATATTCGCGCTGAGAAGATTGGACAAGATAGCTATGGCCAATTCGGAACTTGGAGGGTCGTCAGCGGCCTCGGAAGCCAAATCCGGCGAACCAGCGCTGATCAGATCGAGGAATCGCTTGAAGTAGCGCTGGAATAGCTCTGACTTCTTTGCACTCATACCCGCGTCTGATTGTATATCCTGCGTTTGCAGTGGCAATCTGAAAGTCAAATCTGATAGAGTTCTCAAGCAAGCTTTTGTGAGGTCTCTTTGCATTCGCTCCAATTCCTCCAGTCGTGACATCCCGCGACTCTGGTCCACGGCGGGGCTCGGGGTACGAATCCATCCAATGATATATTCCAACAGCTGGTTACGTATTAGAACATCATCCCGTAGGTTCAGATGCTCTTTCCTTTGCATTACTGCTTCGGACAACTGGCAGATTTTTAATTTAACGCGCAGAGATGCTGGTGTGTCAGTCCGGTCAACGATAAATTTGGCAAAACTGAGGGTAAGCGATCCCAAGTGCACCGACGAGGCTGCAGCAAGGTCATGAGGGCTCTCAAGTTGCTCAACCATGTCTTTGAGAAGAGATACAGCTTGTTCTGCAAAGATGATTTCGCTGTCGGGACTCTTCTCGGTATCCTCAGCGAATGCTCCTGTAAAGAAGGCTTCGACTTCCGACTCCAGGGATTTGAAGAGTGACGAATACAGAATCGGTGGGATTTCGTGAGCAAATATATCGCGCATGGTCTCGCGGACCTTGACATTAGCACATCCCATGAGCTGAATACCAAGCCGAAGATATCGGCCCAGCAAGGTCTCGTCGTCGTCGCTCTCTGGGCTTCGATCGATCCATCGCAGTGCATTCACCGCAGGCTCCTCCAGTGTAGTAGCCTGCTGGGCCATGCAAATGCCTCCCATTGAGGCTAGGAATCCGCCCAAATCTCTCCACTGTGACAAGGTGGTCGCTTCCGTGGCATCTGCGGATGTGACGGAGACTTGCTTCCCTAGGTGAATCCAGGCATCGAACGCCACTTCCCAAGCATTAATTATACCTTTTGTCGGAAATTTGATTTGCCGAAGCAAGGTTCGCGTTCTTTTCTGGAAGGCTACGAGCCCAATTACTCGAAACGTAGGGGACGCGATTTCTTGAAAGGTTTCCGCATTATGAAGCATGGCTGAGCATGACCTTGCGGATTCGGAGTGGTCATCCACCCATCTACACTCATCAACGAATACGTTGAGACTTGCTGCGGCAATTTCGCAGTCCTCAATCCTCGGAGAGCATAGAGATATCAGAAGCGCAGTCTCGAGTTTTGAGGCACTCAGCGTTGCGTCTGGGATACCGTCTGGCAGCTGAGATAGCCCCTTTATCGACAAGTATTAGCAAGCAAGTAGCAACTGCGTAGAAGCCCTAAAAAATTGGTCATACCGGCAGTTTGTGAAGTAGGCTTATGCGTTCTCTCAGATAATTGTGAATCTCTGGAAGGGCGGTCTGGTCTCGTTGGGTGAGAATGCGCTCGCTTAATTGAAGCAGGACTGTCGAGCTGCCACATTCGTGAACGTCAGTGTCCCGCCATTAAAGGTTTGGTCCATTCTATCTTACCTGCGAGCCCAGACCTTTCTCCTCAAACTAATTATATCTGGCTCCTCTCTGCTGTCATATTCATTTAAAAGAATGGGCATGTCGATATACAATCGTTCAACAACTTCGGCTGCTTGCTGGCGGATTGCGGGCTCGGCCGAGACGGCGCAGAATAAAAGCGCTTTGAAGAAGCTCGAGCCTGACGTGGGGCTTGAAAGTTCGTCAATAATCGGCGATTGGTGCATGCTGAGAAATTTTAGAATGCTGCATATCATATTGGTATTGACTCTCTCCTGTTCACGATGCTCTTCATCGTGGTACAGATGCTCTTCAGTCTACACAAGTCAGCATAGTTACAAGAATAAGTCGCCCTTTTTTTCATTTACCTGAAGCTTTGATTTCATCAATGGAATGGAGTGGCTGAACAGCTCATCATATTTGTCAGGTTCGGGAAGCTGAGCAAAGTAGCAGCAAGCTTGCATAATGGCAAGCTTGAAGCCATCTGGAGCAAAAGTGGCAACGCAGTCTCCATACAGATTGTCTACACACCCATCGAGATTTAAGTAGGACAGGCTGACCAAGGCAGCTGTAACCATACTCTGATCCCAGACAGGGGATGCAGGCATTGACGCCGACGGGCGGAAAATGGCGTCTCGAACTTCGTCTTGAACGTCCATCGCATAGCTGACAAGTGCTGAATCACTTTCAACATCAAAATGGCGAGCAACTCGAAGAAGTGACACGAGGCAATACCCTGCCTGTTCATTCCCATTCCTCAAAGCTTTCCGCAAGCTATCCAGGAAGGAGACCTTCTTGATAACGCTATGACCCTTAGCTTCTCGCAAGTTGCTAGCGACTTCAAACACATCAGGCATCAAGAACAGGAGGGTCGTCTGCAGCGGGTACAGGTAAACCCTTCTTCGACCTGACTCTGTTGCTGTTTGTGTCATATCAAACAAAGTGTCTGCGCCTCCATCCAGTCTCTTGTGAAGGCGATGAAGCATGACAAATTCTTCTGGATATCTGTCTATCCATCGCGTAATTAAAAGAGGCATTGCTACCGCGACGGTATTCTGATATGGTCCTCGAAAATGAAGATAGCTTGAGCAAAGCTCCTGGATCAGAAGCCCAAGCTTCGGTCCATCAACCCAGCAAAAAGAAAGCAGCCGCAGCACGATTAAAGTGCCTCGTTCCTGTTGCTGCGCATTTTTTGCCGCCTCTGTGTGGGCGTCCCCGATGGTGGAACGAACAGTATGGATAATGGTGCGGATGTAGCTGAATGTCACGGTCCAGCTCGAGACGGCCATGTACTCCACGATTACCTTGACATGCCTGTCGATTTCAA
Source organism: Lecanicillium sp. G3 (assembly GCA_037575805.1). Lineage (NCBI taxonomy): Eukaryota > Fungi > Ascomycota > Sordariomycetes > Hypocreales > Cordycipitaceae > Lecanicillium > Lecanicillium sp. G3. The sequence continues at coordinate 259,160 of JAZHPD010000033.1, forward strand.
CAAGCTGCGAGTCCAGCGATTCAGCACCGTCGGTAAAACCCATGGACGCCCCGGCCGTTGATCCTCTGGTTGGTCGTGGAATTGTTATATTGGCCACGGTTGTTTGGTCGAGTAATGTCTGCGCCGGAAGCACATAGTCGTCCGGTATGGGCTCAAGTACGGCCTTGAATATTTCAAACAGACGAGTTACGAGCTCTTCGCTGAGCTTCTCCGGTATGAATCCATCTTTCTTTCTGGCGGTCCAATGTGCGGAGCAACATGCTGATACCAGACTGAGTACATATACCTCAGATTGAAGAATGTGGCTCGGATGAGCAGTAATTTTGGCATACGGTCGCGAGAGAGACTCGAGAAGATCAAGTAAAGAGTCGATGACAACACCTACTGTCGTTTTGCTGAGCTTGATAAGCGTTGCCTGAGTTGTCTGCACGACATCATCATCATCCGGCCGTGTGCCACTCGATCCCACGCGATGAGGCAGCTATCGGTATGTTACTATAACGTAGAACAGCGAAATAGGTCAGCTACTAAATAGAAACTTACCTTGGCAGCAATTCTATCGACGAGATAGCCTACCAATCCCGCGTCACCACTCATGATATTTGCATTTCGTTTCAATGAGTCAATCTTGTGACGAACTTGATGTTCAAGGCCATTGGATCTCTTAACGTTGCAGCCGATGTGGTTGGTGCTTACCCCGCCTCGATTCGGGCGGATATTGTGGTTGCTCGTTTGGTGGCTGTTTTTATATTTTTATTCATATCTCTAGCTAAGGAAGTACTAGTATTTCTATTTTACTGTAACTATTATTGGCAGTAATAATAATAATACAGTGTCAAAAAACTTAATGACCTTGATAATGCGCAAATTTAGTATATTTGCATATATAATAGCGTGCTGATCAATTGATCGTTCAGGCCCGATTTAGTAATTAACCTGCAATATATTCATTCGACTTGTTTTCTAGGTCAGTATATAGATTTTTTCGAGACAGCCTTTTTTTTTTTTTTTTAACGAGCTAGGACGACATACGGGAAAGAAAAATTACTGCATACACAACCTGTTTATTGATATATACTCAATTTCAATACTTAAAAATATTCTAGCAGCATCTGAGTTTTATTAGCTCATTTCTTTTATTTCGAGACCAGTCGTTCGTCGAGCTCTGGAGTTTTTTTTTTTTTTTTTCTACCCAGCTGGATATCTTCGCAGCTTACTAGGCTTCATTTTTTTTTTCACTACCCCACTTGATTTCCCTTTATGTTCTGCTAATAGCTAGATAGTTAAAGATATATATATCTAGATACATTTACTCTAAATATTTACCTGAGTGGATTTTTTTTTTCCCGGACAACAGGCGATTTCTGCCGATCTGCGTCTTTCCGAACCCAGAGTCGGCTGTTTGCCCTTCGAGCTTCAGCTTCAGCCCCTTTGAGTGTTATGATTATCTTTGTACTGCTACCATCCATATATCTTTGTACTGCTAGCAACCAACATACAGAGTGAAGGTATCGCAGGCGTGCTTACAGGTCTATGATTTTCCGGGCTTATTATACCGTTTACAATTCGATATCGGGGCCGCAAGCACCGCGGTGGCCAACAACCCAATTTCCGGCAGTGGCCCCTCAGATAACAATGGTGATCTCAGCAGCAGAGGCCACGGCTCCTATGTGGTACGGCAACGTAGTTGGCGAGCCATTCGGAAGTTTCCCAACATATTGGTCCGCGAAGAATTGCGGTGATGACTGGAAAATCACATACTATGTCTATTTCAAGAAAGACACTGGCTACAAGAGCGATTGGGAAGCATGTTGTAAAGTTCCGTAATAACGGCGGCGACAACTGGGTTCGCGACTCTGTCACGATGGAACAAGTTAGGCACTCATTCATTGCCGAAGATCAGATGCTTGATTCATTCTGAAATCGAGGTATGCCAATAGTAAACATGTTACCATTGGCTGGAGGGATGTTAATGGCACCTTCGACAAGTAAGTATTGGCATCGTGTGTTAACAACGCCCCTGTGACACACGGTGATGATGCACAGCATGCCGACCAGCGTCCTTAGCCGTAATAATTGGCAGAACTTCCAACAGAAGAATAGCGACCACGGCGAGTTTTACTTTGGTAAATTTCACCACTATGCTCACCAGAATTGGCACACGATGAGTTTCAAAAACACCTGCCCTCCCAACTCTGCCGATGACTTCCGCAACGGGGACTACCAATTCTGGGCAAGAATAACCTTCGCCATGTCTCTGTTCTTAACGCTAGCTGGGACTGGGCATGTTTGAATCTTTTCTGTATTACAATCGAGTATTTTTGCCTGTTAATGTTAGTGTTATGTGTGCTGCTCTGCGCTTTGCTCCTTCCATTTGCTTGTGTCATGCTGGCGGCGTTAGCTGAAATATCGTTTGCCATTTACATGCAAGTTGACTTTCGTGGTTATTGAAATTCAGTTTGCGTCCGGGTCAAGGATCAAAGTCATCTGTCTCGATTGAGTAGTTAACTGCGTGCTTATGGAGTTATTTAGCTTTGCGGTTAAATCTACGGTGCTCGTAGGGCATGGCCATTTGTGACAGGAGGCTCTAGGGGGGGTATGACTATGGGCTATGGGGGTCGGAGTTTGTTGTTTTGTACTTTAAATCTGGTAATTCTTTGGTGGCCCTTCCCTTGTGTGTTTGTCGGCTTATCGGGTGAACTGACGTGAATGACGTTGTTGGAATACTCTGACGTGCGATTCAAAAAGTGCATACTGTAGCCGAGCGGGTTGCCCCCGACTCCGGGATGAGCGTGGAGAACTGCGTTACACAACCGCGCAGTCGCACAAATAGAGATCTGTATATGTAAATAGAGATCTGTACATGTACGTATGTTACTCGAGCGAGGTTCATTGGGCCCCGAGGGAGCAGGCAAACAGACCCCGCGGCTTTCCGGCATCGTTGGATATGGATCACGCGCGAAGACGGCGCTGGAACAGGGTGACATACTACCCTGCTACCCTGGAGAACGTGTTTCCGGGAGGTGCAACAATACCGGCTTCAGTGAAGTTGGGCCATGAGAAGACGCGGCATTTGTTCGACTCTGTGACTGCGTCTTGATTATACTGGACGCGCAGTTTGCTGCGTTGGTTTTTGTTGTGCAAGTTTTCGAAGTTGTCGGCGCAGCTTGCCCATGTGTTACCGAAAAGAGACCACGCCGATGCTTGGCTGCAGCAGTGGAACGAACCGTGAGTGCAGGGCCACCATCCATCAAACGCCTCGTCTGACTGGTCGAGGAAATTCAGTCTACAGGGAAAAGCTCCAATCACGCAAGGGAGACAGACGCTCAGCAGCTACCAGTAATTTAGAAACATAATTCAGCGGTGTGCCGTTGTGAGACGCAGATGACAACGATGGCCGCACCAAGAAGCAGATCAGACTATTACTTGCTTTTCGAGAAAGTACCGGGGTGGCCGTCGACCAGCAGGGCACACCCACCGAAGAGGGGCGGAGCTGACAAGCTGATTGTGTCTTGCGTCTCTGGAGCCGGCGGAGTCTGGACGTCGCATTAATTAACATACGAAGATACAATAATAAAAGGCTATGCCACACGAGAGTGGAGAGGGGTCCAAAAGCAGAGAAAAGAACAGGCTAGACAATAAACTGTGGACGGCAAGCCTAGCAGAGCCGATAGCGAGTACTTGTACAGTCAAATAAGCGGAAATGGACAGAAAGCGCTGATCTCCCGAGGAGCACGACCAGGCGCACGCACTGCACACACATGCACAACGGGCGGCCGTAGCCAAGTGATGCTCTCACGAGGGCCCTGGGAAGTCAATTGACTCGGCTAGCTCCAGACCTGCGTGTCGGTGTGCGCCAACGCCACCTATTGTTACCAGCCAACTAGAACTACGGAATAGGGTCTCTGCCACGAGACCATTGTCTCTAACCCCCAGTGGCCGCTATCATGCTCACTCCAGTGGTCTCCAATGTCCCTCGTTCCCCGCTGCCTTTGTCCCGCGATGATTCAGCGCCCTCCCCTACCCCCGGGAGATAAACACCCGTTGTGGCCCATCTGGACCATGCATGAGCAAAAAATCGCAGACAGACGGAGACGCCATGTCCCGCAACGGCCATTACGGAAACTCACGCTTTGGCTTCGTCGCAGTCCCGAATCGCACAGCGGCTGCAAGACGGGCGTTTAACTCCCTCTTATCCCCCCCCCCCGGCTCCCCAACTCGCATCCAGAGATCGGGCCCCAGCCAGGTACAACAGAGGGGACCGACTGCAGCACGTCCGACAACGAGACTGGCCGTATTTAGTCAAGGTGTTAATCACCCCACTCACGTCCAAGTGCTAGTTATGCTACTCAAAACCTACGCGCGCCCGGACCTTATCTTTGCCCCATGTGTGTGAGCACAACGCTCTCTGGAGTTCTCTACTGTTTGGCTGGGTATTAGTTATTAGTTAGCAGGTTGGTTAGGTAAATATCGTACATACAGCATGGCCCGCCTCGCTAGTGTGACGACTCCATCCACCCTTGCAGGTCTTTTCCTATTCCTGACCGTGCAGGTCTAAGTCAGGGCGACGCCGTGCGCAGATCATTCTCATGTTCGTGCCTGGCGACAAAAGCATCACATCGGAGCAGTCCTGGCAAAACGAAGCACTGCTCAAACGCCAAATTGTCGTCTGCGAGCTGGTTCGCAGGATTACCTACTGCAACGTATTATCAGCTTACTCTCGTCTTGGAAGGTCGCAACTGTAGTGGGGTTGGCTCTCTCGGTCCGTTTTATCACAATGTCCAGCGGTCCCGTTAACCTTCTCCAAGCCGGAAGGCTCGCTTTTGCTCTGCATGTCGCAGTCTAGGCACGGCACAGCCCCTGCTCAGCTACTGCTGCAAAGCCGCAATATAAATATAACCCCGTCGCCCCTAGTCATCGTCACTTCCAGCACTGTAGCCCCCTTCACTGGCCCATGCCTCATAAGTCGTGACAACATTCAAAATGCGGCTGTCATTGCTCTCGTTCGTGCCGTTGCTCGCGCCTCTGCTGCAGGCCAGCCCACTCAACAAGCCTGTGTCTGCGTGGTTTACGGACCTGCCGCGACTGATTGTCTATTTCCAGACAACCCATGACCAAAGTGGTCGCCCCATCTCCATGCTCCCCCTTATTAACGAGAAGGGAATTGCTCTTACCCATCTGATCGTGTGCTCGCTCCACATCAACAAGGACTCTGTGGTTCATCTCAACGACTACCCCCCCAGTGACCCTCATTTCTACACTCTGTGGAATGAGACGGCTCACCTGAAGAGTGCCGGCGTCAAGATCATGGGCATGGTTGGCGGTGCCGCCCCTGGTTCCTTTGATTCCTCGACCCTCGATGGAAGCGACGAGGTTTTTGAAAAATACTATGGCCAGCTTCGTGATGTTATCCGAAACCACGGCCTAGAGGGCATGGATCTCGATGTTGAACAAAGCATGAGTCAGTCCGGCATCTCTCGCCTTGTCAATCGCCTCCGCAGGGACTTCGGTTCGTCGTTCATCATCACCCTGGCTCCCGTCGCGTCTGCTTTGGCCAATGGAGCAAATCTGAGTGGTTTCAACTACAAATCGCTGGAGACTAGCAACGGCCGTGATATCTCCTTCTACAACGCCCAGTTCTACAGTGGCTTCGGAACGATGTCGACACCTGCCGATTACGAGAAGGCCGTTTCGAACGGGTTTCCCGCGTCCAAGGTCGTTGCAGGGCAGCTCACTGCCCCAAGCAACGGCTACGGTTACATCCCGTACAGCAGCCTCAATGCTACTGTCATTTCCCTCCGAGACAAATATGGACAGATTGGCGGTGTTATGGGATGGGAGTACTTCAACAGCGTACCGGGCGGTACTGCTGAGCCCTGGAAATGGGCTCAGGTTATGACCGAAATTCTCCGGCCCGATTCCGTTCCCAACATGCAGATTACCATGAACGACGCCAACCGTCTCACACAGGCGTATGATGCCAGTGTGCATGTGTCTCCAGTCTCGCGCCCTGGTAGCCGAGCAATTGACTACTACGCCATGGTCAATGTATAAAGGGCGAAAGCTTCGGAATATATTGTGTATATAATGACGATATCATAGGATGTCACTTACATAGGATGAATTATAGTATGATTGGAAGTTGAAGACGTGCTTATTCTAACTCAGAACTTATTTTCAACAAAGCAATTGCTGGGTGGCAGCGCCGACTCTGCACTTGCCAGAATGCTCTCATTGTTGATCATTTAGCCATTTGACCCAGCCATCGTCGCTCAAGATCGACCGCACACGAGCTTGAAGCCATTCTGTGTTCCCCCAAAACCCCCACGATGCTTGGAAGCGGCACCAATCGACCAAAGCCGTCTCCCAGTGCCTTTTCAGGTCCCTGAAGGTATACTTTCCATGTACATCCGTACGACCATTCACGAGTATGTGTAGATAATGTGCCAGAAGCTCCTCCTCCCTTTTATCCATTGTCAGTGTTTTGGGAATTGATGCCGCTTCCCTGGTGAGCATGTGCAAAGGAATAGAGCAAGTAAACAACTTCGCCAAGTCGCACGCACCGAAGCCAAGGCCGACGTACTGGAAATCGAAGAAGGCAACTCTGTCGCCGGACGAATTAGAGAATAGATTCTCAGATTTCACATCGCCATGAATGAACGTCTCGAAGGGCCTTCCTGTCGGAGTGAGGAACTTTGCGACCTTCTCTGCTACTGATGATGACCCGTCAGAGCGGCAGAACGCCGATGACCATTCCGAGTTCGCATCATTGGCCAAGGATGAATATTCGGTTCTTCTCGTTGCGAGATACGTATAGCCACCATTGAGCCATATAGATCTAGGACCCAAGCCACCGTTGCTGTCCCTCGCATTTGACTCGGCAAGAGGAGGGAGAAGAAGGCCGTCCAGCAAAGGCTGGTCCAGCAAATCCCAAGAGCACCTGTGGAACTCTGCCAGCCATCTAATCGCGGAACTAACCTGTATTTCTGATAAAAAACTCCGTTTTTCGCCAGATACCGGGTATTCTTGTCGCAAATCAGCCATGAGCGTTGCGTTCACATCAGGCACCGAAGCTCCTAGTGATAAGCTCAAGCGACGAGTCGAGGCGAGGCATTTTGCGACTGCCACGTTGGCCGGTAAGCGGGGGACAATTTCTTCATAAAAGTACTGCTCCACCTCGTAGCTGAAAAGTTTTCGAAGATGGCCCTCGTTGCTCTGCGCGGCAGCCGGAGAGATGATCTTTAAAACCAAGGGGAATGTGCCATTCTCATATATTGTTGAGCTAGCTTCTGCGTCATTTGGCGCCAGTGGCTTTGCATCAATAGAGTATATGAAACCATAGCCTATTATCACGTTAAAAATTGCTCAGTATGCAGCTATCCAAGTCGACTTTAAAGTACCTGCCCATAAAGCCTGTAGCTCCTCGCAGGCAGCCATTTGCAGGCCTGCCTTGGCGAGCAGCTTCCCCGCAACGTCCTTCACGGCCTCTTCCGAGAGCATGGCCAACAACTCTGTTTTGAACGCGAGACCAGTAGAATACCAAAGACGCTATCGGATGTAAGACAAAGTGCAAAATGACAGTCTAGTTAGTGTATAAATATTGCAAATGGAACAGCGGAGTGCAAAGTGACGATGTGGGGAAACTGAGTTCAAGATCATAGATCGGTCACATGATGCGATGAATCAATTGTAATTCAAGTCGTGCGAGAAGTAGAATGCGCGGCGGGGAAATACTTACCGTTTTCTCAAATCTTGAGAGATTCGTCGGAAAAAAGTAGTGGCTCGTGGCAAGTTCAATTTGTTCGACTTCACACCTGCCCAAGGTCACGAACTATCGATTACTGTTCATATCACAAAATCCACTTTCCTAGCTCGGAAATAACTTATCATGAAGTGAAACACTCTTGGGTCATGGCGACAACTTTAGATACACTGTTATGGCATGGGACAACGGTTGTGAGGAGCTGAGAAGCTGCCTCTTGCTTTGGTGTAATAATATCCCCTGATGAGAATATAACAAGTTATCCAATATCAGGAAGCTGCGGCCCAGATAAACATAATGAAAGCATAGAGCGTGTTCCGAATAATGTTGCCCTGGTATTCGCCACGGATTGTCGAACGACATACATCTGGCAACGAACAGCTAACGAAGCATGCTAATTTGAAGCTCTATCAATTCCCACCACAGTTGTCAATACAAGCGTGTGTATATATTATAGAACAATTGTCTTTGATTGTCTCGTTTGGATGGATAGTGTAGTACGTTATTCATGTGATGAATCATGATACTCGTACTCTCCTATGACGGCTCTGTCACGTCCTGGTGACAGAGACCTTGATTCCAGAGACGCGAGGCACTTCGAAGTTCTCTCCGGTATATGGGAGCACCGAATTAATAACAGGGGTTGTAATTTCCGCAACGCTGGTCTGCAGATTCGGCTGGCAGAGGCTTGTCCCGGCCATTGGTAGTTCGCACATGGCATCGTCTAGGCCATCTTGGCTTCTCCGTAGTTGGGTATCACTTATTTTATGGTCTGCCGGCCCTCAGTAGCCGTGATAGGATACGTTTGAGCTCTCCAGCAACAGCGCCAGAGGCCATCGCAACGCTATCTCCACGTGATTCTACTGCTGCCCAGCGCGTCCTTGCAACCGTCGACTTTTTGTTGGCGTGCTGTTGACTTTGGCCCCGAATCGCCTTTGTTTGGCCACCAACGCTGCACGATTGTAAATTATCCAGCCGAGCAGGCAATGCAATGTGGAAATGGCCGGCGCCGCAGTCCGACGAGCTCCCTATAAGGACACCCTACAGCCAGCTCTGCATAGACGACTATCATCGACGGCAACATTGTTTCTCGGAGTGGCATATCTCGAAGCTCTCGCCCTAGCTTTCTGGAGCTCTTGGTATTCAAAATACGATTGCCGGCTGTGGGGTGCTATATTACCAGGGCTCATGCAGGAAGCCTAATAATCATGGGCGCAGTTTGTGGCTTTTGCGGGGACTTGGCATGCTTGATGTTAAGTAACAATGTGCAGATGTGTGCCTAGATCTCAATATGAGCTTTCCGCTGGAGTCGTTCTCGACGTCTTGACATTTGTGACCTCTTTTTGGTCAATGATCTGCCCGACACTATGTGTTTTACGCGACATTTGAGCGGGAAGTACCCAGTTGTATTTCCGAAAAGTCCTTCAGCAATACTCTTGCACTCGCAGTAAGAGAGCTTCACCTATACCATTTGCCTTTTTTTTTTTTTTTAGCTACACCCACCTGGCGAGACTGCTGCAACTGCGTGTCGCTCGTCACCTTTACACTGCAGCGTAAAAGTGTGGCGGGCTCACCGCGGGGCGGGCTTTTGCATATTATCATCCAGGGAAATCCGCAGCGTCTGAGAGCCCTGGAGATCGCGTTCGGTCGCAGATTTATTCGACGTGCCGTGTTGTGTTATTTGTTTCCAGCCCGCGCGTATCTATGCCCGTCCCATGCTAGTACGAAAGGGGGCGGCCTTACACCGACAGTGCTTCAAAGAGAAATGCCGGTGTTACGCAAAAACGGTAGCCGACTACACACGTGGTTAACCGATACATCCTGGTCTTCTTGACAGCCGGCCGAGAGGGAGTGATTTATTACCCTGCAAAACGTGCTCAGTCAGTGGTCGGCGGTATCCTCCGACTGGACAGGTGAACGCGGATTGAACCAGAACCTGGGCGGCCAGCGAGCGAGTCGCGAACCGGCTCGCTAAACAGAATGACTTGGTCGCAAGTCGCAGACAGACAGTAATAATTGTATGTGCAAGTATTATACGGCAATCCGTTGCCCGCTGCATTGCCAATTACGTATTCGCTGGCCAGCTACTCCAGCAGCACAACGATCCATCGTCAGTTGTCGACTTGTGCGAGCAGTTTCACTGTGCAATCAAAGAGCCGTAGTAGTTCGGAATAAGCAGCTCATACTCGACGTCCCACTTGGCGACAGGCTGTACGTAAAAGTTAATAACAAGTACGGGGAAAGTTACCGGCATTCGTCATTCCAGGTCACGATCAGCTCATTGGTGTGGGTGGAACCTGGTGCAGCGAAACTTAATTCAAGCTTGCCGGCACCAACGCCCCCAACGCGATGACAAGCTGCGCCCATATATGTTCCTCCAAAGGATAATGAGCGGAATGTCTTGGCGAACCGACAAGACAGGATGCCAGGCTCCTGTCGAGCGGCCAGGAAGGAGGGACGTGATACAGCTATCAATGTTCATTCATGACCGGGGTTAAAGGGCGACACGTATACTATGACTGTGCTGCGTGGTGATGTCTCCCAATATTGCCGGGTCGGGTGACGCTGTGGGTTACATACATGCACTGCTCAGATACGAGCTGGTATTGTTAACTCTACCAGTACGTGATTGCTCAATGCAAAATGTATTCGTAAGAAGGCTCACCTGCACAGCAAGGCAGGGGTACCTGACTGTCGTTCGGGAACTTCATTGGAGACCGCTTCAATTGCGCAACTGGCTGCCTCTGTCAACTGTGCCTGGAACGCTGGAATACGTATCCTTCCCGCTCACCATCTTTGAGCATTTCTTGTCCCTGAATTGCTAGCCACCCTTGTGTCCCGCCGCTATTACCAACCTGGCAGGTTGGGACTCAGAATATCAGTTAGCCTGTTGGCCCCGCAAAAGCATCTGCGACGATGGCAGAGATGATGTACGAATAAATACTCAGGCCAATCTTCCCGGCGCACGTCGCGCTCCCTTTGCGGCACAGCTTGTCAAGCCCTGATCAAGCTCTATTCCGTCTTCCCACAGCCCAAGGTGAATCGCAAAAATGAAGTTCATCGGATCTGTCAGCATGCTTCTGGGTGTTGCTGTTACCCAGGCCGCCGCTGCCGCAACAAAGCCCAACTTCATCTTCATACTAACAGATGACCAAGACTCCAATCTCGGCTCGGTCGACCACCAGCCTTCTGTGCAGAAGCACTTCATGAACGAGGGAACCACCTTTGCCAAGCATTTCTGCACCGTCTCTCTCTGCTGTCCTTCCCGAGTTTCGCTTTTGACCGGAAAGGCTGCCCACAACACCAACGTGACGGACGTTAAGCCGGTATGCTAGGACAATTGACGTCAATTTCGTCCTGGAGGCGAGAAATCAAACTAACATGTCATCAGCCGTGGGGTGGCTATCCTAAGTTCATCTCTCAGGGGCTCAACGACGACTACCTACCGCTCTGGCTCAAGGATGCTGGATACAACACGTACTACACCGGCAAGTTGATGAACAACTTTGGTATCAAGACTTACCAGAGGCCTCCTCCTCGCGGCTGGGATCGCTCTGACTGTATAAAACAAACTCATTCGTTAAAATCAAGCGTCTGCTGACTTCAATTGCAGTTTTGCTTGACCCCAACACCTACGTGTACAACAACGCGTACTTTACTCTTGACAACCAGAGGTGGCAATCTTTCCCCGGCGAATACTCTACCGATCTCATTGCCAAGAGATCTCTGGAGTTCTTGGACGAAGCTATTCAAGCTGATAAGCCTTTCTTCCTTGGTGTTGCCCCAATTGCTCCCCACTCTGAGTTGACGGATAAATTCAGAGAGCCTGTGCCGGCCGACCGCCATCAGCACCTCTTCCCTGACGCCAAGGTCCCTAGAAACAAGAACTTCAACCCCAACCAGGTATGTAGTCTACGGAAAATATGCTACGAGCGCACTGAAACTGACGCGAGAGTCACGTAAGCCTGGAACTGCGAGCTATTTCAAGGACCTGCCCCAGCTTACCGATGATCAAGTCCAATACCTTGATAACTTCCAGAGAAGAAGACTTCAAGCTCTGCAGGCTGTCGATGACATGGTTGATGGTATCTTCAAGGTAATGGAGAACTACCCGGACATTATGGCCAACACTTACTTCATCTACACAAGTGACAATGGTTTTCACCTGGGACAGCACAGATTGCCAGCTGGCAAGACCTGTGGCATCGAGGAGGATGTCAATGTCCCATTCGTCATCCGCGGTCCTGGCGTCGAGAAGAAGAAGACGGTGCACTTCCCAACTTCGCACACTGACCTCGCGCCGACGTTCCTTAAGCTTGCTGGCGCACCTCTTCGTGACGATTTTGATGGTTCACCCATTCCCGTCAGGGGTGTTGACCAGTCGGCCGACGCCACCAAGTCTGAGCACGTCAACATCGAGTACTGGGGCCGCGGTATCATCGAAGGAGATGTGTTCGACAACTTGAGTGAGTATATGTCTTATTACTCAGATTGATGTATCATGACTGACGTGCAAAACAGAGGGCTACTTTAACAGGAACACATACAAGACTTTGCGAATTGTTGCTGACAGGTACGAGTTCATGTACACTGTTTGGTGCAATGGCGACCATGAACTCTACAATATGAAGGTGAGTGTCTTCTCCTGGAACATGGTGTGATGTTGCTAATGAAATGCAGAGAGACCCTCACCAAACCTTCAACGTGTACGGAAAGCAGCCTGCTGGCAGCCCGTATAACATTGCTCAGCTCACGAAGCGCCTCGACACCCTGCTTCTCACGCTCAAGAACTGCAAGGGCGACTCGTGCCGCTACCCCTGGAAGACCGTCTTCCCCTCCGGCAAGGTGACAACACTCCAGGACGCCCTGGACACCAGCTACGACAGCTTCTTCGCCTCCCAGCCCGCTGTCTCCTTTGACGAGTGCGCTCTTGGTTACATCCCTGAGCTCGAAGGACCCGCCGGTCCCACGCCCTACCAGGAGAACTTTGGAAGAAGCGTTAAGATCAGCGATGAGCACTGGATCTAAGTTTAGGTACAGCGTCAGAATATGTGTTATTCGAGTCTGGGTTTGTATATAGTTGAAGAAAACATGTACGAGGCTCTGGCAAATAAGCACATAATTCGAGACAGGTTTTATAGCTGAGGAGACGTCTTGAATAACTTTGGCTAATCAATAGTTCGTGAATGAATATACAAAAGCAATAGTCACAACTATGTCGCTCAAAATATGAATTACACACTCATCGTCGAGTGTTCCAGCCACCTTGCTGATGTGAGTTACCGCGAGGAGGATAACTGTGGCCCGAATTGTAGCTGTAGCCGCCATTATAACCTGGAGGTGTCCAGCCCGCAGGCGGTGGCGGCGGAGGCACGCCTCTTCCGAAGCCAGACGAGCCCGGGTGCGGCGGTTGCCAGTGTGCCTGCGCTTGTGGGTAATGATGAGGCGGAGGCCGAGAGTCGCCGTGCCTTTGAAAGTTAGGCTGATGATAGCCAGGCCCAAAGTGCTCGCCTCTGCCACGGCCTCCGTTTTGTCTAAACTGATGATGCCCACCAGGGTCGTTGCGGCCGTGTCGAGGTCCGCCACCGTAACCGCCACCGTAACCGCCTCGAGATGACTTTCCCCTCAGAACTTCGATGTCGCTTCGAGCAAGTGCCGGAGTCGGCATTTTGACACCACGCAAAAGCATGGATTTATGATTGTGAGTCAACTTTGGCATGTAGTAGTTAACACTATTTGCCGTTAGTCAAACGTATTTACATGGCTAGTTCAAGCGACGTACCTCATAGAGCGATCGTATTCTAAGTCAGGCATAGAGTGGCGCTCGAGAGGATAGTGAAGGGTACCGTGCGGCACGTAAGCATCCTGTTTCTCGACGTAACCAGAAAGACCATCGCTTGTCTTGGGGTTAAGCTTGAACTGGGCCGAGCCTTGCTTTTTCGAGTAGAAGTTAGTCAATATCTCATCGTAGATACTTTCGTGGCTATCTGAAAGCAGCAAAATATCACGCCCGACGCCGTTGCGTCTCGTGTCATCTGCACTGAGTAGTGGATATTTTTTCTGCACAGCTGCCAAAAGTCGGTCCATCTCAATGAATGGCAGCAGTGCCACGCCTTGCCAAGCCATCTTTTTACCATTCAAATCGATCTCGAATTCCTCCGGATAGAAGTCAATGATTTCACTGTCTTTTTCAGTCATCAGGCTATGAAAGACTTCGGGCAAATTGTCACGCGAAGCAGCTGGCAAAACACTCATCAGCTGCTCGAACGGTCGAGATATAATGCCCTTCTCGAACGTGACATTGGCCTCTGTGATTTGTTTGAAGTCGGCAGCAAAGGGAGCATAATGGTACGGATAGTACCACTCCCATGACGGACAGCCTTGGAAGTAGTATTGCAGGACCCACGCCAACCCTTCAACATACGCATGAGCAACCCCCTTTCGGAATGAAATGTCGCCAGGATCTCTGTGGAACTTCAACTGATAGTACCGGTCGGTATATCCGTCTTCCCATAGTCTCACCGGATCGGCTGGGACATCAGGATTCTCAGTTGGCGTAGAGGTGCCTTGAGATCCACCCGCTGACGCATCTCCAGCTCCATCAACAGCTGATAATTTCCTCTTTCCTAATGCTGATTGATGAGAGTCCTCTGTTGTGTCGGTGGAAGTGGCTCCAGAAGCTGCAGCCTCGCGGCTGGCCTTCAAGCGTTCCTTCAGGACGCTCGCTGCGCTTTTATTTGCAACATTTGCACCACCAGCAGCTGCACGGTTCACGACCATGTCGTGAGTGATAGATTTCAAAGATGATGTTGGCATTGATCCGATCGGGTGAAGAGGCAATCCCCGGGATGGATCTTCATGCCCATTTCTGATGGCTTTCCCTTCGTTGCGATCGTCCCGCCCGCCATTATTCTGTAGCCGTCGCCTCTTTGCATTAGCCTCGCGGCGCTCCTCTTGCTCTTTTCTCTTTTTGAAGATCATGTCTTCTTGAGCGGCGAGCCCGTCCAAGATAGACTGTGCTCTTTCAAGATCAATGTGGCCATCTTTGGTAATGTAGCCACCAAGAGCAGGCAAATTCCTTTTCCAAATGGTTGTAAGGGTATCGATACCGTGTTCGCGGATTTCCAAAGCTGGTAAATGGGGAAGAAAATCGTTTCCAACGAAGCAACACATAAAGATCCAGTCATCAATGACACGCTCAAGATCGAATCGAAAAGGTAGATCCGGTATGGCAAGCTCAGCCGCTAAATATTCTCTGAGTACAGAGACATGGAGCCAAATGAACGGCTTAAGGGTAACTGGCTTGTCTTTCTCGTCGAACTCCCCAGTCTTTTCGCTGGCCTCGCCTTTGCAGTTTTGAGTGTCGTGTCCTCTTTGACCGCAGATTTTGCATGTCCTCGCCTTGCCATCTTGAAAAAAGACATCCTCACGTAGCACACGAAAATGAGGCTCGTGGGTGGCAAGTCCCAGCATAATCAGGTCCGCATCGAGGCCGTATATGACATGTCGAGTGTTGGGATCATAATCGGGGCTACCGCGCTGAGATCTCACAAAGTTCATGATCTTGTGCTCGCCTTCGCCAGGAACTGTTGCGTCTGAGATGATGACTTTCAGTTTTGCCCAGCCAGGATCGGTGTTCAGTTTATATTGGCACCAGTAGCGCAAGCTGCTCGCCAGTATGTCCATGAACGGAGTTCCCGGGGTAATCGAGTTGTTGTCAAATGCTTTCTTTACGGCAGCTTCCGTGCTTTCGGCCGAGATGCTCCCTCCGTTCTGCTGCTTCAATAACTTGATCAGCTCTTGCTTCTCCTTCTCTTTATCTTTCGCTTCCTGTGCGGACCGAAATCGTCGCGATCGTTGTTGGTTCATCTTGGCACGAGGTGCAACACCATCTGTTGGCTTGTCAGTACTACTTCAAGCCGGGGTTGACCGTGGTGATAAACACGTACCGACAGCAATCATCAGTATCTTTCGCGGCCGCACCATGTTGACGACTCGGTCAGTATACTTGAAGATTTCAAGCATCATTTCCTCCTCATCTTTGGGAGCAGGTTTGTCTTCTGGATGTGCGCAAGGATGGACAATGCCGTTCATATCGAGATAGAGATTATCGAGTTCTTCGCCGTTCGGGTTTGCGCGAGTGATGTCAACGGGGATCTCGCTGCCATCTTCCATGACGACAGGTCGATCTTCGACAACAGGCGATATGATTTTCGGATATTTGTTGGAAAGCCATCGAAAGGCAGCTGGGATACCCATTTTGAGTTATTGTTGCCGGTGGACGGCGAAGCAATGGAACTACTGGGGGTAAAGGGTAGCCCTGCGACAAGGCGCGACGGTGCGTCTCTGCTGGCACTCAAATGCAATTTGGTGTCTATCAAAACTATCTAATGTTTGTCTGAGCAACAGAAGATGGCGGTTTGAGCGACTCGAAGGCAATGCCGGCCGGAAAGATGAAATATTCGAGCAGAGCAAAAGTTGCGCACGCGCTTGTCGGTTGATCGCAAAGCCAAACACAAATTTCCGCGATAAGATAGCCAATACGCTTATGTAATCTCGCCAGTAGCGACCGAAGCCGCAAGTCCGTCGCAAATGATATTTCTTTCATTATATATTTCTGGTGGCTTTCGTCTGTTTTCCGGATGAATCAGTAGGAAATCTACAATGAATTTAATGCGGTTTTGAGCGAACGCGTATTGTAAATTGTTCATCTGTGTGAGCTTGGCTTTTCCCCATCCTCTCTTCAGGGTGGAACAAGCTCCCTATGCTAGTCGAGGCTGGCGGAGCTCTGTGCCCACCGCACTGGTGAGGACAGCAAGCCCTCCTATCCTCCATTCTGGGATTCCAACTGCGCGAAGAAGCCCACGAATGTACTCTGTCGCATTGCTCGAATAGTTAATAAAGCACCGGATATACCCATCTCAACAACTCAATGGCACGGAACATACGATAATAGTACACTCGAAGCTATGTTTTCTATTGCGACGGCCCCGGCCAAGCAGTCCGCTACGGACACCATCTCCGTACTTAGTGGTCGGCTGAGCTCTGCGACTCTGCTCGAGGATCGTCGAGCGGCAATTTTGGGACTTCGAAGCTTTGCCAAAGATTTCCCAGCAACTGTTTCGTCCGGCGCTCTGCGTGGTCTCATAGGCAGCCTTGCCAAGGACGGCGAGGATGTCGACACAGTTAAAGTGGTATTAGAGACTTTACTCATGCTCTTTACGCCCAACGAAGACAGCCCCGAAGCATCAGACGAAGTTGTCCTATGGCTTGCCGACGAGTTTACGCAGCGACAAGAAAATGTTACCTTGCTACTCGATTTTCTCGAAACGAACGATTTCTATTCTCGCTTATATTCCCTACAACTCCTAGGAGCAATTCTCTCTGCGCGAACCGAACGAACCGAGGAATGTATATTTACTGCGCCGCTGGGAATTTCTCGCTTGGTTGCTATTCTTGACGATAGACGAGACGCGATACGAAATGAGGGCATCAATCTTCTTACTAGTCTGACACCCGCTTCGCTCGACATCCAGAAGTTGGTTGCATTCGAGAACGCCTTTGACAGGATCTTTGCCATAATCGAATCAGATGGTGCCTTGTCCGAAGGAGGAAGAACTGTAGAAGATTGCCTCATTCTACTGGCCAATCTGCTGCGCCGCAATGCCTCCAATCAGACTCTTTTCCGCGAATCCGGATGTATGAAAGTCTTGGCAGGCTTACTGCATAGTGTATTCAGGAATGCAGATGATGGTGATGTGGCTGTATGGGCACAGTCTCAAAGAAACAGAAACTTGTACGCGTTCTTATCAATTCTGCGGCTGCTTCTTACTGCTGGTTCCGCCGGCGTTTCTCATAACCAAAAGCTACTTTGGAAACATGGCCTCTGCGCCGATGCCCTGCAACTGGCATTCGGCCCAGACGTTCAGTTGGAAATTAGGGCTGAAGTGAGTAAATACGTTATGCTACAGTGAGAAAAACAGCCATGGGCGTTCTAACATGTGCAACAGGCGTTAATCACATGCGGAGATATGATTCGCGATTCTGCTCCCTTGCAGGAGAGTTTTGCACAGCTAACAGTATCGCGGGTAGAAGATGCTCTTGCACCTTCTAAAGAGACCAAAGGTCAATTGCAAGTCTACGTCATTGATGGCTTGTTAGATCTTATCCTGAATCTCCAGGACAACGCAGCCTTCAACGTCCGCTATGCCGCCAGCGAATGCTTGAAAGCATATCTCTCTAACCACCTCAATGTTCGACTTCATTTTTTAACGAGGGCTATTGAGGGATATCTGGCCGGCGGAGAGGAACTGACGAACGCGCTGACCGTTTTGCTGGCCCCGTCTACGGAACAGTTGACGAGTGACCCATACCGGCCGTGGTTTGCGGCCGTAATTGCGTTTCATCTACTATATGATAATCCTGCTGCCAAAGCTAAAGCCCTATCGCTCACTGAAGGCGATGCCTCGGAAGACGAGGAAGTTGTGACTAGCATCCAAACTGTCACGGCCCACTTACTCACTGGTGTCAGGCGCGGCGATGACGCTCGCATTTCTGTTGGTTATCTGATGCTCCTCACCGTGTGGCTTTTTGAAGATTTAGATGCGGTAAATGACTTTCTTTCCGAGGGAAGTAATGTCCAGAGCCTGATTCAAGTCATCTCTCAACCCGCTACAGAAGAAAGCGAGCTGGTCCAAGGGCTCTGTGCTATGCTGCTCGGTATAGCATATGAATTCTCCACGAAAGACTCACCGGTGCCCCGCACGTCATTACATTCTATTCTTACAACTCGCCTTGATCGAGAGCAATATCTCGACCGTCTTTTGAAACTGCGCAGCCACCCTCTCTTGCGAGATTTCGAAACAATCCCGCAAAGAAGAGATCCGTCTCTAATCAGCGGTCTCGCAGACGTATATTTCGATTCTGTTTTTGTCAACTTCTTCAAAGACAACTATAGCCGTATTGCCAGAGCCATTGATCGAAGCCCTGAACTCGAGATCTCGGTCGTGACCAACGGCGTGCAAAAAGGCATTTCACGCGAACTGGTCGACTCCCTTCGTGAGCAGATTCGAGAAAAAGAGAAAGCTCTCGAGGAAGCAAAGCTAGCGGCAGAATCACAAGAATCGCGCTTGGGACAGGAGCAGGGCGAGCACCGTCGGTTCAGAGAAGAAGCAAACAGAGAACTATTGAAAGTGCAAGAAGAAGCGAAACGAGATATCGCGGTCGCCAAAGCAGCGCAGGAAGGGCTTCAAAGGTCGCATGAGGCAGAGCTGAGGTTTGTGCACAGAATCCTCTTCAGAATGACCACTAACAACAAACAGAAAGCTGCAGAGCCTTCAGTCCGCGAAAGAAATTGAGAGCCAAAAACACATTGCGGCCGCCAAAAGCAACGCATCCACCAAGGAGGCCGAGTATGAGAAGAAGCTCGCGTCTATGAGGGCCGCCATTACTGCAAAAGATGCAGACATTGAGAGGCAATTGGCCGAGGCCAAGAAATCAGCGCAGACCGAAGCCGATCACAGCAAACGGCGAAACGATGCAGAGATTGCGGATCTTCGTGCGACCATTAGCAGCTTACAAGCGTCTTTGCAAAAGGTGATTCCTTTTAGAAACCCCCGTGCATTGCAACACCTAGCTGACATTCGAAATAGGCGAGTAACGAGCGTGAAAAAGACGCACAGCTCAAGGGGCAAGAACTGCAAGCCAAATCGCGCGAGTGTGATGAGCTTCGCAAAGAGCTCGAGTCTGCTCGCGAAGCACACTCTACAGCAATGGAGAAGGCTGAGGAGGAAGCCAAAGAGCTCGCGAAGCAGCTTGAAGAGGCCAAAAAGGAAACTGTACAAAGCCAGAAGACTGTAAGCCAGGTACGTCTCATTTCTCACCCGAAGCCAACAAAAATCTGATCCCCTGAGCAGATTGAGTCGACTTTAGCGGAAAGCAAGAGGTCGAAAGAGAGCGTGCAATCCGAGTTAGATGACTTATTAATCGTTTTTGCCGATTTGGAAGACCAAGTCGCGAAACAGAAGGTACGATCGTAATCCCCTCAATGTCTGCCTTCATACCGAGAATGCTGACTTTTTTCCGTTAGAATCGTCTACGTGAGCTTGGCGAACCAGTGTCTGACGCGGAAGATGACGAGAGCGATGAAGACGAAGATGTTGACTGATGCCGACGAAAAAGAGCGATATCTTAAATACTACATAATAAAATATTCTACGTTAGCTATGATTAATGACGTGTCTCCTGCTGCGCTCAGAATGCTGTGGCACTACTAAGGTCACTGTACCGCACACCAGCACAGCGCAAAAAATTCCAAAGTGGAGTGACGAAGTTTGAGCACCCTCTGTGGGCCCGCGACAAATAATTGTGTACGGACTGATATAATCTCTCAGAAACACCAATCACCAAAATGAGCCGAGAAGCCGAGGAAATGTCTGTTTCGAGTGAGTCTGGTAACTCTGATGGTGTGGACTGGCAGGACGTGGAGCCCGATGAGGAGCAGATCACTTTCGTATCGCTGTTTGGCCCGGAAACATTCACAAACATCGACGACCTTCTCAAGCACTGCAAGACCAAGCATGCTTTCGACCTAACTGCCACCGTGCGCAGCCTTGCTCTTGAGTTCCACGATGCTATTAAGCTGGTGAACTTTATCAGAACCCGTGCGAAAGAGAAGAAAAGCCTGCCCCAGCCCATCTCGGCACCGGATTTCGCAGACGACAAGTATCTTATGCCGGTTCTTGAGAATGATGCCCTGCTCTTTTCGCTTGATGAGATTCTAGATGACGAGTCTGAGCCGTCCCAGAGTGCACCTATTACGCAGGAAAAGACCGCCGAGGCCAAGAACATGGAACTGGAAGCTGAGCTCGCGGCCATCAAAGAACGTTTCGCGAACTACCGTCTAGCTGTAGAGGAGACTCTGGATAAGCGCTGGGGCGACGAGAACGAGGTCGCAAAGTCCGAGACTAAGAAGAAGGATAACTCGGACTACTACTTCGAATCGTATGCCTACAATGGTAGGCAAAGAATAAGCCAGCGCGAGTCTATTCACCCAACCACTAACATTCTCTAGATATTCACGAAACTATGCTCAAAGACGAGGTCCGCACAGATGCATACAGAGATTTCATCTATGAAAACAAGCAATTATTCCAAGGAAAGGTGGTTCTCGATATTGGATGCGGTACAGGTACGGATGGAATATGAAACAAAGTCGGTCTTCGGCCTGACATTTGCTAACGCAACTTAGGCATTTTAAGCATGTTCTGCGCCAAGGCTGGCGCCGCAAAGGTCATCGCCGTGGATAAGTCGGATATCATTGACAAAGCGAGAGAGAACATTTTTAACAACGGGCTGGCCGATACCATTACTTGCTTGCGCGGTGCGGTAGAGGATGTTCAGCTTCCCGTGGACCAAGTTGACATCATCGTCAGCGAATGGATGGGCTATTGTCTGCTATACGAGGCTATGCTGCCGAGCGTACTTTACGCTCGTGATAAATATCTCAAGCCGGACGGTCTCCTGGTACCCAGCTCGGCTACCATCTGGATGGCTCCGGTTCGTGACGAGGAGTATGTCACAGACACGGTGTCGTTTTGGAGGGATGTCTATGGATTCGATATGAAAGCTATGCAGGAGTGCATATACGACGAGGCCAGGATTCTAACTATGCCGTCTGCTGCGATCTGTGGCAAGCCTTTCCCCTTCAAAGTTTTGGATTTGCACACAATCAAGGCCGAGGAACTGATTTTCACTGCGACTTGGGAATCGCAGATCACGCGCGAAATCGATTCGCTAGACGGCTTTCTAATTTGGTTCGACAATTTCTTCATCAACTCCCAAAAAGATGAGTTTCCAGTGCCAGAAATGACGCCCGAGGTTTTTTCTAAGCAGAAGCCTGGCTACGTCGCGTTTACTACCGGGCCCTACGGAAAGGAGACACATTGGAAGCAAGGACTGTTGCTGCAGCCCCCTACGAAGCTGAAATCCTCGCAGCCAAAGCTTGCTGGCAAGATCGTTTTCTCTGCCTTGGAAGAGAATGCCAGGGCCCTGGATATCCAAGTAACATGGACCGAAGAGGGCCAGGAAGAGCACAGCAGGACTTGGAAACTGAAATGATTGAATTCGGCATGTGTAACAAGTCGATAGTTAAAACAAGACGTTAAAAGTGAGGAACCGATAATCCTTCCATAATCAAATTTGCAATGCTGAAAAATCCTTCACCGAGAATAAAACCCTGAGTAGTGTTAGCGATGCAATGAACGACGATCCATCGCAGTCTATTTTCTTACAGATGCGAGGATGATGAGCGGGGTGCTAGAGCGCCTCATCGCATGTAGCCAAACCCAAGCCAATATTCCACCAGCAGCTCTGGCAAGTGTGAAAGAAGGCACATTAAACATGCCTGCAGAGTCAGCATGACAACTATACTCCGAGGTTAAAACCAACTTACCGACAGCCACGGCTATACCACCTGGTACCAATGACCGCCATGGCTTGCCAACGGAAACTGTCCTGAGGGCTGTCGTACAAGCGAATAGAACACCGGCAGCGATGGCCCATTCCTTCGCCATGTAGGGCAGGCCTTGACCCGTAACCAGTCTTGCAGTAAATATCCAAACATAGGCGGTCGGCACTTGGAAAAGATCTCCGGGGATCTCATAAACACTATAGTTGGCTATTAGATTTCAGGGTGTTCATTTGGGACGCCAAGCAGAATATCCTAACCGAGTGTAGAGACGATACATGAAGGCACTGAAAACGGCACCAACAGTCGCGCCGATCATTTGGCCCCAGAACTGTGCCTTGGGCGATGCACCGAGTAGATGCCCAGTCTTAAGATCTTGCATGAGATCACCGGCTTGGAGCGCGCCCTACAATACATAGTCAGTATTTTGTAGGAGATGATGAAGAGCGACGTAATTTACCGCTTCGGACTAGTTCACCCTGTTAATATTCAATATCTCATAAGGAGGAGAGAAAATACAGGATCACTTACCACTGCGCCAGCGACGAGGTTAATGAGCACGCTTGATTTATTGGATTGTGGAATGATAAGGGCAAAGAACAGTTGCGCCAATTTGCTGATTCCGGAAACTGGGTTCAAGTCGGTTTCACCCAATGCTCTGACTCCCATAATACTCAAAATAAGAGCCATAAAGACTGCAGTGACTGTTGCATAAAGCGGAACGAGGTCACCGAAAACGGTATGGATAGTCATAATGCAGAGAATGATTGACAGCGTCAGTCCAATAGCAACGGTTTTGTTACTGATGCGCTGATGTTCAGGTGCATCCTCATCGTCGTCCGGGTTAGGGTGTTGCGCAAGTACACTCTCATCGTCGGAGTCCTCCTCATCGTCTCGGCTTTGCAGAAGTGCATATCGCGGCGTGCTTCCGGGAAACAGTTTCCAAACAGAGCTCTGGCGCACATCTTCAACGAGACGGGAAGCTGCCCGCCTGGCGTCGGCGGTAAATAGAGATCTGGAGGCGACATAGCTCAGACTCACGACGGCATCAACCAGCATTATTGCCAGTGATACCCAAACGATCCAGCCTTTGCTGCCCTGTTCCCAGTCATCAATTGGACCAGGAGCCCATCCCTTGTATTTTGCAAGAGGACCCAAAATAGCCCACCCAACGATGGCACCTAGCAACATATGCATTGTCGTTTCTGTCCCCATGATGATGCCTTGCCCAACATAGGCAAGACTTGGGTTCAGTGTCCAAAGCCACGTTTGAGCCGCTACTGTACCGAAAATGGGAATATTTCTCAGGATAGGGAAGAAATAAGTTAGGAGTGTCGAAATGCCAGAGATGGCAAAACAGACAACCAGCAGACGCAAGTTGGTTGCCCAATCAGACTCATCTCGGGCTGCTGGAGGTTCTTCTACGGACGAATCCGCATCTGCTTCGTGTTCTGTTGCCTCGTCTTTCGGGACAAGGCTAGCAAATCCGCCTTTGGAGGCTTCATCCAACGCTTGCTTAGACTGCGATCCTTGCCCATGTAGAACGGATATGAGCACTGCAGTGCTGAAGCCACTAGGGAAGCGTAGACGCTCCCTAATGATCACTTGCTTGCGACTGGAGCACGGTTAGCTAGCATAACTACACGGGTGATAGGGAATTTTTGGTATTGTATCCATACAGTGGGACCGCAAATACAACTCCAAAGTAACAGAGCCCGAGAGACCAGATGACCAGTTGCCAAACGCTTAGGTTCAAGGGGCCCCTCTCATCCGGTGAGAGGAGATAGTTCATAGCCGGTATCTTATAGAAATTAGTCCAAGCGAAAAAGTAGGAGATAAATCGGCCACGCCATCACTCGGCTGCTAAGGCCAAGGGATGTGGAAGAGAAAGATGCATACCACGCCGACAAATCCACAGCCAAGAGGCATAATAGCCATGCCACAAGCGACGCTCTGCACAAGTACATTCTCAATGGGCGAAAATGGTAGCTCGAGACGGCTGCGCAGCAGTCGAAAGACGCCAAATCCCATAAGGCTCGCTGGCATAGACATGATGGATACCCATCCTGTTTGGAGCCCAAAATAGACATTGGCTGCGCAGATGACTGCACCAATAGCCAATCCAGCTACCACTGCCCGGATGGTAAAATTCTGACCTTGAGGCATGGCGGGCGCCATTTTAAAAAGTTTCACGGTATTCTACCAGAGCGACGTCCACGCCGTGCCGATGCTGGAATAACTAGCAGGTCGGTACAATAGTTACCTACCAAAGTCGCGCGGCCCTGGTCAAAAGCGCGCGCGGTCGCGCAGATTAGTCATTAGCACGGGCAACGCAGGCTGTTGTACCCGCTGATTTCTGCACACCTTTCTGCAACTTGCAGGTAGGTGGGTTGATAACGCCATTTAAAGGCAAGATACTCACAAATCGATCAAGATATATTAAATCGGTGCTACGTGAATTGCATTACATTATGATCAGGATTAACTATACATTGGGACGTGCTCCCTCCACGCAAGGTCCATTTTCGACACTTGATCAAAGCCCAAAACTGTCCAGAAGAGAGCCGGCGTCTGGCTCCTCGAAGTTTGTCGGAGCTGGAGCTCCTTGTTTTGCGTTGTTCGATAAGCCAGTTTGAAGCTGCATCATCGGTAGATCGTTTACAACTAGCGAGCTTCTTCGCCGAAGCAGCTTGAGCGGATTTACGTCCCCGCCAATGCCAGCCGTAGCTGCCTTCTGGAACTCCCAATTCCTCACTGTAGAATAGTTAGCCTTTAGTTGCGCACGCAAGTAGGCACACTCCTTACCCAAATCCAGGCCTAGAAGATCACATCCCATGCGATCATATAGTTTTGCGCTGTGCAATACAAACTCCCACTCTACTCGTGGGTCGACCTTTGAAGCACCGCGCAGGGTTTGCAGGGTCTTGTGACGGAGTTGAGCGTATAGAACCACCAATGCAGGATCATCCGTCAGGAACAAACGTGATCGGAAATCCGGAGAGCTGGGTGTCTCCAAAAGGGTGTACACTGGAGTCTGTGATCAACTGTTAGCATCCTCTTGGATGATACACACTGATATTCACGTACAATCAGAGCTCGGACGGCCATGTCTTTTCTGCCCAACATCCAGAACGCCCAAGATGCCAGCCACCTGTCTCCCTCCTGCGCTGCGAGGGGTAGAACTTCCTCTTGCAGCAATTTGCGCAACACTGAACCTTTGTCACCCTCATAGATCCTGGCTATAGCTATTGCCAGCTGTATATCCTTCAACTGACGGAGGCAGACTTCGACGGCATCGCTCAGCTTGTCGGCCAGAAGGAAAAATGCAGCAGCATATTCTAGTCTTGTTAGTATCCACAGGTCGAACAACGGTAATAAGGGCTGTCTTACGAAAACGCCGTTTGCTTAGCAACGCGTAAGCATTCTTCAAAGCGACTGTTTTCCACTTCTCCTCGGCAAAGTTGTTCAGGAGCAGTTTCTGTGTCGCAGCTTGCTCTTTGTTTCCTGATGCCATGCGCCAAAGCCCTTGTAGAACGGTCTTCTTCTTCAAAGCCAGGTAGAATAGGCTACATTCGACGGGGCTTTTGACTTCATTCTTTGTATATTCATTCCTCGCTATCACCTCAAACTGCGTCTTCAGTGCTGACATGTCAGTGAGCCACATGAACAAACCACTCTCTCTAGCATGCTTCCATAGCATAGGACCATGTGTTTGTCGAAAAATAAAGTCCACGAGGATATCCTGGGTGGTAGAATGATACGCCCAGCTTATCTCTCTCCAAGACAGATGAATCTGACTGGTTCGGCCTTTGCGGAGGGCATGTTGGCGAAAAAATAACATAAAACGTGTCCCGTTTTCGTCTAAGGAGCGACGGTGCCGTTCCACGAACGCTGCGCACTCAATCATATCCATAAGCTGGATCTGTTCATGTCCAGAAAGTTGCGGAATTCGAACTTTCTTCAAGATTTCATTAATCGACGCGGCAGTTGCTTCGTGAAATGCTTCTTCTTCATCTTCGCCATTGTTGTTTATGTATTTCATATGTTCCTTCTTCAAGAATGGTGCCCCAGTATCCTGTAGCAGTTAGTTACGTGCTCTGGCAGTCATCCTGGGCTTACTCACAACCTCAGTATAAATTTCACTCGGATTTATCCCCAGATAGTCATCAACAGACTCACCAGGGACTAGATATTTCAGAGTTGTATGTAGTGCTTTAAGGATTCGCCCTACAAGCATACCTTTGCCAGATAGAACGCACTGGCTGAGAAATTGGGGGTGGAATACAGGTAGCGGGCCGTTGAACCGTTGAACCGCCTCAAATATGTCCCAAGTCCCGTCACGTCGTTGCGGTAGTCGAATATCCAAGGTATTGGTATCATCGCTACTGACAAGCCGGTTTTGAACAAACAGCTGGTTGCCCGCACCGATGACGAGGTGGCCATCTCCTAGCCAGGTCGAGTCTCCAATAGGGTGAGGAGTGAGCTCTCGTATACTAATTTGCCTGATCTGGGCCCATGCCGGACCTTTGTTGAGATAATCGAAGCGCATCTGAGACAGAAGAATGACTCGGTAGGGAAACCCAACTGCCAGAATTGACTGACCGTCCGGCGTCGATGTCCAATCTAAATCCTGAATAACATTATGCGTATCATAATCCTCTTCAAACTCGAGACGCGAGCCACCAATATCCCAGATTGTGAGCTGGGAACGTGAAGAATTTACCAATGCGGCTTTCTTGAGGGTACTCCCACTGGCCAGGGCAGGCTCTTCCATTCCGGTCTCTGTGCAGCATGTAGAGAGCCAATCAACTTTCCGTTGCTTTAAATCGACTCTCGCAGTCCAAAAGTCCACTCTTCCGCCCGTTGTATAGGATATGGCAACATCCCGAGCAAATATATCGAGAAAACCCGACGCAATGGGTGTTTTCCCGGCAGGATCAACCGGAAGAACATACTTGAGCCCATCCGAAACATCCAACCGGAACCGGCAGAATTCTTCAATTCCACCTTTGGCTGCTCCAACCGCTTCAGTAGCATATGTTGGCAATGATGCTTCCCAGACAATTCCGTCCCGTTCGGAAGATATCATAGAAATATAGGCTTTCGTTCCCTCTCTGGGATCCGGTCGTGGTAGCGCGATGAGGCAGAGAGGGTCTCCTTTCCACTGGCCTGAGCATTCTGCTAGCATGCAAGCCGCCGTTGACCTGCAATCCCACAAAGAAATGCTCCCTTCACTGAGAAAGACAACGAATCGGCCTTTTCGAAGAACACACACTCTGTGTACGTGTCCGCTGTGTGAAATGACGCTTCTTCGATTTAGACCAATATTTGGCGCAATTTCGTGCTCTGAATGGTTCCATACGATGCACTCTGCCGTATCAGTCCTTGACACCACAGCACGCCCACTAAAGTTTCGATTTATCTTGGCAATGGAGGCTGAGTGTCCTGACCAGATAGTCTGTAAAGACAGACGTTGGTCATTGGTGGTAGGGCTGAATAAATTTGCCACATCGCTGTTGAATACACCAATTCTTCCGTCAAACGTGTGCAAAAGAAGACATAATTTGCCAGTGCTCTTGTCGAAGTAGGAGTGAGCTTCTGTATGTGGGGTTTCTGAAGAGATGCGGAAGCCCTCCAACAATTCGAAGCAGCGAGACTTGACTTGAGCAATGTTGAAGATGCGATGACTTTCGAGATTGTTGTTGCCAACATTGTCAAGAGCCCATGCCGACATAGTACCATTTGGGTTTATAGCCAAGCATATTTCCGGAGTTTTATTTGCGATAGCAACCAGGTGTTCCATAGCCAGCTCATCCGTATTTGGGTCGTCAGACATTCGCTCCTGCACCAGTCGTTCGACACATGGCATAAAATCTCGGCCGTCAATCATGCATACAACCCATGTAGAGAGGTTGCTTCGCACATCTTGAAATGGTTCATTGATATTGATTGAGCCCCACAACTGCCAGTGCTGCCCATCTGCCGTTTCGGTAGGCGTCCATACACGAACAAGACCGTCAACACAGTACGTGTATAGTACATTTATTGCAGATTGGTCAACGTGAAGCGGCTTCCTCCAGCGCACCATTGTTACCATATCGGGATGTGGCAGATACGAATGATCGAATCGAACTTCGTCTCGGCCGTAAGCCAAACGACGCCAAACTTTAGGCAGTCGGTCGACGTCTGAGATTGACGCAATATACGCCGAATCGTATGCGAGAGTCGCAAATTTTGCCACGGTCGGTAGTTGCTTTTGCCATGAGCATCGGATCTCTGATTTGGTCGAATACAGGGATAGGCATGAGGACGCGACAAGGAGCTCCTCCTCTCGCCCCCAGGACAGCGCAAATGGCTTCCCGGTTGCAGCTTGTGGTGTTTCAAAAGACGCTTCTAATGCCCACTAAATTGACATCAGCACAGATGAATTATTTCAGCGTCACAATATAGTCGTACCTTCAGTGGATCTTCTAGTCTCCGGCCTGGCCGATATACTCGCACAGAGCTGTTCGTACAAACGGCTATTTTGCCGCTCGCGTCGTCGAGCGCGATGGCTTCAAGCTCATGCTCGCCGTCATCGTAAATAGTTTGTATTATTTTCGTGGGTCCGTCGAGTATCGTCACTGCACTCCCAGTAATGTAGGCCTGGAACGCCAAAGTTGAGTCGTTAGCTTCGCCATTATTCGTCGTGCAGTTGGGAGCTCACGTTGACGTGTCTGTTCGCCCAGGACCCAGTCGCAAGGCCTTGGAGCCTTGACTGCGGCTTTCCCGGTAGAACAGTGCTCATGCTACTAGATATTACTACCAGTGAACATTTGCGCTGTTTCGGACGGGAGTGGTATCTTGACGCTGAATGCAAAACGCCGTTCAAGGTATGAGAGCTGTGACTGGATCCGCGCCGCCATGGGGAAAGCTCACCAGCAATATGTGGGGCGCCTGCATCACAGCACCAACGGCAGTGACATCGCTTGAGCAGCCTCCGAGATCACGACGTCATTTTTTTTTTCAGCTGAGTTGTCTTAGAACAGAGTGGGAACACGACTGAATTAACTTCGGATATCTCATCAGAATACTTTAAAACAGGACGCCATACTCCTCATCAGCCTCTACATGCCATCGCCAGACAGGTACAAAATAAGAAAACACACAAAACAGGAACACTCGAAACGCCTTATAACAAGAAAACGACCCTGAATATACAAAAAAGAGAGATGATGAAACCATTCGACTTTAACACTCATGTCCTCCTGATATATCCTCGTATTAATTCCAACGACGCACAGAGCTGCTTGCTTGGTAGCTTCCATGGCGCGGAGCCAGAGCCTCGCGGTGGCGCGGAGGGGCAAATTTCGAAGGCTGGGGTGCCGTTCTGGCGCCACTGAGCCATCTGGAGGGGTCCCCTCCAAGCTCCCGTTTTTCTATACCGGCAGTATACTGCTTTTTTGGCGTGGCAGGTTCACGCCATGTCGATAGTGAAGGTTGCTGGCCCA
Organism: Lecanicillium sp. G3; assembly: GCA_037575805.1. Lineage (NCBI taxonomy): Eukaryota > Fungi > Ascomycota > Sordariomycetes > Hypocreales > Cordycipitaceae > Lecanicillium > Lecanicillium sp. G3. The sequence continues at coordinate 288,879 of JAZHPD010000033.1, forward strand.
TGGGTCTTGCATTGTCAACAATCGCTGTCTGGATGGCTGAGTCGACGTAGCCAGGGGGTTGGCCTTCGGCAACGTCGGCTTCTTGTATCCGCACAGTTCTCCTCGGCTGAAAAGATTGGCCTCCGGGGGTCGAAGGTGTTGATTTGTACAACGCTGGGTTACGGACATGGACGCTTCGGCGCATGTTCGGCGGCACAGGTGCTTGCGGTGTTGTAGAAGCCACACTATTTGACCGTAAAGCCAGGTTCTTGTGTAAGCCTCCGCGTGCGACGGTCCTTGCCATGGCTAAATCATGCCCCATGTCGACATCATCGCCAAAGCTTGACGCAGTCGCAGACTGTTCGTCTGTTTCTTTTACAGATGGCATGGGTTTTGTAAACGAGCTCGGCATTGCTGATACTGTTCCGGTCCACCTTGTGGGGGTATCCAGTGGCGGGCCAGGCGTTCTGAAAGTTGCAGAATGTTGCATGGTGGCATCGTGCCTTCTATCGAGCCTCCTAGACGAAAATAGTCTCCCGCTACTTCGTCCATTAAAGACTTGGTAGTATCGTGGCGTTGCTGAATGGTCCGTGAGGTCAGACTTTTGGCTCGAGCTACGCCAAAATTGGAATGCCCGTGTTCGTTTGTCCATCTCATATCTCTGATGAACCATGTCTGCGGTATGTGCTTTTCCACTTCCTTGCAACGAGGATATCGACCACGATTTGAGAGTCTGGCGTTGCTTGCGCTGCATACACATGTCCCAACTTTCTGCGTCTTGCTGCGTCAAGTCATTCGAAAGATCGCTCCAGCGGTTCAAAACACGGTATGCAACATGTTTCTGGCCATCTAATTGTTGTTGCTCCTGGCGGCTGACAGCTTCTGTCCATGTCCGCAGAGCATTGAGCTTTGAATCCTGTTCCTTCTCCGCATAATGCTGTTTTGCTTCGGCGTCAAAAGAGCTGTGACGGCGAGCAGTGGAACGCCACATCTCCAATGCAGAATGGAATTGCCTTTTTTTCCTTGCAGACGAGGCTTCTTTGTATCTGAGTCTCAGCTGCTGTCGGAGCTCTTCTTTTTTTGATGCTTTCCGAGCTGCATGTGCATGATCGAGCACACGAAGGAATTTGTTTGCCAAAACGTAGAGTCGCGCCCGGTCCGCATAGTATTGGAGCTTGTTAATGTAGTTCGCAAACTGTTCGGTTTGACGCAGAGCACTTGAAGCGTCCGACCGAATACTAATCCAGGTAGCAAGGCCTCTCTTTTCCCTGCCACGCGCAGTGGCATTGCTCCAGTTGTCCAGGGCTTCGGTGGCGTGTTTGTAATCGTTGCGCCAAACAAACGCCTGGGCTCGAGCTTGCAGATTCCAGTGGTCGAGGGCATAATACGCTCTGGTCCAGAGTCTCGCAGTTCTGCACATGTCGGCACGCTTTTGTACTTCTGTATAGTCCCACCAGGCTCCTAGATGGGCAAACATCGGCTGTACAAGCCCAAGCTGCCTGCTGCATGTCTGCTGGGCTTCCGCTTCTTGAGTCTGGCTTGCCCATTGCTCTAGAGCATTGCGTTTTCGGCGATCGTCTTGTTTTTTCACGGTCGACTCTGCGATTTGTTTTTGCACCGTTGACAGTCTTCTCCACGAGTTCGCCGTCCCCTTTTTCGCCCGTAGTGCTGCGTCGCGGCGGATATTCTCATTTGCAGTGCTGCACATCCATTGAGACATCGCTCGTCTGGCCGCCTGGATGCGATATGCTTTGGCTATAGCGGCAGCGGCTACTCGTAGCTGTTCTTCTTGACTTGCGACCGCACGTTGAAGCTTCTGAACAGCAGTGATGGCTCTTAGATGATCTATCGCGGGTGATCTTGAATTCGGTGTTTGGCTCCAACCGAGGAAGCAGCGATAGCGAATCATGTGCCGCCGAGCCACCGCCTCTTTCTCCAACCTCGCCGCAGTCTTCTCTGCCCAGTGATTGAATGCTTTGCTGGCAAGGTAAATTTGCCTGGCTCGGCCGGCTCGCTGCAGCATGGCGGTATAATCGCCTCTGTTATCTACTGCTCCAGGCCTCGGTGTGTTCTTCTGTTGCTGTGTTGATGAATTAGCTTCAACATCAGCTTCGGCAGTTGGGAGTTTCGCGTCCTCAGTTGCCGTCTGGATTGTACGGTGAACCTTAGGCGCGGGGCTGTCTATCGGATCCTGCGATAGAAGTTTCGCAGAGGTTGTGTATTGAGCCTTCTCGGTATCGGGCACCTCCGCGGCCTCCGGTTCGACCTCTACCAGCGTCGGTCGCGCTGGCTTTCGGAGTTTGCTAGTTCTGCTTGCTGTGCGCCACCGATCCAGTAAAGAAAGAATCGGAGGGCGTGACAGTGCAGCTTGAAGTACCGGCAGCTCTTCCTCCATGTCAAAGTCTTCATTTTCAGGTGCTTCTTCTGCAGTAATGATAGGGGAGTCGGCGAGCCGCTGCGCGTGAGGTGGTGCTTCACTTGGTCGATGCTCGGAGAGATGGTGTTTGTGATGATTATTTACTAGTCGAATCGGGAGGTTCTTTTGCATTTCTGGCGTCGGAATGTCATTTGTCGCGCGGTTTATCGGTAATCGTTCGCCGTTTCCTCCTACCGAGATAGGCGATGCAACCGATTCTGGGAAAGACACTTTGTGAGGTCGCGGGATAATTGACGTTTCTCCTACAGAAACATCTTCACTATAATTGGCTCCGCTGAATGACGAGCGCGACGATCGAGATTCCCTGCGTGATACGGGACTTTCGTCTCCGAACTCGAGAGAAATGCCCATACTAGACAGGACGGCTTGGAATTTCTCAAGCAAGCTGCCGAGGCCTTTTTCTCCGCCGACGCGGAATATAAGTCTCGATAAATGGTTCTCGTCATCAGGGTCTACCCCATGCTTTGGTAGGACTTCATCGTAGGCCTTGAAAAGCGCGGCTGCAGGAAGCGGCCGCGGTCCGTTCGGTGCATCAAGCTTCTCTTGCGCGACAGCGACAATTTCGTGAAGTATTTCGATGTCTATAGAGTGTTAGAATTGACTGGATCTCAGTTTTAAAAGGGTAAACCATGCAACCTTGGTTCGAGTAATAGGGGTCCTGGGTCGTTGCTGTCCAGGCTGGCGACTCGGAGTTGGCATGGCGTCGTGACTGCAAAGGCTCGTTCTTCGGCGATTGAAACGGTGCGTACGCCACTAATAGTAAGATTGTATGTCAGCTTTCCTTAGATATATACATGAGGGCATCATGCTGTCTTACTTGAGCCCATATTCGGGACCGGTTGCTAGCGGTCCATAATCAAGTCACAGGGCGAACGAGACGATGTCTGTACTCGTGGGCGTCGGCTCGGATGATGAGTGGACACGATTTCTCATGACCGAAAAAGGAAAATGCGGTATCAGATATCGAGTTGTTTTTGTGCGCCAATCAATTTCGGTTTGCTGTTCGTTATGGAAGCTACAAATAGTTGAGGTCGAGCTGTTGTTGAAGATGCGACAAGCGTGCTGTGCTGCTCGAAGCTTTGCTTTAACTAGCGTGGAGTCGCGGCTTAACGCGTTGAATGGCTGTGGGCCGCACGCGCCATGGCGCCGTGGTCAAGAATCTGGGAGGCTGAACACATACATGTTCGCGCGGTGATTGCTCGCTCTGAATTGCGACTTTGTCACTAAATTGTTATTGTTGTTAAATCATAAACTACCTCTTTAAGACAGGTGCTTCGTAAGTTTTGAGTCTTTTCTTTTTTTTATGTATACGGCGCCGATTCCGTCACTCGTCAATAGGACAGCCGCAGGGTGCAGCTGCAGATGCCCAAGATTAGTAAGGCTGCTGAAGTGGCAAGGCTAACTACTACGCTCTTCGTTTGAAATTTATCCAGCAGACTGATCTTTCCAGTTCACGCAGCCAGTTGTGTATCAGTCCAGCAGCATGGATATCGCATAACTCACATTTCCACACGAAAAGCAAGCTACTACCCCTTTTCGACATGACAGTCCGCCCTATCCAAAAATTTGCCAAGGCGGCGACGCAGTGCACTGCAGAGGTCAGTGGGGGAATCCGTCCTGTGAAGGGTTGGCGGCACCACTAATCAACTCACAGGCGACAGCATACGGCAAATGCATCGTCGCCGACTACAATGCAGTTGAAAAGGACAAATGTGTTAAAGAGTTTATGAGATTAAAACAATGCTACCTGGTACGTCGTAGCCGGTTGAAGAGAAGAGAAGCTCGCTAACCACTCGTCCCACAGCGTGCCGCTAAAAATGTGAAATAGAACGACAACCTGTTATACCAGGCTATCATGTACAGTAATTCACTTAAATCATCGACTTGTATAGACAATATCAACAATTCATTTCGAAATCGTTTTGTTACTTTTTTCAGCTAGTACGTAAATGCAGCTACCAAACATGTCGCAGTGTGGTTCATAACCGGCCACACTACATCTTCAGTAGTCGCAGCATCCAGGTAGCTTTTTGAATCTCCTGTTCCTCTTCCGCAATGACTTCGCCTGTTGCTGAATTCTCTCTCTTCTCAAGTGGTCTTCTGAGGACCTTCTCAAATGCGGCAGACTGGGTGTTCAAAACTTCTTCCAAGCCAATAGACTCGGGGTCGGAGAGCATGTGGTACTCCATTTTGACGTCGTCTGTCTGCTGCAAGCCAGCCTTCTTGCGAAGCTTCTGGACACGGTTGATCACCTCTCGTGCAAGTCCCTCTTGCGCCAGACCATCGTATATCTCAACGTCCAAAAGAGTGAGCACATCGCCATCAGTGTTCGTCTCCAACGTCTTGGTTGTCTCGTCTTCCTTCACACCACGTCTGACGACGAGATCGCCATCTTCGAGCTTAATTCCATCAACCAAAATTTCTTTATCACGCACGTATCCTTGACACTGTTCACTCGTAAGACTAGGAAGCGCCTTCTTCACCTTCACCATATCCTTCTTGAGCTTCTTTCCAAGGACGGGCCAGTCCGCTGTGACACTATACTGGACACCATATTTTGCCTCGTCACTCGTGAGAACGAGGTCTCTGACGTTCAACTCCTCCGTGATGTAGTTCTCCAGAGACTTAACATCGTCCAGATACTGTGGGTCGTGGTGAAGAACCACCAACGTTTTTAATGGCGTCTTCAAGCCGATGCTTCGGCGCTCTCTGGACACGCGGGCGAGTTCAATGACTTTCTGCATTCTCTCAACTCTGCGTTCGACTTCGGAGTCGAATAGCTCACTCCTGACGTCAGGGAACCGGAGGAAATGAACACTGCGTGGGTCTTCAGCCTGAAGCTCCTTGGGAATGTGGGGAAGCAGGCGGCAGTAGATGTTGTCCGTCAAAAACGGCGTGAATGGCGCCAGCCCACGGCAGAGCGTGAAGAGCACTTCAAACAGGGCGTTTAGCGCATGCAGCGTGTCGTCAACTCCGTTCTCGCCCTTGAGACGGCGGCGATTGAAGCGGATGTACCAGTTTGTAGTGTTATCAATCAGTTCCAGTAGACGGGGGACAACAGTATACAGGCGATACCCTAGGAATTATGTTAGTCTCTCCGTCGTTACTCGGCAACTATGATTTACTCACCTTCCATTTCCTTGTTTACAAACTGCAAAAGACTCTGGCAACTTGCCAGGATCCAACGATCCATGACATTGGTGTTGGTCTTTTCCATGTCCGTGTTCCACATGTAGTCGACGCCCTCTACCTTCTTCAGAAGAGCAACTTGTCCTTCGAAGAATTTGTAGCTGTTCCAGAGAGGAAGCAAAACTTTTTGAACAACTTCCTTGACACCAGACTCCTTGAAACGAAGGGGCTCGGCTCTTACAACAGGAGAATTGATGAGGTACAGCCGCAGAGCATCTGAGCCATACTTCTTCATGACGATTGCTGGATCGGGATAGTTCTTCAGACGCTTCGACATCTTCTTTCCGTCCTCTGCAAGCACGATGCCATTCACGACACAGTTCTTGAAAGGAGACTTTCCGAAGAGATGGGTGCCCAGAACAAGCAGCGTGTAAAACCATCCTCGCGTTTGGTCAAGACCCTCGGCGATGAAGTCGCCAGGGAACGAATCATTGAATTTTTCCACGTTCTCGAATGGATAGTGCTGGCTGGCGTATGGCATACTGCCTGACTCAAACCAGCAATCAAAAACTTCGTCGACACGTCTCAGCACACCCTTGCCCATCTTGCTAGGGATTGTAAGATGGTCAATCTTGTCGCGATGCAGATCGGTGATTTCACCTTCGTGACCACTCAGCTTGCGCAGCTCCTCCACGCTTCCGATACAGACTCGCTCCTCAAGATCATCGCTGACCCAGAGAGGAATAGGTGTTCCCCAATATCTATTTCTGCCAACATTCCAATCGCGGGCGTTGGCAATCCAACTTGCAAAGCGCTTTTCCTTGACAAAGCTAGGAACCCAGTGAGAATCCTCAATGTTCTTAAGCATGTCAGGGACGATTTCCGGAATGCGGATGAACCATGAAGGAACCGCTCTGTAAATGAGCGGTGTGTCGGATCGAGGGCACATGGGGTACGAATGCCTAATCTGGGATTCGACAACTAGACGTCCGGAGTTTTTGAGATACTTGACAATATGCTTATCGGCTTCCTTAACATGCATTCCGGCAAAATCCTTGACACGCTCTGTGAAATGGGCCGTGTCATTGATGGGGTCCGGCGGCGGGCGCTTTTCAGAGATAATGCCAGCTTCGAGGGCAACATTGTAATCGTCTTCACCGTATGCGGGGGCCTGATGGACAATACCAACACCACTATCAGCCGTGACATAGTCGGCATTCAGGACGCGGAAACCGTAGTCTTTAAATTCCTCGTAGAAGTAGTCGAACAATGGTTCGTACTTCCAGCCCAGCATGTCCTTTCCTTTAACCTTTCCAACGATCTTGAAGTCAGCCTTCTTGGGGTCCTTGTAGAGAGTTGTCAGGAGCTTCTCCAGTAGGATGTAAATCTTTCCAGATTTGCCATCCTGCACCTTGATGTACTCAAAGTCGGGATGAGCAGCCAGGCCAGTGTGTGACGGCAAAGTCCATGGCGTGGTAGTCCAAGCCAAGAGGTTGACATTCGGGTCGTCAAGGAGGGGGAAGGAGACAACGACGGCTGGGTCCGTGACGTCCTGGTAATTTTGGTTGGCTTCGAAGTTGCTCAGTGCGGTTGTGAGCACCGTGGAATAAGGCATGACTCTGTAGCCTTGATAGACACTGCCCTTTTCAAAGAGCTGCTTGAAAACCCACCAAAGGGTTTCCATGAACGTCGGGTCCATGGTCTATTTAGTTTTTATTAGTCGTCTCTTTTGATAAAAAAGAGGTTCAGCGAGTCCGTCGTACCTTGTAATCGTTGTCAAAGTCAATCCAGCGGCCCAGTCGCTCAACAGTGGTCCTCCACTCAGACGCGTAGCGCATGACAATAGAGCGGCATTCTTCATTGTATTTTCCGATTCCAAGTTCCGTGACAGCGGCCTTCCCAGAGATACCAAGCTTCTTGTCGATCTCGTGCTCAATGGGGAGCCCGTGCGTGTCCCAGCCAAAGCGACGTTCGACGTGGTATCCCTTCATCGCCCAGTATCGCGGGATAATGTCTTTGATAGTCGAGGCAAGAAGATGGCCGTAGTGTGGCAAGCCAGTCGCAAATGGCGGCCCATCGTAGAAGGTGTATCGCGGAAGCTTGGCCGTCAGCTCAAGCTGTTGAGGACTATTAGTCTGTGGCGCCTTGAGTACATGTTCCAACTTTCAACGAACCTGGCGATGGAAAGCGTTGAGCTCTCTCCATTTTTCGAGGACAACCTCCTCCTCCTTGGGAAAATCGATAGACATGAGGTGCCGATTTTTGACGACGGGTTCTTTTTTTTTTTTTTTTTTTTTTGCTCGTCGCTGTTTGCAACCAGCTTGAAACGAGCAAAGTCTCAGCAGCGCAGTTACTGCCAGATGGTATGCTCGGGCGGTTGTTGGAGCCAGAAACTGCGGTCTGATTCTATTCAGCAACTTGCGTCCAGAATAGCCGCAGAAGTAGAAAGATAAAGAGTCACAGAAAGTTTTGGAAGAGGGTGGGTGAGTCAAATGGATAAAGCACTATGAAGTGGTGGTGGGGTTCTCTGCGAGTGCGGCCCCCCACCATGCTTTGCCCTCAAGCAGTGAGTCCTATGGAGGGGTACCTCCTTCCGCGGTTGGTGGCAGTCACTCGTGCGGGGCAGACACATCGGTTGCTGTAGGGAATGCAACAAACACTGGCAGCTACCTAAATTTGAGGTCCAAGCAATGCGCGCGGCTTGTTTATAGCTATTTTGTATTATAAGTCCTATTTGTCAACTTTCGATTTTATCATTTTTAAGCAGGCTAAAATCGATCTTTTTTTTTTTCTCGAGATTCTGTCTGGGTACTTCTGCCGCAGAAATAATACGCTCTTCCGCGCTCGCTGTCGCGAAACGAAACGGCTGGGTGTGAGCTGCTAGACCACGCCACACACGGCAACCCCTGTCTGCCAAACAACCAAGAACACAGGCCCAACCGGTTGCGCCACGAGCATCACCGCAAACCTCCGTCAACGAACTCGAGAACGTCTACGGGTGTGGTGGCATAGGATACTAATGGTCTTGCCCCAGACACCAGACTCCGATACTGCACCATAGCGGCGCAAAGTCGAGGCTTTCCAGAGTCAGCATCAGTCCGCCATGTCTTTTCTCTTCGGTCGTGCCCGGGCACGCACCGCAGCCGACCTCCCCAAGCAAGCCCGCGAGCATGTATTGAAGCTTGATGGACCTGCGGGGGTATCAAAGGTACTGTTTGGCGCAGCTCTATTCGCGATTTCCGATTTGCTGACCATTGGAAGGCGGAGGAGCTGTCTCGCGTTCTCGCGCAAATGAAGGTCATTCTCCAAGGCACCCAAGGTTAGCGCTACCGTTTTAAGTCGCCGGTATGAAGATGGAATCTACGAGTGCTAACGTCACTAAATCGCAGAGACCGATAGTTCGCCGGAACAAATATACCAGCTTGTAACCGGGATGATTGACGAGGATCTCCTCCATCTCTTAGCTGTCAACCTCCATCGCCTCCCCTTCGAGTCACGAAAAGATACACAGGTCATCTTCTCATACGTATTTCGATTCCGCCCTGCTGCGGCCGCCCCAAAAAGCGATCCCATCGCGCTATCATACGTCGTCTGCAATCGCCCTCAAGTTCTCGTAGAACTCTGTCGCGCGTACGATCACAAAGAGAGTGCTACCCCTGCAGGATCAGTGCTTCGCGAATTGTTGAAAAACGAAGCTGCCGCTGCTGTTATTCTCTATGATGACGGTGACGCGCCAGGTTCTAGTGCGAAAGGCCTTAATGCCATCGACAGGGACCGGCCCCAGAGTGGAAGGGGAATTTTCTGGAAATTCTTTGACTGGATCAACAAAAGTTCATTTGAAGTCGCCGCCGATGCCTTCACAACATTCCGGGTACAGTCATCAATGCCGCCACACAGTTCTGTACATAATATGCTAATAATGATGATGCTCAGGAACTGCTCACGCGCCACAAGGACCTGGTGCCTCGGTACCTTTCCGCCAATTTCGACCTGTTTTTCGACAAATACAATAATACTTTGGTTCAGTCGAACAGCTACGTCACAAAGCGACAGTCTATCAAGCTTTTAGGCGAGATCCTATTGGATCGTTCCAACTACAGCGTAATGACTGCATACGTGGACAGTGGCGAACACTTAAAGATATGCATGAACTTGCTGCGGGACGATCGCAAAATGGTCCAGTACGAAGGCTTCCATGTCTTCAAGGTATTTGTGGCCAACCCCCACAAGTCTATACCAGTTCAGAAAATTCTCTTAATGAACCGTGAGAAGCTTTTGACCTTTTTGTCGCACTTTTTGGAGGACAGAACAGATGATGAACAATTTATTGATGAGCGAGAGTTCCTGATCAAGCAAATTAGGAATATGCCTCCGACACCAGTTCCTTCACAACGGTAGATGGCAGGGACATCAGGATAATATACAAACTAGATTGCATCTTCTAACGGCATGCATGACTTGAATGATTTATCTACACTCATTCAGCGCCTCGAGGTGAGCTTGCAGCTGTGGCGATTCGCAAGTTGCCAGGCTGTTTGAGATATATCATGTCGGTACAAATAATGTATAGCAATTCCAACAATAGCAATTTCAATATGACACGAAGTACTTTCTTCTCCGATAAAACATTGTTAATACAAACTTATAACTAATCCACAAAACGCCAATCGCACCCATATCCATAGCATATCGGGGCATAAGCTCGCGTTTGCACGAATCCCGTACCGTTTTTCATCCGCTTTCAACGCCGAAATAAGTGACGTTGCGACTTAGCGTTGACGGGAGAGCAAAACGTTGACACTCTCTCGCGCAGTCTGCGTCGCCCAGATGCTGTTGCTTCCACCTCTGCGCCACTCATCACCGTACCCATTATCGCCTCCATTGGAACCCTCGCCCATAATCACTTCTAGATCTCTCTTCTGAGAGCTTAACCAGTTTCTGACGAAAGTGGCAGGATCGTCGCCCAGAGACTTCATAAAAGTATGCTTTGCCTTCGAGGCCGACACTGCCTGCACGAGACGTGCCAGCTGTTCGTCGAGTCCGCTGATTTCTTTGAGCATAGCCATATACTGTGGATTGTTGATCAACTCCTGCAGTTTGAATCGCAAGGGATCGTCAACGGTGACCTGTACGTCGTAGATGGTTGGCTTGGGGTCCTTGTGGAACTCCTCGTCGACACGGATAGTATATGGCAGGCTAACGGGGGGGAGCGGTCGGATATTCTGGGTGACATATTCGTTGAGCATTGGAATGAATCCAACGTCACCTCTGCCAACGACCTACTTCGCGTTAGTGACTCCTTGATCTGGGTCTCAGCTGCAAGCTCGGTTCGCTCACCTTCTTCAGCAATTCATCGCAACGGAAGTTGCGCTTCTCTTCATCTTCCTGCAGACCGCGCTGCCTGATGTACTCCCAGAGTCCCATAACTGCCTCTTGCTGCGTAGACTCCTTCATGTCCACGACATCTGCGAGCTCGGGAGTCAATTGATATCGCTCAGGTATCTCCTGTCTGAAAAGGTTGATCGTGATGTTTCCATTCTCGTCGCCATTACGCTTGAATGTGATTTCATCGAAGTCGGCCGAAGGTGGGAGATTGGACGAGTTGGGGTTTCGGAGTGCTGCATCTGGCTTCTTCCACTCAACACTCTGCTCGGCACCATTGCGAAAGCGCGAGCGATCAAAGTCCACGGACATGGCCTTAAAGAAGTGGGATAGCTTTAACTTGTTTGCAGAAGTAGCGGCAGGCTTTTCGTCTCTTGCCGTATCCTCGTCCATCTTATCGTCATCTTTGTTTGCTTCGGCTCCGGTCGGCTTCGATGCGCTCTCGTTGTCGTCGCATTGATCGTCATCAAGCAGCTGCCCTTCGATTTTGACGCGATAGGACGCTTCGGCAGCGCCCGAAAAATCGAAGGAATCCGAGGTTGGTCCAGTCCCTTGCCAAACCTGGTCTTGAACAGTGTTGCTAATCCAGATTCGAAGGGTTTTTGTAAGCTAACTCAGAATCAGTCACATTCTACCATTAAAATATCAATGTGTCACAAACCTTTGTCGGATGCTGGGTATTGTCAAGCACATCCAGTCGCTTGCGCGTAATGGTTGCATCGAGCAAGCGCTCGATATCCTTAAGATCCTTGTATCGCTGTGCACTCTCAGGGTTGACAATGCTGTCTTCGATACCGTCGGGTATATTCTTATCGGTGGGTTTTCGACTACGTCGCTTCGCAAGCTCAGCTGCCTGGGCTTGAGCTTGTTGCTGCTGTGCGATCTGTGCCTGCGTAAGAGGCACTGCTGGGTGAGGACCCGCGGACATCATAGGACCTGCTAAGCTGTTAATGCGACGAAGCCAAAAGCGATTCATTGCGCGGACGCGACGAACCAATGCCACCACGGCGAGCCGTTGCATGAGGCGACCTCTGAGGCGCTTGCTGCGCATAAGCGCGATACTGTTGCTGCATCTTTCGAATACCAACTATGGTTTTGCTGGCGTTGGGAGACGTCCAGGCGTGCTGTGGTTGTTCGCGCCAAAAGCAGCGTGTCGCGCCGCTCAGGCACCAGGAAGCGCAAGTCACGTGTGAGTACTTGCTTTGGAAGGGATCAGACCTCCACCAGCAATCGACCAGGTTGAGCGACACGACATCATTAGAACGATAGGTAAGATAGCTGGTGAGAAAGTCGCCTGGAAAGAGTTAGGGCCTTGTTTTCACCGTCATAAAACAGGAAATTGCTCTGTCGTATACGGACGCTGCTTAGTACCGGAAGGCTGTAGCTATATGCAAGGTGCACGGCGGTTCGATGGTCTGATAAATGAGGACAGGAACAAATTTTAGGGAAAATCATTAGCTTCTGTAAGGGGATAAGACTAAATACATAAGCTGATATGTAATGATCAGCAGCAATCAGCCCTTGATTGCCGCAACATCGCCATCAAATGCTTTGAACAATAATGCCAAGAAAGTATGCACGCGCCCAAACAGTGCGCAGATTCCCAAGGAAAAGAATACGCCATGCTTCAAACTCCAATACGAGCTTCTTGGTCGGCAAAAACTCGTCAAAAATGTCAAGGTCCTCTATGGATGGAGGCAGTACCGGCCGTGTCGAAGGGGTTACCTTCAGCAATTCAGAATGCGGCACCAAGACCGTTACGAGACTGCCGTTTGCTAAACCGATTTCTCTTGGGAGTACTTTCTTCAGTGCCGCCCTGAACTTTTGTTAAATGGCCTCGCGAAGGTCGCTCGTTGATACTGTATGAGTCGGGCCCATTAGCTGGACCACCAATAGTGCTTGAGGGGCTAGGCACAGCCGACGACATTTCAGAAAACCCGCCCTCGCCCCCTTGGGATGCAAGATTTTGAGAAATAGCGAGATCTCGGGCTCGTTCGAGGCTTCCTATCCATTCCTCTGCGTATGAGCTGCCACTTTCGGGGGGTTCAGCCCCCTTGGTTTCTTCGAAAGTGTACCTATTTCCGCCCTATCAAATGGTCAGCGTCCAACATTTTCCGATCGCGGCGGTTGGGGCTACTTACTACGTCAACGCACCACACCAACTGGCCTTTGGCGTCTTTCTGTGTGTGCCAGGAGCTATCCGCGGCCAGTAAGGAAAGCTCCTGTTTGGACCGCTTTTCTTCTCCTCCGGCCGGAGCAAGCACAATTCTACCACTGGACGTAACCATCACGAGTCGTTGTCGCTTCTTAGTCGTACTGCCTCCGAAGAAACGAGAGAGTTTCTTGTGTCCTTCGTCGGCAGCTTTTCCATTTGCATTATTCTGCAAAGGGGTTGATATGACCATTAAATCAGCCAGTTTCAGAATGCGCTCGTTGTCTTTGGTAAGGACAGGGGACCATTCGATGTCGAGCTGAGTCGGGGGCGGCAGTTCCGTGATGATTCGGCCTGGGCGAGAGGCTGACTTGCTTCGGTGCGCCTGTGGTCTAGACTGGCTAGTGTTGGAAGTGTTGTTGGACGGATACCCATTCAGTTGAATGATGGTGGGCTCTTGTGGTGGCGCAACGTAAGGTCGGAGTCTGGGTGCTTTGGTCCTCCATAACGCTCTGCCGAATTGTTGTCCTTCAAAGAATTCATGGTTTTTAATGTGTTCGATGGTCAATCTTCTTGCTGGGTCCAAAATCAGACAGCGTTCGACGAGATCGCTCGCGGCCGGAGGGAAACCAGCCGGGAACTCATATTCAAGGTTCACGATCTTCTGAAAGGTCAGATATTCGCTACCAGCCTTGAAGGGTGGTCTTCCCACTAGTAATTGGAATATAATGCATCCGAAAGCCCAAATATCGCTTGCTTTTGAAGCACTCTTGTGAGTTAGCAGCTCGGGGCTCACGTACTCTGCAGTACCCACAAACGAGGCGGCCCTGCCTTCGTCATGTTCACTGCTGGTAGTATCTCCGTGAGGCGCACTTTGCGGGTCCCTTGGGTCTCTCAATAGCTTCGCTGTTCCAAAGTCGGTGATTTTTACATGCATTTGATTATCGAGGAGGACATTCTCTGGCTTCAGGTCTCGATGAATCACTCCTCGAGAATGCATGTAGTCAATGGCGTCCAGTATTTGAGCTCCATAGAACCTCACGCATTCGGTATCGAATGTTCCGGTCTTCTTCAATACACCGAGGAGCTCTCCTCCACTGCAGAGGTCCAGAACATAATAAAGGGAAGCTTCGTCTTGAAAGGTATAGTAAAGACGCACGATACCGGGGTGTTCTGTGAGCCTGTTGAGTGTGTTCTTCTCGATGTTGACGTACTTGATCTTCTTCTCTTTGATTATGTGTCGCTTTTCGAGAACTTTGATGGCGTATTCTTTGAGTGTTTGTCTGTCCGTGGCAAGGTATACGGTGCTGTATGAGCCTTCTCCTAGGACGCGGCCAAAAGAGAAGTCTCTCACGCCTTTCTTGACTTGTCGAACTATTGACCTGCCACTCGCATCGATTTCCCTTCGAATCCCAATTGCGGCACCGCGATCTTTCCATTCCTCGGCGCTGGTTTGACCATGTGGGTTCCCCGAGTATGCATCCGGCACAGGGCCGTCATTTCGGGAGTATGCATCATTCTTACTTCTTGAGGTTCTCCTCGGGGAAGCAGCCTCGACATTGGCGCCGGCAGCATATGCCACCGGTCTATTTGTCTGGTATTGGGGAGCCAGATCCCCATTATTGGCCTCGGCTACCATCTGATTCTGCGCGGGCGCCTGGCTGTATGCATCGGCTCGGCCCATCTGGGAGGCTGCGTATGAGATCCGACGGTCGGTTTCGGCTGTGTGTGAGTCTTGTGCCGTGTTTTCGAATCCATTGCCTTGAATTCTGCTGTGTAGTGTTTGTTGGTCTGCGGGCGCTGCGGGCGTGGTGTCGTGTGCAGTAGGGGCTTGTGGAATTTGGTCGGCTTGGTCAGAGTGAGGATCTTGCATCGTGTCGTCAGGGTTGGCTATTCGGAGGCCACCGAGAGCCTGTGAGAGGCTCAGGTCCCCATTCATCGTAGGAGTCCGGGGCACCAAGCTGCTCCCTCGCACAATGAACGGTAGCAGTGCCAATGAAATGATGATGCGTCTTTGTCCACTCCGCCACTGGGTCCACGGTCGATTGCTCGCTACTGGGTACCTTTGGTGGGAGAGGTACCACTCACTGGTAGCTGTGCGGGCAAGTCGCTGCCTGCCTACCGACGTCGCGGGTACAAAGCGGGCCTCTTGTTTCGGTGCGGTTTCCTATTGTGAGGAGGTACCTTTGGGCCAATTCGCAGCTAGCAGGTACAACTATGCTTACGTAATTATAGTCGGCCAGTAAAACGGCCGCAAATCGTGTGGTTGGTTTGCGCCAATGGCGTGGATACGACAGTGAGCGTTTTATTGAGGTTTTCCCATTTTTTGTCGCTTTTTCAGTCTCGTAGCATGTTCGCTCGCGCTTCGTAAGTCTACCCCATCGATATAGCTCTGTACAGCGGAGTTGGGATATGGATGCAGTACAACCACGGCAATGTACTAATAAAAACTTATGTTGGTAGCAACAAAAAGGGTCGGGGGCCCTCGGGGTGCCTGATGCAGTAGTAGCAGTCCGGTACTGATTGCCCGGTCTTTTAGTGCAGTGTGTGGTTTTTTCTTGTCGGCTATTGGGCTTTTTTTTTTTTTTTTTTTTTTTTTTTCCCCGTTTACTGTGCTCGGTTTCAGTCTCTCCCGGTTTTTGTCAGTCAGTATGGTCAGTAAGTGCTTTTCTCTTTTCTGGTGACATGCATGCATATGCGCATGCTCGGCCTGTGCTATACAATGCCACTGCTGGTCTTTTCTTTCTTTTCTTTTCTGGATTCTCTGTTTCCTGCAGCGCCAGTCATCCGTGGCGTGGGTATGTCCCGTTGAGTGGTCGACGTACGACTACATGTGGCCGGGCCCCTCCACTGTTCAGCAGGTTACGGCAACGCCTTCCATCAAGCATCACCAGCAAATACAGCAGAGTCATTAGCATGAATAACACATCCGACTGGAAAGCCCATAGCCAGGCCAGGCCATGTGAAATCATGATTTCGAACTATGGTGTCCTCCTGCGGTCGTCTCGACAAGTATGGGCAGCGTGAACGGTGAGCAGCTGGTGCAGTTCAGGGTAGGTGATCTTGATCTGGGGTAACGGGGTGCAGTGAGTAGCACCTACAGAGGGCAGGAGCGATCTCGACTGGCCTGCAGGCGTTGGCCGGAAACATTGGAATTTCGTCCCCGCCTGGACCGGCGGCGACACCCATTGGCCAGTTTGGTCGTACTGGACCCGCTTCATCTTTGGACCCGCTGATGCTGTAAACTGGTTGACCAGTCAGGCCAGCCGGCTGGGCTGCTCCCCCCCACCCCGAAGCCGTGCTTTTTGCATGCAAAAGTGACTGGCAATTGGGTCTAGCGCTGTTGCTGGTCAGTGGATGCCCACTGCCTGCTGCCCATCTTTAAACAGCCCTCATCGTCTCCCTCCGTGATCGAAACTCTTACTCGAGCAACATCCAGGCACTGTCACACCGGTCACCCCCCACCACCGTCCACCATCTCTGTCTCGGGTTCCTTACCGTCTTGTTCGCCTTGTCTGCCGAATCATTCACAGCGCACATCATACCTTCTGTACACTTTTACCTGTCACTTACTGCCTTCATTGTATAACACAGCCTACACCTCGCCCTCCATCGCACGTGCCTATCAAAACAGGCCTACAAACGCCAGCATCGTCGCCCAGCAATCCTCGTTCAACTCGAGAATATTTTGGTTTGTCGAATCGTTAAACACTAACCATCTAGCCACAGCCCAAATACATACGTATCCAAAACACCGTCGCCATGGCATCCTTCCAGCGTCAATTCACCACCGCATCCCCTGTGCTGGCCCTACCTCAGCCGTCGCACCAAAATCAGATCGCCGGCTCAGAATTTGCACCACCACATGTTCAGATGCAGCTGCAATCGCAATCTTACGAACGGCCACGCGCCTCGCAGGGCAGGAAACGATCTCGAGATGAAGCCGGCGCCAACCTCGAGCCCGACGTACCCCCCGAGCCCATGGTCGAGTCCCAAGACAACTGGGAGTACGGCGAGGGAATGGTCCTGATCAAGCCAAACACTGGCTATGTTGCCGATGCCAGTACTCAATCAGGCACTTGGATGGAAGAACACAGCGCCGCCGCCGACGCAGAAGCTAAGCGCCAGCTCGAAGCCTCACAGGCCAATCTACGATGCCACAAGCTACAACGCATGGGTAGTGACCAGGCACCGGCCGTCGCTAGTCCGAGCAGTGCCGCCCTTCCCACCACGGCATCGACACTCGGCGGCCCTGTCATCGACAACTTTACTCTCCATCTTGGCATTGGCTGGCGTAGGATCAGTGACGACGAGCATATTCAAGCTGCTGCGCGAGGATGGGCCAAGTTCATTGAAAACCACTACCCTATTACCGACGTACAAATCTGTCTCGAGAGCAAAGGGCTGCAGTCGTACCTCGTGAAAGCCACCGAAGGCTTCTTCCTTTGCTCCGAGGACTTACGCCAGGCTCGACTCGTTAGCCGTGACGCCGAAACAGCCCTTAAAAACCTGCAACAGTCACCACCGGCGTTTGAAGGCGCGGAGACCATCTCGAGCGCAGACACTCCCGCAGCACATACTCCCAAACCGAACGATACGGATATGAATATGAACTAAGCCGTCGGCAATCAATCAACACCATGTACAGCTGCAAACAGCAAAAGTTTCTCTCGGCAATCTATCATCACAGTCCTTGTTTCTATTTATGATTTTTCTTCGCGGCGCAATAACCGGACGAAGGTCAGGCTGGCACTCGGGATACGGTATGGGTCAGGCGCAGAATGTATTGCATTTACTAGTCAAATATAAAAAAAAAAAAATATTACAGTATTTTGAAATGATCCAATCGCTCCACATGGACAGTACAAGTAGCTGCATGTCGATGCGAATTCGTTGACGGCATTCACTCTAGGTATAGCGTATTCTGTCAATGGACCATTCGATGATATCCTGGGAGGCAACTAAGTCTTGCCTATTAAATCAATACCGTGTATCGTATGCTGCACAGTAAGCAACTACGTAACTGTAAACTGCCAAATAAACAGCCCTCCTAAGAAAGAAAATGATACTTTTATAGCCCGTGGAAGGTTGTACTAACGTACCTAGCCTGGTTGGAGTGTACCCTCGGAACGAAGTGGGGTATCCAACCCTTGCTAGTAAATAACTGCCAACGTGACGTGAGCTTGTCGCAACACTGGTGCAGGCTCCAGCGCAGAGCACTCCACCACGGCAGCGAGCCATCCGTCACTCCAGTCTCCTTCTCGCGCCTCCTTTGCACGTATCATCCTCCCTCGCCGACCAAAGAAAAAAAAAAAAAAGGAGGACAGAAATTCCCGAGAAACAGTTCCCGGCCGTACATACAACCCTCGCTGGGAGACAGACCATCGGCAACATGAGCAGCGCCGAGCAGCTCTTCCTCCTGTCCGACCACATCAAGCTGTCTCTCTTGGAGCGACAGAGGGCTCAAAGCCTCGGCCTGGACAATGACAGCCAGGATGGGCATCTTTCCCGATCGCTTGAGCAGTTTCGCGCTGGTCTGGCGTCCCTAGGGACCGAGAAGGATTCGCTGCAGCAGAGCGGTGATGTCGCGTATGCCACTTCCTAGCCATCCGTTCCGTGGTACCCGCTGGGGTATAACAGGATCACGCCGAAGCTAACCATGGGTGTTCGATAAAAGTACGGCGAATTCATTGGGTGAATCAATCTCATCCCTCAGAGAGCAGCTCGACAACCTCACATCGCAATTCCACGGCTTCGCGACTCCTGCCACCATCGATACCATGACGCACCCCAACTCTGATGCCCTGAATGACGACTTCGAGCATGCGACATCGAGTCCATCTGCTTATCGCAAGTCAAAGTCGGTACGATTCAGCGACACTCCCGCATCGCCTTCAGAAGAACTATTCGGACGGTACCGCGATGACCCTGCCAACGATTCCGCTGGATATCACGACCAGGCCGAGGAAATGTCGAATCAGCAAATCCATCAATACCACTCTCAGATTATGGAAGACCAAGATGAACAGCTTGATCGTCTTGGTGAATCAATCGGTCGCCAGAGAGAACTGAGCATGCAGATTGGAGATGAACTCGACAGCCATGTCGCCATGCTAGACGAGGTAGACGGAGGAGTCGACCGCCACCAAAGCCGCCTGGACAGAGGCCAGAAAATGCTCGGGAAAATTGCAAGGGGCGCATCTGAAAATAAGCAAATGACTGTTATCGTCATTCTCATCATAATTCTTGTCCTTCTCATTGCCATATTAAAATAACAAGTTGGCATCCGTTCATTGCGAGAGATGCGATTGCATAACGCTGGCGTTTGCTACATCATTGGCGCATACTGGGGACACTCTTACTGTACACAACGATTGATTTATCATCTTTCAGGCCGAATATGATGATTCTCTTTTGGGATAGCAACAGGTTACAATAATAAGACGAAGGCCCCCTCGGGTTGTTTCGCAATGAGTCCAATTTGTTCTATCAAAGATGCGTTCCAGGCACCGAGTACGAAAGCATGACGAATAATTTCAGTTGGGAAAGAACGCGTTGCTTCAGCATGCTTCATCGAATCACCTCACCTTCTTTGTTTATTCCCTCCAAACCCTCCAGTATGTCACTGCCTCTGAAATAGCCGGGCAAACTGAGAGCTGTCTTGCTTCCCGCCTCCCATACCTCGTGGAACTTGACTGTCTGATCACTGGCCGCCACGACGATGCAACCATCCCCAGTAGATCTGGACGATCGGGACCTGGCCGAGTCCGTTTCTTGCCAGGGGTATGGTATAGCATACAGAGCCCGCAGGTCTAAAGACCAGGGAATCGCAGCAACTTGCTTGCAGTCCGGCCAACTAAAAACTGCAATTCTGTAGGGGTGGTCCGGGTGTGCATAACCAAATGTTGCAGCAATCTCCCGCCGCGTTGTGGACCAGATGAGCGACGTCACCTGGGCGGCGACGGCAATTTTGGCCAGCGATGAGCCTGACGTTGTGTGGAAGAAGTGTATGCATTTATCGTTTGAGCCTCCCCCAGTCGCAACCAAGCCACCTCGCCAAGGGCAGAAAGCGATGGCTTTGACAGCTGCTCCATGGACCTACCGATGTTTCTCGCAGCCATGAGTGAGGGTTCGAAGACTGTCTGCGGAAGTTGGAACCCTTCGCACGTCTGTATCCTGCTCTAATATGGTTCTAACTAGGCTGAGTGAAGAATCGCGCTGTCCTATTTGCCTTGGCCGCAAGCGAAAAGGCTGACCATGACGGACCAAGGGTGTCCGTGTTGGTTCCTCGCCGGGCCGGTTGAATTGGCTGTCGCTTAAGACATCGTCGACATCGAATAGACAACAAATATTGTCGTTACCACCCGAAGCAAACAATCTACCAGTTGGTGACCATGATAAGCCGCAAATCTGCTGATTGTGGGTGATTATTTTGGCAACCAGATACATGGAGCCTGGCCAAGTGTCTCGTGAAACTTCCCAGCTCATGGGCCACTCGACGATGTAATAGTAAATGGTTCCTGTATCATCGCCAACAAGCAAATCCTCAGTTTGAACAGGAACACCAGGATTGATGGGATTTTTTGATGGCCTTAGAGTGCAACTTGGTCTCCAGCTAAGACAGCTGATGCCGAATGGTTGGCGCACTTCAAAGCGAGGCAGTGCGTCCGGTGTTGATTGTAGCACAAGAGATCCGTCGTTGCGTCCTCCGGCGAGGATACATCTTTTACCTTGAACGGAAGAAAATGCGACTGAAGTAAGATAGGTTCCCTTAAAATGTCGGCCATGCATCATGTGCACACCATTGCCTTCTGACCAGGTATACAGAACATTGCCGAGGCCAACAGCAAGCGTTTGGCAAATTGGAGAATATGCCAAAGTAGAGCAGTAAAAATCGTCTCTCAAGAAAGGTGCATCTAATACTCTGACGCGAGTCAGTAATGGAGCCATGATAGCGTCGGGATGCTTACTTGAAAGGAGCGGAAGGTAAGATTCTCGGCGTTAAAGATGCTGTCGGTTCTACCGTCATATTAGATGTCATGTTGGCGCTATAGACTCAAGAAATAGTCTTACTCTTTGTATTATTGGTCCATTGGCATCCGGTCCAATAAGTTTTGCCTAGATTGGAGGATTCCATGAGACCAATCGTGCTCGGCTGGGCTCGTGGAGAATCCGGAGCACCAAACTCCAATATTTTGCCGACTTGGTTAATGTCGAGAGCAAAGGCAATGCGGTCCCGATAGTTTTCCAAATGTTCCCTTGACTGTTGCTTTCTTGAGAATGACTGTTGTTGAATGACAGTACTGATGTTTGCTCCTCGTCGTAGCTGTACTGCGCTCAAACCTCTGCCGAAGCGTGAGGGAATCCCTCCAATATTCCATATTGTTCCCAAACTTGCCTGTCGATGAAAAAAACGAGAGTCCGGAGATATACCCGTGGAAAGACCTGGAAGAAGTGGACGAATAAGTGCTAAGTCAACCTCACAGCTGATAGACGCGCGGGCATACCATGGTATTCTTGTGGCGCGTATAATCTGCCAACAGAGGAGGAAGCATGCCTTGGACGCGGCTCAAATGGATCTCTGCAGACAAAATCACGCCGTAAAAGTTTTTCTGTGCCGGAAAGACTTGCCAGGGGCTTTGTGGTTTGGTATCGTTCGGAGGCTGAGTGTTTTGTTCTTACGGGAACAAACCTATCTGGTATGAGCGAAGCAGCTTTTTTGGTCGATTTCATGGCAGGAGAGTGATTTTCATTTTTCTTCTTGTTTCGAGTTCCACTGTATTTATCGAATCGATTGCCGGCCTTTTCGTCGTCCTTATGTGCGGCTTTCGAAGCAGGCCGAGAACACTGTTGATGGTGCGCATTCGTGGGGCTCTGTCTGCCATGTGATATACGAGATACCTGTTGACCATCTAGGCCGCAAGAGTTTCTCAAACGATATTCTGGACATGGGGATTCAGTCTCTGGATTTTCGTCAAAGGAGCCGTAGCCAGAGTCTGGGGAACCATTTGCGAACCATCCTGGGCTGGTTACACTACGTCGTGCCGAGCGACTGCGGGGTGTGTCCTATGACCAGTAGTCTTTTGGAGTGAGAACCATTGGCGGTGACCCTCCTAGGGGTTAAGCCTTTGGCACAATATGAACCATGGAGCAAACTAGGATGCGACTCGAAAGTGGCGCGCAGAATAGAGCAAATATAACGATGAAGCAAATTCTCCGAGCAAATGGTTTGTCTCATGCGTCGGGTAGAGATATTCTTGAAAAAGTGATGAAATCGTAGGGAGAGTCAGAAAAGGGCGATTAATAGAACAAAACATAATCGAGCTTGTGAACGTGGTCAGCCAGCCGTCTTGGCGTATGAGTGCAGGTGCGGCGAAGGAAGGGATGCAGCTGCCCCAACGGAGCTATCGAGCGAAAAGAAAAAATCCACCGGAAAGAGCATTTGTCACTTATGATGTTTGATGCGTGAATGGGAGCTCAATTGAAAATTCTATGTACGTTGAGGGCATCAGAAGTGTATGTATATACATTGTGAGCACCAAATACTCTGCTAAACATCAAATGTGCAGGCGACCGGTAAAAGTATGTACAAGGCATACCGGCAACAGAAAGTCGAGACAAAAAGGGAAGAAGCGAAGCCTCGAGTCGAATACAGGGTCAAGCTTATTTGAGGCCCTTCTTAATGTTATCGTACTTCGAGTTGGGGTAGTCGAGGTAGTTTTGGGCGCTGTCCAAAGCACCAAGACCCTTGCGGCTGGTGCTGATGAGAGAATCGGAGCCCTTCTTGTCCGCAGAAGCCTCCCAAAACATGCTTCCACCGAGGCCTTTGCCCTTGAGCCACTGGACCTTGGTGGAGATCATGTCAGGAGTGTCGAAGGAGATGAGCTCCTTTGTGTTGGAGTTGTAGCTGTAGCAGCCCTTGGCAGTGTCGTCGCACTGAACCTTGGCACCGGCCCTGGGGAGCGCCTTGTAATCCCAGACACCCTTCTCCCAGCTTCCTTCGCCGACGCCGCTGTAGGGCTTGCCAATGCCCTCAGTCTTCTGGAACGAGCGACCGTAGATGGGCATACCGAGGACAATCTTGTTGGCAGGAACACCCCCGTCGATATAAGCCTGGACAGCATCTGCAGTGTTGAAAGGGGTAGCGTTGGGGTTCTCAGGGTTCGCGTAAAGGTTGGCATCGTGGCCGGTAAAGTTGCTCCATGAGCCAGCAAAGTCGTAGGCCATCAAGTTGATGTGGTCAAGAACCTTTCCAAGTTCGGCAAGCTTGAGCTTGTTGTAGTTGTCAGGTCCGGCAGGAGCAGCAATGGACAGCAGGAAGTGGTGACCAGGTGCATACTTGGCAGCATAGGCGTCAAGCTCGTCACGAACAGCCTGGAGAAGGAGGATCATGTTTGCGGCCTGAGTCGCGTCGGCAGGGTATTCCCAATCGACGTCAATACCGTCAAAGCCCCAGTCCTTCATGAAACCGACAGAAGACTGGGCAAAAGTTTTTCGTGAGGTGGCGGAGCTGGCAGCAGCGGGGAAGTTGGTAGACCAGGTCCATCCACCAATGGAGAGCATCACCTTCATGTTGCGATTCTGCTGCTTGAGACGGTATAGCTGCTTGACACAGCCGTAAGCGTTGTTACCAACATCATTCCAAGCTATGAAGACGTTAGTGTATGTGACTTCACGCGTGGTACAGGCATATTCATACAGTCACCAGGGTAGTGCTTATCAAGGTCTGCGTAGGTGTCGCCAGAGTAGCTGTCAAGTTGTCAGTCTTGGTTGATGTACTGGTAAGTTGAAGTTCACTTACATTGTGCCATCGGAACGAAGGTTCATGAAAGAGTAGAGAACATGCGTAATCTCCGAGGCGGGAAGGTCGGCAGGTTGGAAATTACGTCCATAGATGCCCCTGTACTTTTGTCAAAATCCATTCAAATACAGAAGAACCTTAATGACGTACCAATTGGTAAAGTAAACGGAGTTGGCGAAGCCGCTGCCGCGTTTCTCAATACCAGCATCGCTGTTGATGGGTGTAGCCCAAGCTGTGATGGCCTGCAGCGCCGCAGCGGCAGCCACAGATTTCTTGAGAATACTCAACATCGTTGAAAGCAAAATGGGCAAGAAGAATATCTCTATCCGAAGTCTGAAAGTCGATGGATTAGGAGGGTCTGGAGTTGAACGGGAAGGTCTTGTTGTGACTGACACGGAAGAGATATTTCCAGGACAGCGAGGAATGTCCCTCTATATATACATATCATCAAGGAGGGAGGGCGAACCTTGTCACTGCAACCTACACAACGCGAGTCAAGGTTGGATCCATACTGCTTGTCACCGAGGCATTTCTTTTGGTATTGCTGTCACTTCGCTAACGTTGTCTCGGGCAAGGTAGTCATTCAGTCTCATGCGCCGGCGCGGGCCGAGTGTGGTGCACTTGCACGTTACTCGTGAGCTTGAGAATGTGATGGCAAGCCCACAACTAAATGACAGAAGGCAATGATAACTCCATGGGCAACGTTGCGCATTCTGCCCAATGAGCCGGCTTGGCAGCGCTGCCCCTGACTTTGGAATGGGAGGCTACCAGCTGTCTAGTCACAGGCTTGTGTAAACGCATCGTTTCTTACATGCTGGCATGTAGTTAAACAAGCTTGGGGCTCCGCAACAGGAGGAGACTAGGTATGCTGAGCGTATCCTGTTCGGGAAGGAGACTGTTGCTGGGCGGCTCCGGTGACCACAGTCTTCCCCATCTGCTCAACTATTGCGCATGTTTGCACACAGCGCTAGACCGTGCTACCGGGACACTAATGTATTATTTTCCGGAGCTTATGAGGCAAATGTGAGTATGCTCTTCGGGTTGGGCGAAGATGGTACGATGCCGAGGGCAGGGAGAACAGCTCGATCTAGAAGGACGCCGAGATGTTGTTCTTTACAGTCAAATGTGATGGAAGTGACCAATAGGAATAGCTACAAAATAATCTGAAGCAAGGAGCATGAAAAAGATCAGCAGAAATCTGTCGAATCATTGACGACTTCTCATCTGTAGAGGCCATGGTGTGCGTCGGTCCCAAAAGCTAGATAGTGAACTACAGTGGTTGACGCGTGAGAAGACAAAGGTGTATTCGCATTCGCGTAGAGAACAGCTCCGAGTAGGGTAATATTTTCGGGGCTGCCAAGAAGCCCATGTTTTCTTCTTCTGTTAATGGGCCTTCCGCTTTGAGTGAGAAAAGAGACTTGCTGATGAAACAAGGCTTGCTCGGAGCGAGCCAATCGTCGTGCCAGTCTATAAGTTTTTCATGGGCGCACAGTCTCTCTTGTCAGGCCACTAGAACTAACAAGGACTCCAGTGCAGCGCCACATCGGCGAAGGTTTCGGCGGTAGCAATAACCCAGTACTGATGGTGTCAACCTCTCAGCCTCTTAGGTGTCTCAGGAAGCTGGCGCCGACGATGCGGAGCAGCGGGCTGGATGGAGGTCGATCCACACGGAGAAACTGCCAACTCTGTCAGATTGTTCACGGACAGGTTGATACGGTGCGGGTCACGTAGGCCGCCGTCCCCTTGCAGTAGTGAAGCTTATTCTACCTACAATTCTGTGCTCCGTGACATTGTTGTCTCACACTGATCCGTGCGGCGGCAAAATGAACAAAGAATTCGGCCACGCTTGAAGCTGAGCAGAGCAGAGCAGAGCCGATAGTCGCCACAGTCAGACGTGAGACAATAACCAACCAATACCGGCTCAAAGACGCCTTGCTGGTGCTGGCGACCTGCCTGCTAGCACCCACCACGAGGAGTGACTTGGCCAGATTTACCCCCGTCAGCTGAGCGTGAACCGCTCCCCCAGATTTCGGACTGCCGTGCACTCATGCAGCGTCTAGTGCCATGTCGGAAGAAACCCTACAAGACGGTGCCTGATGCTGATAAGCCGTTGTCACACGGTTGTAGCATGCCCACCATCAAGTCCCTCGGCTGAGTGTTGATCCATGTGCGGTGTCGCAGAAGTGCAGCCGCCAAAAACATTACTGTACATTGACCGACTTGTTACCGCTCAGCTCCGACTTTCCGCTGTCGGGCATCAAGACGGAAGTAGATGGGGTAATACTGTGAAGACACAAGACCCGTCCGCCCACCGCCTTGCTCTTGAACTACGGCTTACAATAACAGTAATTCTCTCGCAATATATGTACCCCACACCTAATAAATGACAAATTGTGGTGCCTTTGGGGCTGCCGGTGCTGCCAAGCTCAACTTCAATATAACTAGCCTCAGCTAACTACCCAAGAAACAGCAGCCGGCATCAAGTGGCGCATCCATAAACTGCGCAAAGGGATGTTACTCGCCGCTCCACCTGCCAAAACTGGCCGTGAGAGTTGCCGGTTTTTGAGATTGATCGTTGGCAGTCGCCACGAGACCATATTCCGTCTTTTCTTCTCCAGAACCGAGCTGATGACAGGCACACAAATCGGGCGCCTAAGCTATCTGTACCCCAGATTGCAACGTTACGCGAAGCACCTCACTAATGCGCCTGGAGCCACATCAAATCACAATTTCAGCGGCTTTACATGGTGCTGCGCAGACAATTAACATGATTCTAAGCCGTATATGATATCACCTTGAAGTACCAGATTAGTTCGTCTTTAACATATTATCACTATGGTGCGCAGTTGGGCGGCAAGGTTTTTGTGCATTCTCGAGCCCATTTCACGAATGTCAACATCTTCCTTCACATAGTAATGGCAGCCGCTCACTCATCCGGGCGGACGCGACAATGATGGTCACTTTGTGAAATAGGACACAAATTTTTATCATAGGCTTGTATCGTACGCGCAGCTGAGGTCTACCAGTGGAAACATCTACGCAGCTAGAGATCTGAGTCGGTCAAAAGTCTTTAGGCGAAGCTGGTAATTACTGCAGTTGAAAACAAATAGAGTCAATTGTGCTTTTATATTTGAATCGCATGGGAACTAGCGACAGGGGTCAACCTCCGCACATTGCCGGATGGCCCTCGCACCCCACGTGCTTACTCGTTCGACTGATTACATTGTTGGAGAGTCAGTGAGCCCAAGCCGGCTCGAGAACAGGTAGTGGTACCCGCGTGCCGAATGGTAAATTTGCCTGCTCCTGCGTACTCGGCATTACGCACATACGTATAACATGGAGAGGAGTCCCGCAGTGGCGGTATAGGTGTTCATGCAACCTCAGACCAGCTCTGAGAAGCGGTCCTGTGACGACATTGGTCAGCTCATGTATAACTTTTTTTTGGCCTTCCATGAGAACAAAATAGTTTAGAAAACCGATCGAAATCTTGCATTACGTTACTGATGCATGCCTAATAAGAGACATTCGACCTCGTGCGGTCTGCGGTCGAGTTGATCAACGTAACGGCACCATTGATTCGACTTACCTTGCAGATTTACCAGCCTTCAAGTTCACGTGGTACTGAACCTGATTCCCAAAGTCGTAATGCAGCCTTACTGCTGTTTCTGTTGCGATACCGCACTGAGTGCTACAACGTCGCGTGTGGCTGCAGTCACATCTTGCAGTTGCATCTATAAGAGCTACCAAGCATTGAAAAGGGCTGATTTGACGTTGGAAATACAAGTCCCGGAAACCCATAAGCCGAATCTGAAACCACACTACCTCCCTGCTTAAGTTTTTGCGGCTGTCTTCATACCTTTAGGCTCAGTGCCAGCGCTCTGTTAAAAGAGCTAACTAAAAAAAAAAAGTAAAAAATTGCGCTGGAAAAGGGGATATTAATAATAGCAATAGGACCAGAATTATTGTAACGAACTGCTGAGGCTTGGTCAATGGTGTAATATTCCTGATTCTAGTTAGTTGCCATCAGCGCCTCCGGCCCGCCTGCCACGCGTTGTGCCGGGAGCGTCTTGAACTCCACGAGCATCTTTCTCCATAGCAGCATGTTTGTATAAAATGACGTGCTGTTATGTAGAACAAACATCAGCTTTCCTCTCCAGCAATTGTAAATATCATCTTTTGATTGCACTCATGTCAATCTTGAAAGGTATCTTATCCTGGCTGTCCGATCCAGACACTGTAACGCGAGCATCTTTAATTTGCTGCATTTCTGAATTTGGCCATTGTCAGAGCAGCTTTCCAGCTGGAGAAGATTAGGCTCGTGTTCCAGAGCGGCAACGGTAAGCTGAAAAGCAGTGACAAATACAAAAGGCCCAACCCCTCTGCTTGATGTATCGGTCGCATAAAAGAGCATCTGTAAAGCGTTCACTGCATATTCGCTGCACCAGAGCTGAATTAGCATTGAGTTTACCAAGGTGCAGCAAGCTAAAGCATCTGCAGCCAATATGACAGGACTTGCAGAGCTCAGGGGTAAGTGATGTGGACCATATCCGGGATAGGTGATCGTTGGAAGATACTGGCGGAAGAGGTAACTTAGCGAGACAAGCTTCTAGGACGGCTGCGAACCGAACGAGGCCGATACTTGCCACGCTCATTACCCCCGATTGGAAAAGGACTAATGGCTACGTAGCCAGTCAATACCAATTTTTCGCACTGGGTCGGGTATCAAGCCATGACTGGTTTGGGTATCGGACTTGGCCAGCAACAACCTCAAGTGGCGATCCAAGCGGTGCTTCCGAAAAGCGACATACCGGAGGGCGCTTCCATCGTCGTACTCGTCCAAACGCTGTGTGGTGCTATTTTCATTGCTATCGGACAAGCTGCAATCCAAAACAAACTTCTTAAAAACCTTCGCGCCGCTTTCCCGGACGGAGGCTTGGACATTGATCGCGTCTCTCAAGTAGGTGCTACGCAGCTCCGATCTCTGGTGCCCGCCAAAGTTCTGCTAGCAGTCCTAGAGGCTTGCAATCACGCTCTGACAAACCTGTTTCTCGTTGCAGCGATAATGTCTCCTCTTACAATCATCGGAAGCCTTCCATTGAGTGGAAGTCGGTCAAGGCGGCGAAGAAAGCGCAGGCTTGAGCAATTGAAAACACTGGGCGGGCACTGAGAACAGCAGACGAAGGATGAGTGATAGATAGCTATTTCATGGTTTGTAGTAAAAAATTGCAAGTCTCTCTGATTGGGGCTCAATTTGTTGTTCTTTCATGCTAGTTGTACATATGTAAGCCCGAAGCCGACAGATGGCAGCCTGTGCCCTCCAACGCTCAATACTCCAAGAGTACGACCCCACCACGCCAATCTTCCCCGCGACGACTACGACAAGCAACGCCACCTGTAACTTTTGACACCCAAATATCTCCAAGGCTGGGAGCGGCCGCAACAAAGTAACCCAACATGTCAAGCGTATGCACTGAATACGAAAATTATGCAATAGGGATACCGTGCTAACAGCTGCGATGTAGCACGGCGTGCCCAGAACCGAAACCAACCGCTCTCCGGAACAGCGCAAGAAGGACCTCGAGAAAATCGAAAAGTACCGGAATTTGGAGAGGCAGTTTCGGGAAAAGGTAGCGCGCACCGGTCTTATGCTACTGTATATGGTACATTTATTGACACGCATGTAACATCAGGTCTCGGGAAAATGCCTTGATTCAGCTACTCTCGAGCTGACCACGAAACTACTTCGCATCAATCCCGAATATTACACGGTTTGGAACACGCGCCGCCGCTGCCTAATCTCTGGACCGCTGTCGACTTCATCCCGAGGACCTTTGAAACCGGATGCGCCGGAAAATCACACTTTTGACGACGCTTCCACAGGCGAACATAAAGCCCCGTCGCAGACAGACTCCGGCGAGAGCTATCCTGCTCCAGCTGCCGCCCAGGCCAGCGCACCACACCCCCGAGAGAACGACGAGCAAAATAAAGCCGACAAAAATGAGATTTCAAATGCGATCCGAGAAGAGCTCATTTTTACCGTTCCGCTTCTGATGGCCCATCCCAAATGCTATTGGATATGGAACTACAGAATGTGGACGTTAGAGCAAGCCACGCTGCTGCTACCTGTAGCTGCTGCCAGAAGAGTCTGGCAAGAAGAACTCGGGCTGGTCAGTAAGATGCTGGCTAGAGACCGGAGGAACTACCACGCGTGGGCCTACCGTCGCTACGTCGTGTCACAGCTCGAGTCGGACAAGTTGCAAGGAGAGAGCATGGCCGAATCTGAATTTGCGTACACGACAACAATGATAGAAAACGACCTGTCCAACTTCTCAGCGTGGCACAACCGGGCCCAACTCATCCCGAAGCTTCTTTCGGAGCGGAACGCCGATGACGCTTCGCGGAGAGCTTTCCTCGGCCAAGGTATGTCCGGGTTTACTGCATATGCTCCGCCCTTAGTAGCTGTATTAACGCGAGTTCTAGAATTTTCGATGGTCGATAACGGTCTCAATGTTGGCCCCGAGGATCAGTCACTTTGGTACTACCACCAATACCTTATCCTCAATGTTGCAGAACAGACCAGACAAACCGCGATTCTCCCTAGCATGACAGTCAAAGACCGCGTTGACATAATTACGCGAGAAATTGATTTTATTAAAGATCTTCTGGAAGATTACAACGATATCAAATGGATATTTGAAATGATGTTAGAGTATACGCTTCTCATCGACAAGTTACAAGATCAACAGCCCACACGCGACAAAAAGACAGAACTTGAGGGCTGGATAGATGAGATAAAGAAGCTCGACCCTCAACGATCCAACCGCTGGAAAGATTTAGCTCAAGAGCTGAGTATATAATATTCGAGTTTGGATTGCATAGAACTGTTTAATTCGCTACATATCATATATCCTACAGCCACAAAACAGGCAGCTAATCGAGTATTCAACCTCTCCTCTTAATTGTTGCACTTTTCCTTGATCTTGCTGGCGTTTTGGCCTGTCAAGCCATCAAAGTACGCCAGCAACTTCTCAATAGGAATCATGTCCATCAGTCCAAGAGCAGGTGTGGATGAGCGCATCACTTGACCGCCAAAGAGAACCCGTACGTAAAATCCGCTGCCGGAAGGCTCACCGGTAGCCGTAGGCGACGGAGCAGCAAGGCATGAGCAGGCCGATGCGACACGAGACTGGATGCCACCACACTGCGATGGCAACGCGGCCGTCGCGGTGGCAATCTGGTTGCAGAATGATTTGGTAACAGAAGACTGGCGGATCATGTGGCGCAGGCAGTTGTCGTGGTTGCAGTTTGGCGCAATCTTGGTCGCTGTAGCCGTGGGAGTAACCTGCTTCTTCTGATAGACCTCAAAAACGATCTCGGCACCCATGCCAGGCCAGACCATTTTATCAATCTGCAGGATGGACAGCAGACGAGAGACCGAGCCATCGTGGGCAACATTGTGGTAGTAAATAGTCTCGCTCTTTCCGACAATCACATTGCGAAGATGCGCGGCAAGCTCGGCCACCCAGACACCGAACGATCCGGTACTAGCCTCCAGCGACCCAGGGCTGTCTCTGTAGATCTGGCTGTATTCCCAGTTACCCCAGCGATAGACGGCATCTGCGAGCTCCTGAGTCACACAGTCGGTGCTGTTGCGGTCGTTGACAAGCTTGCACGGCAGCGGCTTGGCATGGCACTGACGAGCGGACAAGTTGTCGTAATAGTGATCAAACGACTCGTGGAAACCATTGTCTGTGGGCGGAACGCCGGAAATACCGTCGAGAGTTTGATACAGGTTCGTCGCTAGTTCTAGATGCTGGCGCCACTGCTGGTTAGAGCTAGACTTGATGGTGTTGAACAGGTTGCTCGACGCCTTGCACTGATATTGTGGCTCCAAGCTGTCAATGCCTTGAGCTTGCACCAGGATCGGCACAGGGTCAGTGATGTCCCACATGGCGTTGATAACCATACCGACGACTTGGCTAGTGATGAGGTTGTTGGTAACGCGGTACTTGACGGAGGGCGGGAGACCAGAGGCGCCCTTTGACGGCAGGAACCCAAGCAGATCGTGGTAGACGCCGTACAAGTCAGCCCCATGCTGCCAAGAGTCCTCGAGTCCCTGTGCAGTGATCTGAGGAA
The DNA here is from genome assembly GCA_037575805.1 of Lecanicillium sp. G3. Classification (NCBI taxonomy): domain Eukaryota; kingdom Fungi; phylum Ascomycota; class Sordariomycetes; order Hypocreales; family Cordycipitaceae; genus Lecanicillium; species Lecanicillium sp. G3. The sequence goes on from JAZHPD010000033.1 coordinate 320,895, forward strand.
ACTTGCATGTTCCAATCCAGCCAGGCGGCACAAAGGGGTTCACCGGGGAGATGTAGCCCTGCTGATACACCCTATTTGCGTTGGGACCACCGATGGGCTGTCCGTAGTAGTGCAGCATGGAATCATCGCAGTTCCACTGATAGGACTCCACGGGGAATGCATTGGAAGAGTAAGGAGTGCGTTTGTGATGACGATGAATCTTAATCAATTAGCTGCGAATTTGCCACGGAATCGACGAGAGACACTTACCACTTCCACATATTTCAGCTCATAGTCGGTGCTAGCCTTGACATATTCGGTGCGACGCACATGAGGCATATTGCACCAGTTGTAAGTGCCATACTCGTTGTCCGGAGTCTTTGACGAGTTATAGATGAACCCGTATACACCAGTTGCGGTCGGCACCGCGTCGAGGTCATTGACCTGGTTCTTGCTGGGGGCATACCACTTGGTGTCGACCTCCGCGGCCGACACGCTGCGTACAGAGAGGTTGTAGCCCAGCATGAGCGCAATGGCAGCAGCAGCCGACGATCCGAGGGATGGAGACATGGTGCGGAGATGCAGCTGTAGGATTGTGTTCAGTTCGTGATGTTGCACTGGCGCGCCCGCAGACCGGGAGGGGTTATGTTCCAAGTCTAGCTAGGTAGTTCAACCGTTTTTGAAGCATAGCCGGACGGAAGAAAAGCAAAAAAGGCCGGAAATGCGTCAGCTTATACATAAATTCGACGAATGCATCTACTTCCCACGTGGATTTAAATGTCAAGACTGCCCAGCAATTCCTTGCCACCTCCCAAGACCGGCATCAGAAGGCTGGGCATAGTTTGGGTGGCTAGTGACCAGGCTCAACCATTTTGGCAGTGCGCGCGCACGTGGGTGCAACGCTTCATGCAGCTCGCTGCGACGTTAACGCCACGACTGCTCAACAGGAACAATGAAATGAGGGACCAAGAACTCGAAAAGTTAGTACCAACATGGGGCGTTGAGTCCGACAGCCTCGTTTTTGACAAACGGAATAATCTCACGGGCCATCTTGCGAATAGCAAATGAATGCTGGTACATGAGCAATTCTCGAGAGTAGATAACTAACGCGCAATTCCAGCTAATGGAAAGGCGAGAATTGCGGTATCATAATGGCCAATGACAGCACCCAAACACACATTTTGTAGAGTAGTAGTACACAGATTCTTACATAGGCCGCTCCTAGGCCGCTCCATCCTCATATCCGCTCGGCATCATCTCTCCTTTAGCCACTACGTCCCCGCCCCCGGGAGCGCATGCTCGGCCTTCCTCTTGGCCGCCCCCGGCTACCTCTTGGTGCGTCAGCACTCCCCCGAGGCGCTGCTGTAGATGGGCCGACTCTCGCAGGAATATCCTCATCATCGCTTGAGTCGGAGTCGCTTCCCGAAACGCTGTCTTTCGCCATATCTTCATAATCGCCGCGACGGCGCACGATTGTAGCTCCAGGTTTCATGGCTCCAACCGTGGGTGCTTGACGCACGCTTGACGTTGGCTTGTTGACAGCCGTGAAACTGGAAAGTTGTATAGTCATGCCAGCAGGTCGCTCGGCTTGCTCCACTTGACTACGATCCGCCGTCGCTGGAGATTTAGTTCTGTGTCTCTTAGCGATCTTGAACCTCTTTCCTCGTAGCGCCATACGCTCCGCCAGAGACATGAACTGCTGCGGCTCAGCGGCCACCGGCTTCTTAACAACCTGTGGCTTGGCGTCTTCGGATTTGCGCGGTCGGCCCCGGCGAAGCTTGTCGGCTGTCTGAATCGGTTCTGGAGAGGTAGAGTCTGAGCCAGGACTGTCAACATTCACCGGCTTTTTAGGGGCGCGAGTCACAGGTTCCGAGGTCCTAGGCCGGCCCGGCCCTCGACGCTGCATGGGGGCCGCGTTAACAGATTTATGTTCCTGTTCCATAGCTTTTCCGGTGGCTCGGCCTTTTGGTTTGGCCCTAACCGATGAAGCACTGCGTCGACTTTCGATTGGCACTGGCGAGCTGCTTGTTGAAGACGAAACAACTCGAGTAGTGAGCTGCTTCCCGTCTTCCTCCGAGACCTCTGCTTCTTTCGGGACCGTGGCGGCTTTCTTTGGGTGCTTCGGCGGCCGGCCGCGTTTCTTTGGCGCGGCGGCGGTTACCGAAGGTGTAGGGGCATCTGAATCGCTGCGCATGGCTTCGCGAACTGGAGGCTGCTGCGACACATCAGGTATGTCGTTGACGGCCTCTGTAGACCGTTCCTCGCCTGCGTCTGTTACCAATGGAGTGTCAACCTGACCTGGCTCGTTCATGTCTTCAATATCATTGTCTTCCACTTCCAATTCCACTTCAACGTAAGAGGTTTTGGGCTTGGCATGCCGAAGAAGTGGCTCATTAGCATCATACCGAAGCACCTCTCTCTTCTTCCTTGCCACGATTCCATTTTGTGGCAGAGAGGTAGGTTCAATCTCCGAAGGTTGTTGTGTTTGTGTTGGCTCGGGCGCAGACGTAGCAGGGTCTTCGTTGAACAGTGCAGGATCCATGCTGTCGAGGAAATCGGATTCTTGCGGGGGCTTCGGCTTCTTCCGCTGATGATTTCTCACTATGAATTCCGGGTCTTCGTTTTCCTTCTTTGCTTTCCTCTTGGCACTTCGAATTGATTTCTTGACAAACTCTGGAATCTCCGATTCCTCTTCCCTCAAGGCCGCTACCGTGGGAGCCTGGTACGGATCAAACAGAATCTTATCTGGAGTATCGTCTTGTTCGTAATAGCCCATGCCAATGCGCTGCGCCGCAAAGACGGACGGGTCGGGGTAGTCTTCATGCGGTCCCATTGACGATGCTCCGCCTTGGAGCCAAGGTGCCGATAGTGACGAGTCATGTTGATCCGAATCAGCCATTGCTAGAGGCCCAGCATCATTTCCATTGTGCCCTTGCTGCACTTCGTGGTCCCCTACCCCCTCCAGGGACCCAGGATCATGGTGTGAGGCATGAATAGATACTGCACCCAAATCCCCAGCATGCTCGCCCTCTGGATGCCCATTAGATATCCCTTCGGCCTTTGCAGTGTCTGCCTGTTCTCTTAGTCGCAGCATACGCCGGGTATCTCTGCCACGACTCTCTTCTCCCGCAGCTTTCAGCCAAGCCAAGTTGTGGAGACGGAAGTCAACGAGGGCTTCGACGCTTCGATCATCAGCAACAGCTCTCGTATCATGACCCAGTGACGTGTTTTTCGGCGTATATGCATTTGATTTGCCGGATCGGCGACAGTGCCCACAGTTGCAGATTCCCAAGCACTTTGGGCAAAGCCAGTCTTCATTCTGAAGGACGTCTTGGGGCATCATGTCGAAAGCCCTGTAGAGAACACCGAAGCAATATCCTTCTGAGCAATCAGGATTGGTGCATGTCTGCACGCGATAGTTTAGCTCCTTGCGGCAGCACACATGGCATCGTCGAAGGTCACCCTTCTTGCCCTTCTTCTTGTTCTTTTTTGGCTTCCCATCTTTCTGCGTCTCTCCCTCTTCAGAATCGCTTGGAGTCGGTTTTCTCTCGGGTTGTGTTATATCTTTCCAAGGTCGTTTCCGAAGCGCTTCTTGACAAATTTGAGCAACTGATTTTTTGCCTTTCAATTGCCTGGCCACTTCGAGCGGCTGCGGGGAAGTATTGACGTCGATGAAACCATCGTTCGAGATCACCATAGAACGCCAGATCTCGTGGTTGCTGACAAGTTCATCCCAGGACCACTGTTCACACCACTGCAAGCCCGAGATACAGACACAGGAACGGCCCATCGCATAGCACTCCATGCAAACATCGTATGTGTCTTCGTCGCCGTTGACAAGAGTTCGAACACAGTTCTTGCAAGTTAAGAACCGGTTGAAGATGTTGGATCGGCAGTATGAGCATGTAATACAAGAGTCGAATGGGATAAATTCTATATTCTTCTCCTTGAATGCAAACACTTCATCAGTAAGGATCTGAGTGAAGAGCCCGAAAAGCTTCTTGAAATCAGAAGCCAGCTGCTTGGCCCGAGGCGAGCTGCGGATAGAATTCTGGCCAAGCTTTATGAAACTGATTTTGGCCCTTTCGGCATCCTCGTCGAGAGCTTTAAGTCGCCGATGATAGCTTTGAAGCGCGTAGTAGATCGTCGCTTTGTTCTTATATTGCTCGTCTCGACAGACCAATCGTGCTTTGGGAAGCGCTTCTTGTAGAGCTAGTTCGAGTGTTTCGACGGTAGATCTGTTCCAGGCGACCTTCATTGTCCTTGTGCCTCTGTTCCACACCTGATGAGCGGCAAGAGGTGGAACTAGGATGAAATCACCAACGCGCTGTTCGACAATATAGACATCGAAAGGCGCCTTCTTCCACGCATTAACTTGTGCAAAATGCTTCTCAATCTCGATGTCATGGCCCAACATAGACAAAAAGTACTCTCTGACGACAGCTCTGTCCTTGCTTTCGGTCATGAACCATATTGAGCTGCCCGATTTCTCGCCATTTTCGTCACTGGATGCCTCTACCATAATGTTTTGTCCTAAGGAGGCGCACATTTCACGATGCGCAGGAGTGTATGTGCCTTCATGGCCAATATAACACATCAGATTTTCTGCGCGCATCTCTCGTGGCAAACTCGACATGAGATCTCCAGCCGGCGCAGCGGCATTTCTGAGTCGCGTTTCTTCATCCTCAGTATCCAATGCGGATGTCGATTCATTGACGGAATTGTTGAGATAGAATAGTACGGGGTTGATGGCTTTGCGGAGAGCCTCATGCCACTCGGGTGGACAATCCATGTCCTTGAGATAGAGACGTTGGCGTCTTTCGTCGCGAAAGTTGGTAGGAGTCCACTGGTTAGTCAGCTGCTTCATGGATCGCAAGTAGTGGCCTGTGGTCATGGGCACATCACCCTGTGACACAAGGTCGCGAACTCTTTCCTCTAATGCATGGTCAGAATCTGAGGCTCATGCACACCATATTTCTCTGAGCCTTACCTTTTTTATCGTATTTCTTCTCGAGCCAATCGGCACTGAAGAGCCATTTCGGCAAAACAGAATCCAGGCCATCGATAACAAGGGGTTTGCCTCCTATGATAACGTGCATAAGAACAAGCTTTTCGAATTCTTGCGGCCCCAAGTTGCGAAGCTGGGCCCTTGAAACCCGTTGAGCCCATTTCAAATTCGGCACCTCTTCAACCAAAGATGAAAGGTCAAGAGTTGGTGATATAGGGTCAAATTTCGCCTGCGGATGCGATGAAGCCGGCATCGTGTTCGCGTGCAGCTAGATTGCAGCCTGGCTTGTGGAGTTGCGTGGTTCAAATGCTCTGCTCGCAACAACGAAGTGTAAGATGAGCCCTTATAAAAGTCAATGTCCAACCATAAGGCCACAATGAAACGAAAATCAAATTGCTTCTGGGTTGCAAAGAGAAAAAAGACGCAGATAAATTATTTTCCTCCGTTGCGACTTGAAGTGAATGTGCTGAAGCCTGGGAGGCTCCCGGCGTGTTCGAGGCGCGCGTTATCACGTGGTTAGGCTCCGTTCGACACCACTGGCGAATTACACTAGCGACGGCGACGAAGCTCGTTACTCGAAAGCTTGCGGCTAAACCGGATTTTCATCGAGGCGCGGAGGGAAAGCCAACACCTTGCTGTAAGTGAACAGATAACAGATAACTGCTTTACATTGCCTCGCTACACTGGGAGCTGCGACGCGGGGTCCTTCCGTCTAGTTTGCCCCCTGAGTCAAATTCTCACAAGTTCTGACAAGTACACAGATGACTCTCATCGCCATGCAACGGGCTTTGGGCAGACGGGCCTGCCGTTCCTTAACCGCAGGCCATGTCGCGCAAACGTCCTTCGGCACCCAGTCCCGCAATCCTGCGCAATCAAGACTCTGGCCTATTGTTCATCAGCGCATGACTTTGTATGAGAGCAGCCGGCGTCTTCAAGCCACAGTTACACCATCTGCAAACCAAGAGCCAGAGCCAAGCCTTCCACCATACAAGAGGCCAACATCCGGTATTCTCTCAGTATTGCCATCAAAGTGGGTCCCTTACGCAGAATTGATCCGTCTCGACAAGCCAACTGGAACCTACTATCTCTACTTTCCTTGCCTATTCTCGACACTGATGGCTGCGTCTTTGGCAGACCCAATGACATCAATTGCTTCCGTTGTTGGAACATCGTTGTTGTTCTTCTCTGGCGCTCTGATAATGCGCGGTGCAGGATGTACAATCAACGACCTCTGGGACCGAAATCTTGACCCTCATGTTGCTCGGACGCGTCTAAGACCAATTGCTCGCAGGGCAATTACCCCTTTCAATGGCATAGTATTCACAGGTTTTCAGCTCATCGCCGGTCTTGGAGTTCTGATGCAATTTCCGACTGCGTGTCTCTACTATGGCATACCCAGCTTGCTGTTTGTAGCCAGCTATCCATTGGCTAAGAGGGTTACTTACTATCCGCAATTCGTTTTGGGATTGACGTTTTCCTGGGGGGCCATAATGGGCTTTCCGGCACTTGGCATCGACTTGCTCTCTAACCATGCAGCTCTGACAGCTGCCGCATGTCTTTACACATCCAACATCGCCTGGACAGTTTTGTACGACATGATTTATGCGCACATGGATATCAAGGATGATGAGAAAGCAGGGATCAAGAGCATTGCACTGAAGCATGAGGCTGTCACAAAGAAAGTCTTGACGGGGCTTGCCGCCGTCCAGATCGGTTTTCTTGCCGCTGCAGGTACCGCTGCAGGCGCCGGCCCGGCGTTTTTCATCGGCAGCTGTGGAGGAGCGGCAGTTGCCTTGGGCGTCATGATCAAGCGAGTCAACCTGAAGAGTGTCCGGGACTGTTGGTGGTGGTTTGTGAATGGTTGTTGGATTACTGGCGGCGTCATTAGCGCTGGGTTGGCTACGGACTACCTAATGCGTCTTTCTGACGCCGAGACGACTCAGGAGCCAGCAGCAGAGAAGGACCGCGTGTAAAATAGTTGCATAGAACTGTACAATATTGTATCATAGCGCATAGACCAGTTTATCGCGGCGTCATAAGGCACGGCGTTGTTTGTATCACTTTCATATTTTCGTATTCTCGAGAAGACATTGCCATCTAAATTTCAATAGTAGTCTCCCTGCAATACATTCCCAACCTTTAATGCCAATGTAAGCACGCCGATAGGACTCCTCATGCCGAAATAGGGACGTTTTTTGTTTTTCTTCCACTGGACTCCGAACTTAAGAACGGGGCTTCTCCTTCTTCTCCTTCCACAGGGCGAGCAGACCGACACCGGAAACCTTGACGACCTTGAAACGGACACCGGGAATATCACCCTTGGCCTTGCCCTTGCGACCGAAACCGGCGAGGAGGACTTCGTCGTTCTCGTCAACGAAGTTCAAGCAACCGTCATTGGGGACTATGAAATCCACCAGTTAGTAATTTCACCCTCGAGTCGATGTACCGCGCAGCATTAGATATTGTGTGGACGTACCGAAAGCTGTGACCTTCTTGCCGTTCTTGATCAACTGAACACGAACGCACTTTCGGATAGCCGAGTTGGGCTGCTTGGCCTCAACACCGACCTTCTCGAGAACGATACCCTTGGCGTGGGAAGAGCCACCGAAAGGAGACGACTTGTAAGCAGTGCCCAGAGCACGCTTCTTGAAGTGAAGGTCAGACCATTTCTGGTCCTTGCGGTTCGTTCGCAGCTTTCTGGCGGCGTTAAGACCGCGGGGTTTTCCTCCAGCCATGGTTGCTTCGTTGTGTTAGTCGGACGTGTTCGTGGAATCGACGGATTGCGAGGTGTTCGAGGCAAGTTTGCACGTACCGATTTATCTGGGTATCGCGGAACGGATGGTGATGAGACTTGCTGCGGAGCTTGCGAAAAGTTGGGCCAAAGTCCCTCCAGAATTTCTCTGTAGGGTTTTTGGCCCTAGCGAGGAACCACCAAATGGTGGCCGGTAGCACGTGACCATTTGTGGCATTTCGAGATGACTAAGGTGGTTTTTCGCTTGCGCAAGACGGCCAAATTAGGGCTAGTGTATGGAAACGCCCCACTCAGTCGTCCTGCTGGAGCGTCGGGAGTAACTGAGCTGGTCACTCATCAGGAGAATCTGTAGATGGTCGACTTACACGGTAACTACATGTGGGAACAGATTGTTGAACCACATCCTAATTATGTCGCTGTCAAGAACCAAGAGCAAGCAGAGAGACCCTCCACCTTCCTTATTTCTCCATCCATCACCCGGGGCATCTCATGTCTCTCTTCCCGGTATATTAGCCTCTGGCTCAGCAATCCCTGGGCCAGCAAGCGTCAGACGTGAGCGTTCATCGTACGAAAGCAATGCATCAATTCGCCAAGTATCCGCGGCTACCCCGGAGCCATCTAGGGGGTCTCGTGGCATGAAGACATCAGAAAGTGGCCGAACAGCAGATCGAACAGACGCCCTCTGGGCAGAGATGCAGGCAACGCTGGAGGAGGTTGAACTTTCTGCCTCCGCAGGCACTCATGTATTCGGACGCTCACATGACGTCAAGTTGGCAGAACTACGAGCTGCTCAGATCTCCCTAGCTCAGGCATGGGCGCGGAGCGAGGCAGACGGATCAGCAGAAAAAACCTCTCATGACGAAGCAAGCCCAGACGTCGGCGATGATCTCCGCAGTGCGAAGGGATCATTTGCGGACAGCTCAAAGCCTGGTACAAGCGATGCAGAAGCGGCCAGGGCAAATGGAACTAATGCCTCATTACGTCCGTTTGCCGATGGAGCCGATGTTGAACGTCTTGGCTCGAAGCTGGAAGAAGAGACTGAGGCAGACATTCTCCTTGCCCGCAAACGCCGGGAGGCGAACGACGAATACTTCCAGCGAGTCAACGCTGGCGTGATTGACGTTGTTTCCAAACTAGAGCAAGTCGCGGTTGCAATGCGAGCAGTGGAGCAAGAAAGCAAAGGCGTCTGGAATGAGAGTGTGGGCAGCGAATAGGCGGCTTTTTTCTTTCCACTGTATAGGTCATGAACGGCGTTGGGTGTTGGGATTGCCATGGACACTGTCCAATTTCCATATTTTAATTACGCTATAGGTCAATATTTAAACCGTCATCAGTCTTAGCCGCTGCGCACATCCCCTACACGATCTTTGGTTTACACTGCGTTGCGTGGCCATTTAAATTAACGGCAGGACTTGGTGCATGAACATTGGCTATCCACATGATAACTACCGATTTAGCAGCTGCCTAGACGGGGCCTGGGCGGTGCGGGGACGTGCTTGACCTTCCTAGCTAGTCAACTGGAGGCGCCTGGACCGGCGGAAAAACAAAAGTGCGGTACCGCTTCTAGTAAGGCGGCTGCTTTGTCCGGCGGCGGCATGCTGTGATTCCAATTGTTGTGTCATCGCCTCTCCCAACGTATATAATCAACCAAGCGCCGACAAAAATCGCAATACACAACCCTTCCTACCGTCGATAGCTGTACGAATAACCTCGTCCTAAATACTGCATACATCAACAAATAAATCAAAACACGCCAAGCAACATGAAGTTCTTTCCTCAGATAGTCGCCGCTCTGGCCCTGCTTCCGGGCGCACTCGCTGTTGACCGCAAGCTGTCGGTCATTGTCTCCTTTGATGACCCGAATACCCCCGACTCTGTCGTGGCTGAAGCGAGACAGAAGATCATCGCCGGCGGTGGCCAGATTACGCATGACTACCAGATTATCAAGTTGGTTTCACATGCCTCTCTCCTTGTCGCAAAGGCTAACTATGTTAATTCTAGGGGCTTTTCTGCTATTGCGCCCGAGAAATCGCTGGAAATGGTACAGACGTTTGGAACTGATCATTCCATCAGAGTCGAGGAAGACCAGGCAGTTTCTGCCAACAGCAGCTGAGCCCAGTGCGTCGGGCTACGCGAGCACGACTACCTACATAAGACTGCTACGGGAACATGATTGATGCTAAAGGCGTTGGACTGGGAACTGGACATTCTCTAATTCTTGTGCATTTTGCTTTCTTTCTTTCTTTTCTTTTCTTTTTTTTACAATACGTTCATTATCAGCGATTCTATCTCTCCTGCGACCTGGTAATTGGCCACGACAATAGGCAAGCGGTTGTTCCTAAATATAGGCTCCCCAGCATAATTCTGCTTTATTTTATATAAGAACCAGTCCGTTATTTTCACTGCTTTTTATATTCGGTGTGCACTCGAAGATACGAAAATGCGAAGAGCCTGGTGCAATGTCTGTAACGCGTCCCTTGTTAATACATGTATGTAAGATTACAGCTTCGCAGAAAGTGGGCCCGCCATGCTGAACGGAGCCCTGCGGTACTCGAAGCTTGGGCGTGCTTCTTACAACTCGCAAGCTCTCTGTTGGCGTCAATAGCTTTCGGGCGCAGCTCTGAACTGAGCACGCGCAGTACCGGAAACCACCAGACAATCGACAAGAACCTGCCCCGTCCGACATGCCACGGTACTCAAAAGCTCTCTGCTGAGTACGCGTTTCCTGTCCTTTTTGAAAGCTCAAGCGGAGCCGGGCGCATCTCTCCCATCGACGCGGCACCTCCGCCTAGCAGAACATCATGCCTGTCTACAGCGGCCGCGCACAGGCTGCGCTGTTGAAAGCAGTGAGTTTATACCCTCTAGCGCTGCTGCTTCGGTGCTCTTGGCGTCACATGTGATATCTAACCAGCTTTTGTCTTCAGGTCAACCATGTTTTCAGCCTGGACCGCAAAGCCGATTCACTCGAAGACTTGACGAACGGAATAATCCTGGCCAACATACTGCACGAGCTCGATCCCGAGTTTGATCCATCTCATCTTGAATCTAATCCTGCCACCTCCCGATACCTCACGAACAAGCGCAATATCCAAGCAGTCTACAAGGGGTTATTTCGTTTTATTCGACGACAGATTCCTGAATTAGGGTGCCAAGCAAAGAAATTCGACTATCATGCTGTTGCTGAAAACCCCGAGCCCCAGGGGCTTAGCCAGGTTGGTGAAATACTGACAAGCTAATTGTTGATCTGCAAGCTAACATGCCAAAGCTTCTCGCTGTCATGGTCTCCGCCGCTGCTATGGGACCAGACAACATGAAATATGTTCCTCTGATTCAGACCAGTCTCGACAAAGTCAACCAAGCTGAGATTATGAACATCATTCGAGCCATGCAAATAGATGCCGCCAATGCGGGTGATGAAGACAAGCTCAACGAGGACATAGATGCGGTAATGGAAGCTCGAGATATGGACCTTGTTGTCGAAGAGCAGAACGCCGCTTTGCGACAGCAGCTCGAAATCAACAAAAAGGCTCTTTCGGATTACATTACTCGCCTGGAGCATTTGCAACAGAGCCACGAGGAGCTGAAGTACGAGAAAGAACGAAACGACCGCGAACTGGAAGTTCTGCGAAAGGCTACCAAGGATGGCGCCAACAATGCGGAAGCCATTCGACTTTTGGAAGACCAGGTCCACGAGCAAATGGAGATCATCGCGAAGAACGAGGAGACAATTCGTGACCACGAGAGAGTGCGCGCGCAGCTTGATAGCGAGGTGCAGAAGCTCATGCAGAAAAGCCAGCATGCAGACGAGCTGCGAGATCAGGCAACCGAGTGGCGGCACAAGGCCGAGGAGTTGGAGAAGAAAGCCAATGCAGCCGAGCGGTACAAGCAAAAGCTTGAATCACAACAACATCTTGTAAAAGAAGTGCAAAATTTGCAATACGAACGCGCAGAACTGCAAGAACAGCTCCGCTCTCTCATGGATGAACGCGAAAAGGGCGATCGCACGAGGAAGGCTGAAGACGAATTAACGCGTATGTTGACGCAATCAGAGCAACATCTCTGGGATGAGCGTAGTCAGAAAACGCAACTCTTAAAGGACATGCAGACTCTCGAAGACGAGCTCCTCCGACTGAAGGCCCAGCGCAGCCATGATGAACATTTTATCCAAGACCTCCAAGAGCAGTTGCAGCACGGTGGCGGTGCCTCTCAGGGAGAAAGCCTTGCTCTTCCCGTCTCTTCTAGCCTTGAGGACGAGTTGAATAGTGCATCGAGCGATGATGGACAGAAGAACATCCCTCTGGAGCTTTCTAGGCTCAAGGCTGAAAATGATCTGCTACGCAGGACGATTGGGTCTACTGGAGATGCTGCGACTCTCAGAAAAGAGGCCGACAATGAAAAGAAGCAACGCGAGAGGCTTCAGCAGAGCTTGAACGACATGTTCGAGAAGCATACCATCGTGCAGGACCAAATAGAAGCGCTCATGAAGAGCTCTACCGGAGAAAAGTTTGTTAATTCTCACTTACACGTTGCGAAACACTTGCTGATATATTGAATCAACAGCTCCAAAGCCTTTATCAACTTGCGCACTGAGCACACTCAGACTCTGCATGAACTGGAGCAGCTGAAGAAGCGCACCGATGAGCTGCAGGCCAAGCTCGCGGACAAGGAGAGAGATCTGATGGGCGCCAAGACAGAACTTTCTGCGGTGCAGAAGGATGGCCTAACTGCACTAGATGAATTGAAGAGCACAGATAAACTCATTTCCGAGTCACTCAAGGCCGAGCTGGATCGCCTAAGAGAAGAACTGGCATTTGTCAGCAACGAACGCGAGTCTCAGAAGACTCAGCTCATCGATGCTCTACTAGCCAAGGACAAGCTCCGAAAGGATGCCGAGGAAGCAAAGGAACTTCAAGAAACGGCAGCCCTCAGCACGGCAAACCAGGATTCTTCTGAAGCGGCCAAGAAGGCTGCAGAGAAAATCGAGAAGCTGCGTGATCGCCTTATCGAAAGAAAGCAGGTATGTTCAAGCAATAGCAGCAATATTCTACGACTATATTCCTTGCGGGACACTCCATTTCAAGAACCACAGAAGGCTAATCTATTTGACAGCAACTCGAACAAGCTGAGCAGGACAAGATCGACTTGCAGAGAGAGCTCAAGGCTCTGCAAGGTGGAGAGCTTGCCACGTCTCAGAAGGTACGGGTTATACGCTCTGACATTCATTACGAAGCTTGACTGACCGAAAAAAATTTGTAGGCTGCCGCTGATCAAATGATCAAGAACCTCCAGCGAGAGAATGCACTCATTGCCACGGCATGGTATGACCTCACCAGCCGACTCCAGAGCAACCACGTCGTCCTCCAGCGCCGACACGATGCGCCCAAAAGCTGGCTGAATAAACAGAGGCAGATGGTCAATGGTCAGTTGCGCCAACGCGACTTGCTCTACCTCTACTGACCTGATATTCTCTCAGCTACCCCGCGGAGATAGGATCTCACGGGTTGAGCTCCGTGTCTTCTCCGCCAACCTTGAAGAGCGTTGATGCGCACGTAGCACAGGGCACCATCGATTCGTTTCCACATACTCTCAACGACATGTCACCACCTCCTCACTTTCGGCCCAGCGGTTCATCTTTTGCCGCATGAAGTCGTCACTTCTTCCACCCGATACATATATCATCACCAACTCTCATTTACAAGCATTCCCTTTTTTTTCTTTACTTTAATCTCGCATGTACATTTATTTCTTAGGTCGGCATTTCTTTTAGAAGGAAAACTTGGTTTCTGGAATGCGGAGCCTCATCAGCATAGGCAGTCTTACACTTATCTTTATGGAGTAACACACATGTTATCTTGGACTGTTTCCTTTCCCGGCTCTCGCACTTCTGCTGACTGAGTCGTTAAGAAGTTTATTCTCTAACTGCAGTTTAAATGCTGAACGCCGTCCTACCTAGGCGTCAAGGCACTTGGATACATAGATTTATCATAACCCTAGACTACACGCGGCAAGTCATTACCGCTACCGCACAAACAGGCGTATCATATTTTGCTTGTTGTGGCAGCATACTTTTATCCAATTACACCCCCATCCCATAAAAGAGTCGAGCGGCGAGCTGGTTGGCCAGAACCGGAGCCTATTTCTTCTGGCCCTCGAGGATGTCCAGCATGTTCTTCCACACCTGACCGGGCTTCTGGCTGGCGTCAATGCCGTGCCAGATGCCGTGCTTGCGGTAGTAGTCAACGACAGGCGTGGTCTGCTTGTGGTAAGAGGCGAGACGCTTCTTCAGAGCCTCGGCGTTGTCGTCGCTCCGCTGGATAAGGGGCTCGCCAGTGACGTCGTCCTTCATGGCCTCCTTGGGAGGGTTGAAGGTGGTGTGGTAGGATCGGCCGGAAGCAGGGTGGATCAAACGGCCGGTGATACGGGCGACAAGGAGGGCGTCGTCAATCTGCAGCTCGACGGCGTTCTTGAGGTCGCGCTTGCGCTCCTTGAGCATGGCATCGAGGCCCTCGGCCTGAGCAACGGTGCGGGGGAAGCCATCGAGAATGAAACTGCCAAGCGAGTTAGAACATGTCATACGTCTGGGACGAACGGGAAATGCTTACCCGCCCTGGCACTCCTTGTTGTTGTCGAGCTCCTCCTTGATCATGCCAATGACGATATCGTCGGAAACGAGACCACCTTGGTCCATGATCTTCTTGGCTTCACGTCCCAGAGGTGTCTTCTTGGCGACCTGAGAGCGAAGCATGTCGCCAGTAGCCTGTTGGGGAGAAGTGGCAAGAACACGTTAGCTGTCAATGGCTCGGTGAAGCCGGGATAGGCGCGCTGGGTCTGTTCATACCAAGTGGCAGCATGAGAAACGCTCCTTGATCTTGGGTGCCTGAGTTCCCTTGCCTGTGAAAGCAATTGATGTCAGCAATTGGTTGCGCACCGCGCCGCGACGTGAAAAGACCCAATCGCCGTTGGCGTCGGTTTGCTAATAGGATTTAACGCACCAGCTCCAGGGGGTCCGATTAGCAGCATGCGGATCTCCTCGGTGGAAGCAGGACCAGCGGATCCAGTGGCACGCTGCTCGAGGCTTTTGATGCGGGAGTCAAGGTTGCCAATGACATCCTTCAGCTGCTTGAGCTCATCTTCAACGAAACCCATCTTGCGGCGGCGGCTTAAGAAGCTCTGTGACGAGTTGACGAGGCGGTTCGGACAAAGGCTTGCTGAGGACCGGTATATGTAGCTGATCGACGGTAACGAGGAAACGAAGAGGCGACGGAGGCGCAATGCCTGGGACGGATGTCGGGGGAGGCGGAGGAGTGGGTTGAGGAAGAGGTAAAAACGAGATTGAGAAGCAGTGACGCTGGAAGCCTACTCGCTGGTAAACTGGTGCTGGCCCTGCAGCAAACGCACGGGGATTTAACTAGTGCTTCTTGCTGGCAAAGCTCCGTCGGAGCGAGCGCCCTGATTGGCCTCAGGGCGTTGCTGCTGGCTTACTGCCTTTTTTTTTTTTTTGGCGCAACGTAACGTAGCGGGTACCGGCAAATCACTTCCACGTGCAGCCACTTCAGGTGCTGTAAAAGCTGGTAGTTCACTGTAATCGGGCTTACGGCGCGCCTGGGGCCGAGGAACCTACCAAGTACCCAGTACACGGGAGAGTTCGGTAGAGGCAATCCCGGTCGTACGGCAACTTTTCACTATGGACGACTGGGCGTATATGTACGCCGCCTGCGTGCTACGGCTCATCATGCTTATGCCGATGGTACTATGCGTATCTACACATCTGATTTTACATTCGCAGCAGCTGCTCTGCAACGTGCATACAAGACGTGAACTGTAAATGACAGCAAGCTCATCTGGTGATGTCACGTGATCGGTAACAGCCTCACGTGATGCTTTTCGTGCTTCTAGATCGGGAATGAACATTTGTTGAGATGTCGCAGAGAGCACGTCTCCATTGCTCCGGTATCAGTCGTACCTGTACCTTGCAGTCTTTGAGTAAATTGAGAAATTTGAGTCCTGTGATGTCAAATTTTTGTACTGGAAGTATTCAGAAATCGATGCTTGCTTAGAATTGGAGTTTCGTATAGCTTGTGTTGCCAAGCAACTGAACGTTTTGTTCGCGCAATTGTGTGCGCTGAGTGGAAGCTTAACTTGCCCCGTATCTGGCCAGGTAAACCACATAGACTAAAGGCTCTCATCCGTGGATGGTTTTATAGTCTTTCGGATTTCCGAATATTACAACCGATAGCGCGTCGATGCTCAGTCATTCGATTCGTAATTGATCTACTGTAGGGTGTACGTCTGGAAGCCAGGTCACTCTTCCGCCTGGGTGGCGCAGAGCTTCACTACCCATGTGTAAGGCTAGTATTCATGCCAATCCTGGTAACTTCTATTTGGCCTGCCCAAGTGAGATTTGTTGGTGATTACTTCGCAACTGGGCCAGTGTTGACCCGCGGGACTTACAGCATCATCAAAACCCAACCTCAATTACGAATCCTGGGTGCTGCAGCCCACAGACCAAACTAGAATACGAGTCCCGAAATGAGACAACGTGAACGTATAACTGTGAATTATCAATGCTGTTGACCTACATGGAAGCTACTGATTGTATTATGTATATACTGAATAGATTGCGTTGTGCTAAAGCGGCGGGAGAGTCTTGTCGGGACTCTCCATAAGTTCGCGGCTACTAAACTGCGAATCAGTTATATTCTCGCCTCAATACTATTCTCGAAGCATATGGTTTTTTCAAGATATCCCATCAAACTCCGGGACAGCTTTCTGCCTCATGCAACCCTACCTCAATGACACCCTTGTTAGGTGGGCTCTAAAGCGGCGCCGCGTTTTGCTGCTGTTTGGCAGTTGACTAACGAGGACATGCGTATCCACTAGCTGCCTGCCACCCTTGCCACATCGGTTTACTGGCTGGTGAGCTTCCAGTCCGCATCTTACTTCACATCACCATCAGCGAGCACACGTACAGGCTGCACGCACATTGAGCGCCGACTAGCGACCGAAAAACCTCCCGCGGGGCTCTTATTTGTTACCACGCTCAACCGGCTCGACCTCAAAGCTCCATTGCACCACGCCGCCGACGACTTTGTTGCTTTGCTAGCCTGCATCATCCAGCCCACCGCGCGAATCGCCCAAGATGCCTACCACAAGCGCCGAGACTGAATCTCTCGTCTCGCGCAACGTATCTGTCGCGCCCCTTGTTCTGCTCTCGGCCGTCGATCACTATAACCGTACCGTCCAAAATAAGGCCAAGAGAAGAGTTGTCGGTGTGCTGCTCGGTCAGAATGACGGCAAGAACGTGAGAGTATCCAACAGCTTTGCTGGTACGTACTGTTTGACGCAAAACAATGAAGGCTCTTTGCAGAATCAGCTGCTAAAAAGAGTGTCTATAGTGCCGTTTGAGGAAGATGAGAAAGACCCGTCTGTGTGGTTCCTGGACCACAACTACGTCGAGTCGATGAACGATATGTTCAAAAAGATCAACGCGAGAGAGAAGCTTATAGGATGGTACCACTCTGGTCCCAAGCTTCGTGCTTCCGACCTGGAGATCAACGACCTTTTCAAGCGCTACACACCCAACCCTTTGCTGGTAATTATCGATGTCCAGCCCAAGGAATCTGGCGTGCCTACCGACGCTTATTTTGCCGTCGAGGAGATCAAGGACGTAAGCCAATCAGTGCATCTTTCCACAAGAATAGCATACTAAATGGCAAACAGGACGGCACCACGACCTCGCGAACCTTTATCCACACCCCGTCTATAATTGAAGCTGAGGAGGCAGAGGAAATCGGTGTCGAGCATCTGCTACGAGATATCCGCGACGTCGCCGTCGGTACCCTTTCGACCCGAATCACAAACCAGCTCCAGTCGCTCCAGGGCCTCCACTTGCGCCTGCGTGACATTGGGGCATACCTGCAAAAAGTCCTCGACGGCCAGCTGCCCGTAAACCATGCCATCCTCGGCAACCTACAGGATGTCTTCAATTTGCTGCCCAACCTCTCCACCCCCGAGGCCGACGGCAAGTCTACCGGCAGCGAACTTGCCCACGCCATGAGCGTCAAGACCAATGACCAGCTCATGACAATCTACCTCAGCAGCTTGATACGCGCCATCACTGCTTTCCACGACTTGATAGAAAACAAGATTCAAAACCGCCAACAGCAAGAGGAAAAGGACGCCAAGAAGGACGAAGCAAACGGCAAGGACGAGAAGAAGGCCAACGGGGCCACAGAGAGCGGTGCAGAGGGCAAGGAGGGCAGTGACAAGGAGAAGGAGTCAAAGGACAAGAAAAAATGAGAGTTGAGAAGGTAAGAAGGTCATCTAGCAGGGGCAGCTGCTAAGCGTCGTCTTTTCGGCATGCTTGTGGTCGGGTCGGCCTAGAGCTTGGGAAGAAAACAGGGATGCTTTAATGTACACTTATATGTTCTAAAAACTACTAGAGGTGATGCAAAATACACAAGCTAGTTCCGTTTTTGACCTCCAACGAGTGAACTGTCATTCGAGAGCCTTCTAGATCCCCGCAACAATGCCAGCCAGCTCTTCCTTCGTGCATATCCTGCCCTCGACATGCGTGTCCAATAGATGTCCCCATTTATCAGCCAGCAGACACGCCAACAGATGCTTGCAGCACGGCAGCGTCTCCGTCCCGTGTGCGCCAGAGCTACCCGTGGCGCTCAGCCCGCCGAACCGCCACCCGCGCGACTGACCAGCGTCTCCGTCTCCGTGCCCCGCGCCGTTCTTCGGGCCTGTGACGCTGGCCACGACTTCCGGCGCAACACTGGAGTACACGTCGACCGCGAAGCCGGCGCACGAGCAGTTCCAGGCCTGCAGGTGGACGAGGTACGATCGCGCGGCGGCCGCCTCGGAAGCGCCCCCGCGCCGGGGCAGCGTCGACGCTAGGGACCGTACTGTATAGACACCGACTGACGCTTCCGGGGGACTTCCGAGAGATTCACCCTTGTCGCCGGACTGTGCGGGCTCGCCAGGCGACTCGGTCTTGGGCGTGAGCCGCCGCACGAGGTTCCTGTCGAGGAGGTCGAGTGCGGGCAGCAGCATGTCCGGGAAAATGACGTGCAGAGTCAGGATCAGATTCTTCCGCTCGGCCTCGCTCCAGATTTCATTTGAAGGGGGTGAGTGTCTGTCGCTCCGTCCGCGGGCGGCGGTGGCGCTGCTGTCTTCGTCTTGCGTTTGACACAGCGCCTCGACGAGGTTGGTGAGCAGCTCGCGCTGCGAAGGGAGGTCGCGTGCCATCCTTCTCCGAAAGGCTATTGAGCCTATACTTGTTTCTTCATAACATCGCTTAGTTTTCTGGTGTTTAGGAGGCTGGGCTTGCAGCCTTTATCTGCTATCTCAGGATTGATGTAGTTGGCAAAATGCACTGCGGATGGCGATGTCTCCACACAGATCTAACAACACAACGTCACTAGCTGTGCTTGCCTCTCGTTCGAACTTTTGCGAAATCATTTTGCGGCTGACACACAGAGAGTATCGTTTATTGGCGGCAATGGCGCATATAGTACATAATATTCATACACTGAGCATTTCATGAGCTTGCGCGCTATGTCCAATGACTATGAAAGGTCCATTTATACCCATTCCTCGGGCTTCTGCAGCACATCAACCAAACGCTGCTCTCTGCTGTTCGGCTCGGGAGTATGCATGTAGCCCCATGTAGCAGTTCTCGGCAGACTCATCAGAATACTCTCCACGCGAGGGCCTGGGGTGTGCAGGCCGAATGCGGTACCGCGATCGTGCACGAGGTTGAACTCGACGTAGCGTCCTCTGCGAATCTGCTGCCACTCCTTCTCCTTCTCGTTGAACGGCATATCCTTGCGCTTCTTCAAAATCGGAAGATATGAGGGCAGGAAGGACTTTAGGCAGTCCTGCACAAAGGCAAAGGTGTTTTCTTGGTCGCGCTCCGACTCGTCCAGGTCGTCAAAGAAGATGCCGCCGACACCACGGCTTTCCTTACGGTGCTTGTTGTAGAAGTACTCGTCGCACCACTTCTTGAAACGAGGGTAGTAGTCCTTGCTGTGGGAGTCGCAGGCGTCCTTCAGAGACTTGTGGAAGTGGATGGCGTCCTCGTCGAACAGGTACGACGGAGTCAGGTCGCTGCCACCACCGAACCACCAGGCCTGAGATGTTCCATCGGGGTTCGCAGTCTCGAAGTAGCGGTAGTTTAGGTGCACGGTGGGCGCCATGGGGTTCTTCGGGTGGAAAACCAGACTGAGACCGGCCACGAAGAAGTCGAGGGAGTCGACATCTGTGGCGAGGTTCTTGTGGTTGGCGCGCATCTTCTCGATAGCAGCCTTGGGAAGGGAACCGTAGATAATGCTGACAGCAACACCGGCCTTTTCGAACACATTGCCATCCTGCAGAACAGCAGTGATGCCACCACCGTTGCCGTGTTCTCGGTCCCACTTGTCTTGAAAGAACTTCTTGCCATCGATTTCCTCAATGGCTTTGATAATTTCCTGTTGCTGGTCCTTCACAAACTTTTCCATTCGGAGTCGCATTGGTGAGTTGTCGCCAACGGGAGCTTCGCGTTTCGTTCGGTTGTCCATTTCGAAAAGGGTCGCGGGATCGCATTTTACACCTCCATTGGTATCCTACACATTTGACAGTTAGCTCCGTTTTCCAGTGCAGTATCGGTTTGTAAATCCCTACCGCATCGTACAACTGGTAAGCAAAAGGGACGGCAAAGCCCAGGGCCGCGGCGGTCATCCAAGCTGCCGCTCCGGGACGCTTAGCCGCAGTTCTGGCATTGTCGGAGAACATTCGGCTCGTGCTTCCGAACGGGTTTCTAGAAGACTGCCTTATGTTCTGGCGCAGCATAGACAGCATGCGCTGGCCCTGTTGTCGTGTCGCCATGGTGTTTGATGGCGTTCTGATATGCGCTGGTCAGTACGGCACCAATTGAGCAAGGAGTAGCTTGTAGCTCTTGGTTTTGATCCCATACACTCTGAAGAACGCTGTGGTTGACGCGGGTATCGAAGCTCAGGGGCCGACGAGCTTAAAATACGATACGAATTGGGATGAATCGTACAGCACTGTTCTGCGTGGACTGATTTCCTTGCAGTGGCGTGGTTCTTGCTCCGGCTCAGCAGCTTCCATTTGGCTGTGGGGCCGAGCTAGAGGCAGCTCACGCTCACTGTGGTGCAACGAAACCGGAGCTGCAAGCAGCACTGTGCGAGTGAGCCTCACACTGTTTATCAAGATTGACGGCCCAAGATATGTCACAACTTATGACCTCTACTATTTAACTTGAACAGTGCTGGATTCTTATACACTCTAGAAAGCAATATCGATACATATAGTATGTCTGTGTGGGTTTGTCACAGGCTACCAAAGCGACTCCGAGGGAGAGTTCATTAGGCTTTAGGGCGACAGCTAGGTTTGTAATACAGTCGCGTTCACCCGCATTCTAGAATAAGGAAGCCAGAACTCAATAGAAGCAGAAGGGTGCGCTGAGAACGTCGCTTGTAAATATGCCATTTCTAACCGAAAAGACAGATGTGACGGCGCACTATCTGATTGTTAACCGACACCGTCTCGCACTGCGACTACATCAGCGATGGCGACAT
The DNA here is from genome assembly GCA_037575805.1 of Lecanicillium sp. G3. Classification (NCBI taxonomy): domain Eukaryota; kingdom Fungi; phylum Ascomycota; class Sordariomycetes; order Hypocreales; family Cordycipitaceae; genus Lecanicillium; species Lecanicillium sp. G3. Next base: position 342,220 of record JAZHPD010000033.1, read on the forward strand.
AAATCAATTAAAAATGGCAAGGAAATATCCAGCCAATGACTCTTATTCATCACTACTTGTGCATAGCCTCAAACAATATACAGAGGATGACAGAGCATATATGCCGTCGCCGCTTTTATGATGCGCCTGATTGCATCCAGCCTGTGGCTGACTGTGTCAGCTGGGCGTCGGCCTGTGATTCACACTGTTCCAGTATCCCAATGCAGTTAGCGTCACAGCCCCGCGGACCATCCGTCCTCGTGCCTGGGTGTCTGTTTGACCCCATTCGCCATTCGCCTGCCTGTCTGCCTGTCCGCCCCTCTGGCTGCCAGCGGCGTCGTCACTGTCCGCCGCCCCTCTTCTCCTCCACTCACTCCGTCGCCTCGCCTTACCGCCGCCTGGAACTTGATCCCTACAAACTTCAACCAGTGTTTCTGACCGACTTCCCTCCTGCCATCTCACAAGTAACACTTTTCGAGTCGTATACCTGTCTGTACAACACATTTGCCCAACATGCGCAGCAAGTTCAAGGACGAGCACCCGTTCGAGAAGCGCAAGGCCGAAGCCGAGCGCATCCGCCAGAAATACGCCGACCGCATTCCCGTAAGTACCGACTCTACCAGAATACAGCGGGAACTGCAAACGGCTCGACGGCCTATTTTGATGCTTTCAAAAGGATTTTGATCAAATGCAGATAAATGGCGATGACGAGGCCGTGCAGACGTTCCAGCAGGGCCACACCGACGTTACGGGGATGCTGACATTTCTCGCTTCCAGGTCATCTGCGAAAAGGTCGAGAAGAGCGATATCGCCACTATTGATAAGAAGAAGTACCTGGTTCCCTCGGACCTCACCGTTGGACAGTTTGTGTACGTCATCCGCAAGCGCATCAAGCTGTCTCCCGAGAAGGCCATCTTCATCTTCGTCGACGAAGTCCTGCCCCCGACGGCGGCGCTCATGAGCAGCATCTACGAGGAGCACAAGGACGAGGACGGTTTCCTTTACATCACCTACTCAGGCGAGAACACCTTTGGCAGCGCTTGAACGCACAGCGCGCGTGAATTACGAGTTCACCGACCGAAGACAATGAGAATGGCGTTCAGGTTTCCTTTTTGACTATTACTTGTTTCAGACTGCAGCCAACTTGGTCCTTTTATGTAATGAACTGTTATGAAATTTGCTTTCGAGGGTGGTGGGACGTTCGATAGAGTGCAGCTTCTTGATGCTTTGGCAGAAGGAGCTGCCAGACATGACTACGAGATACATCTGCGAAATGGCACAAGCACCGGGTGGCCGGGTACGTAGAGTACCAGGCTGCTGGGGATGATATGGCCTCGCATCGTTCTATGACTAGGATGTCAGTCGCGAGGCACCGCCGGGCTATGGCAAGCAGATAGCACTAGAAATGGCAGCACTCGTTTTTGCCCTTGACTCTTGCATGTAGCCAAATATGTGAGCCGTGACACTTGATATCTCCAGGACGTAGGCTTCTTTTGTCAGGCTTCTATACTCGAAACAGCATCGTGGCGGAAGCGTATGTGAATGGCGCGGCGGCCCGAGACCCGGTGCACTGGGATGCATGTGCTAGGCAGTGCTGTGAAAGACTAATCCGTCAACAGTGTAAATGCGGTGCTGCGGTTGAGTAGGGCTGAGCAGACAAAGGCGAGATCTTGATAATCGGCTTTGTCTTGCCCGGGAGCGACCCATCGCCCCACGTCGAAACGGTACTACAGGCAAGGGGAAATACAGGGCTGATGATCTGAAAGCCAAGCATGACGTCGCATCGCAGAGTTTCTTTGAAGAGTGAGAGAGGCGTCGAGGCGAGACCAGAATACAAGCAAGACCGGTCAAGTTACAAGGAGTAAGACCAAGAGAGGCTTGGTGTTGACGGCTGGCCACCACGACATGTTGACGATTGTAGGCCGAGAAAAGCCCTCCTCCTTTTTTCTTCTTTTCGTCCTTTAGTTGGGGCTTGAATGTTGACATCACAGGTACACGGCCAGCTGCTATATTGTCTTGTAAACCTTGTCGAGTCATGGAAGCTGCACATGTCGTGGCCGACTGTAAGTGGTCACCTGAACCGGCGGCCTCTAGGCTGGCTGGCGATTCAAGCGTGCCGGGACTGGATTTGATGGGTTCAACGGTAGTACTTGATTTAATAATAGTGAATGTACTTGGGTGCCGGGGCAACGTGGCTATTGTCGGTACGGATCAAGGTTGATGGATATGCGTTGCATACAGATATCTACCGAGCAGTGTCTGAGTCTGGGTGGGCAAGCTGAAGAAAACCTGTTTTTGCCCATGTTCCTGGCATGCACGCTGGCTGGGTGCTGGGCTATTGGCTAGTTAGTTAGGTGGGCTGGCAACGTAGTAGCAGCCACTGGCGAGTGGCTGGGGCGAGTGCTTGGCGAGGATTTTGGAAGAGTGGTTATTGGTATGCAAGGGTATCCCCTGTATTGATTCGGGGTATCTTTTGGTGATATTTGTGCCCGTTTCAGTACATTTGCACGTTGACGAACTAAGGTATCTGTACCTCTCTGGCCTGAAGTTTGGTTGATTGTACGGAGTAGGGCAGAGAGGCTGTGGCTATGTCAGTCAATATGTGGCTGAAGCGCCCCAGCTGCCAGCCGAATGGTGGCAAAACCTGTTTTGGAAAGCGCGCTGCTGGGACGGGCCGCAGGTACCTGCCTAGTGTACCTGCTGGTGCATGTTCCTGAATGAATGCCTATTCTCGCCCCATTCACGCTGCAAACTGAGCCCGTAGTGAACGTTTCCCGCGTCAGTGCTAGCATTACGCAGAAGAACACATCTATTGACAAAATCTCGTCTCCCATTCATGACAAGTTCCTGAAAGACGGGAAAAACTCGCCACTCAATGTTGCACCCATGTCGCCAGGGTCTCAAAGCTCACCGCCATGGTTGGGCAGCTACGGAGTATAGTCCACAAAGCTCAGCGTCAAACGACACATCGTGCCGACAAAGGACTCGGTTGCTCCATTCACTAAAATTCACCAGCCGCTAGTATAGATGGCTAGCATGGCACCATGACTAGAATGTCTAGCATGTCAAGGTGGCTTCCTTTGCCTCCCGAGTCACACCAACGAGCGCCCCCAGCCAACCGCCTGGCCTCGTCCATCCCGGCCATGATACCGATACACCTCCCATGCCGACGCCCCATAACGTCGACGGCGCTGTGGTGGCCACACACCTTTCTGGGATCCAGATATGGCCATGGCGTCAGTGTGCATCGCTGCCTTTCTTTCCTTTCTGGCCCCAAGCCTGCGACACCCTGTCGAATAAAAGACGAGCCAAGGTCCCGACAGGCCTCGCCAGAAGTCTTGGTCCGATGGGCACCTTCACTGAACCTCTTGTTGCTCCGAGGTGAACCCCCTTGCACGGTGGATTGAAAAAAAAAAAAAAAAAGAAAGACTGCAGCAAAGCCACTTTTCTGCTCGCTTGTCTTCTTGAACCCTTTCAAAAGTATATTGTTGCGCGGTCCCGCTGTGGCTCATTCATTCAGTTGAATAGGGCTGCGCTGGTCTATTGTCAACACATTCTTTTGTCAGGCCTCGCCATTGTGCTCGACGACAATCAAAGGAGCATACTATTTTTACCTTCTCGGAAAAAGACGCCACCGCGAATCCTCTTGGACAAATTATTCTCACCCTTCCCTCTCACCCATACGGGACGCCTTTCCTGTCGGCCTGGCTTGTTAGTGTCACCACCAAAATAGCCTGGCCGGGCTTGTTTGGAAAGTGCCTGCTACCGCCGCCAGTCGTCACGCTGACTGGTCCGCCGTCGTGCTCGGCGCTTAACACAGCAACACCAGCAAATCGACTCGTCCGTATTGCACCAGAGCCACCACTCGAGTGTTTCACGGTTTACTCTTTTCCAATTTACTTTCCCCGTCGTGGGGCTGACTCTGGTAAGTACTAGTCCGTCTTTGCCTCTCTTTACCGGCACCTGCCGCCGCCTCATCTTCCATCCATCCCTCTTACACATTCTTTGTACTCTACTCTTTTTCTTCTTTTCTCAGTTACTCCTTGCCCTTCTATTCTTCGCAGAGTGCTTGCGTAGACTGCAAAGCACAAAGCCTAATTTTATTTTTGTCCCCTTACATTGCTTTCCTTTGTTCTGTTCCTCTGTTATTCCGTCGTCGAGGGCTGTCTGTTGTTCACTGTAGACCAGGAACACAAACATAAATCTCTTACACTGTCACGATTATTCGTCTCGCTTCCTCTCGTCGCCTCATCTACAACGCTTTGGCGACTTTTTATTCCTACATTCAACAAACTCGATTAACAAGATGGATAGACTCAAAATGTTTTCCTCACGGAAACATGACGACCAGGCGGCGTACCCCGCGGTGCCGCCTTCGCTGCGATCTGACCCTTACGAGGCGACAGAGCCACCGAGGCACCCCGAGTCTCGACCAGTCGCCTACACTCACATCACGCCGTATCTCAGTCTGCGCGCTCGCATGTCCCAAATATGGATCAACCGCTGGACAATTCTACTCCTCCTCGTCCTCTTGCGCCTCGTCCTCCTTATTGCCCAACTCAAGGACAATGTAGGCGATGCCAAGACAAAAGCCCTCTCGGCCTGCAGCAAAGTTGAAGACCTGGGTAGTGCCATGGCTTCTATGCCTCATTACCTGTCTGTCGGTGTCAATGCACTCGCCTCCAAGGGCATGCAAGAGGCCGTCCACGGCATGGTCAAGATGTTGGATCTCATCATGCAGGCTGTTCCCGCCATGATCATCTTCTTCATCAACTTCATGACGGCCACTTACACGTGTCTCATCACTGCCATGGTCCACGGCAGCCTCGACGTCGTCGCGTCTGTTACCAAAGATGCGACCAAGGCCTTCAACACTGTCATTGACGGCGCCACCAAGGAAATCTCAGACATCTCCGACGACCTCGAATCTGCCATCAACAAAGTTACCAAAGGGATACAAGATTCAGTCTTTGGAAAGCTCATTCCCGATATCCCCAAGGTGGACTTCTCGAAGCCCATTGACAAGCTGAAGGGGTTCGATCTCAACTCGGATGACTTTGTCAAGGATGTCCAGAAGCTCAACAAGGATCTTCCTACGTTTGAAGAAGTCCAAAACCTCACTAGTCAAGCTGTTTCGTTCCCTTTCAAGATTGTTCGCGAAGCCCTCAACGAGACCTACGGAAACTGGCAGTTCAAGAAGGACGTCTTCCCTCTTGCGCAGAAGAAGCAAATGACCTTTTGCTCTGACAACGACACTCTGAGCAACTTTTTCCAGAAGCTATTTGATCTGATCCACAAGGCTAGGATTATCTTCTTGGTCATCCTTAGTATACTCGCTGTGCTCGCCATCGCCCCCATGGCGGTCTTCGAGGCGCATCGGTATAGACGCCAGCAGAAGCACGCTCAGATCATTGAGAAGAACCGGTATGATCCGATGGATGTGGTATACATTGCCTCCCGGCCGCTTACTTCTCGGGTCGGTATCAAAATTGGCTCGCGATTCAAAGGAGACAGACAGGTGCTGGTCAGGTGGTGCGTCGCGTATGCTACCTCTCCGCCAGCTCTCTTTGTACTATCCCTCGCCATTGCCGGGTTTTTCTCATGCTTCTGCCAGTGGATCCTTCTGAAAGCTGTTCAGAAAGAGGTCCCTGAGATCACGAACAAAGTCGGCGCTTTTGCCGGGGACGTGGTCAAGAGCCTCGAACAGGTATCAACAGATTGGGCAGTCGACGCCAATGGTGTTGTCCAGGGATTCAACGACGACATTAACAAGGACGTTTTGGGCTACGTTACAAACGCCACCGACGCCGTCAACAACACCATTAATACCTTTGTCGACACCATGGAAAAAGGCCTCGAGACTGTGTTTAACGGCACAATTCTTCTCGACCCTATCAAGACAGTGCTTCACTGCGTCATTGGCATCAAGATTGAAAATGTTCAAAAGGGCTTGACCTGGGTCCACGACCACGCCAAGGTCGACTTTCCCTTGTTCCCCAATGACACTTTCAGCCAGGGGGCCAACGAGTCTGTTTCTGGCGACTCCGACCTCAACACTTTCTTGTCCTCGCCATCTTCTGTGACTACAGACGAAGTCAGCGGTGCCATCAAGCATGTTACCAACTGGATGCTCAACAACATCATCAAAGAGGCGCTGATTTCGACTGGTATCTTGCTTGTCTACATTATTGTCGTCCTCATGGGTGTAGCCCGCACCTTGGCCGGCATGGCGTCCCTCGGAGCGGGTAAGGAGCAGGAAGCCATGCGCTTCACTGGCGATGACCGACCTCCTCTGAGCCCCCGTTCTCCACGGAGCCGTGGGGTAGCGGATGGCCGATTCGGCGATTTTGGCGACGAGACTGCTCGACCAAGGCATGTGCCGCTGAAGGAGAAGGATGACGCGTACGGCCATTATGGAAACGGTGGTTCTTTCTAACGCTGCCAATATGTTAGGATGAGTATTGATGACGGCGTTGAGGGTTACGTCTTTTTGGATATATTTTCTCTAGCCAGCGATGGTTCAAAGGGGAGGTAATATTTGTTTTACTTGGTTGACGATGAGTTTTGCATGATTTTGATTTGCAGAGTCAGAGATTGACGACATATGTGGCGCATCTCCATTATTTCTCTTTCCTCACGAAAAGACCAAAAAAAAAAAGGGGCTGGCTTTCTACTTGGTTGCATTGGGCTAACGGGTTTGTTTTTGCAATAGTAGCCTTGGGCACCCAGAATGTACAAGCCCCAGATTGAGAAGATAGACAATAAATGCAAAAAGATGGCTACAATGGCTGATGCATTAAGTGTGACGTGTTGTATGACTGCGCCGGTGCAAGATTCAGAGTCAGTAATGGCGGATTAAGAAAGAAGCTTATCCATTACATAAAAGGGCTGTGGCGACGAAGCAAGCACGAATCCTTCCCTTTTCGGAAAGTCCGGCCCAAGATGCCCACCACTGCAGAAACGGAGTGCGGCTGGCTGCAGGTCTAGCGCAGAGCGAAAAGGGCGGAGACTACCCTTCCGGTTTCGCCCACTGAGCGAGCTCCGTCGTCCGCATCGGCGGCCCTGCAGGCTGCTGGCCTGCAGCACACGGCGGAACCGCCGTGCAGATGGAGCGCGGGGTTGTGGTGTGTGTGTGTGTGTGTGTGTGCGCCCGCCACTTGCTGCCCACCACAGGCAAGAAAAAAAAAGAACCACTTTGACGTGGCCCGCCAGTATAGTATATATGCAGACCCTCCTCCCGATTGCCACTTGAAAGTTGAACTAGCTCATCATTGCTCCTCTTTCTATTCTTTTTTTCGAATCTCTTTGGACTTGAAACACCAGCACCATGGAGGCTCTCAAGCAAACGTTCCAGCGCTGCAAGTCGCAGAGCCGAGTGAGTCCCTTCTGCTCTTCTCTTCCCCCCCCCGCAGCCGACATCGCGGGGTAGCAGGGAAGAAAGCGTCGTTACTGACAATTGCAGTCTGCCCTCGTCGGCTATGTCACGGCCGGGTACCCCAGACCCCAAGATACCCCGGAGATTCTTCTGTCCATGCAAAAGGGCGGTTGCGGTACGTTCTTATCTGCTCTCGTTGTCTTTTCCAGACAGCTCGCTGACTTAAATTTTACACAGACGTCATTGAAGTCGGATCCCCCTTCACCGACCCCATTGCCGACGGCCCCACGATCCAAAAAGCCAATGCTGTATGAAATACACCAAAACCGAATTGAACTTGCCGCTCCCCGAAAAGCAGCTCGACTGACCTAGCACAGATTGCGCTCAACAACGATGTCACAATCGCGTCGACCCTCGACATCATCCGCCAGGCCCGCAGCAAGGGCCTCCGCGTCCCCGTCGTCATCATGGGCTACTACAACCCGCTCCTCAACTACGGCGAGGAGCGCCTGCTCAACGACTGCAAGACCGCCGGCGTCAGCGGCTTCATCGTCGTCGATCTGCCTCCCGAGGAGGCCATCTCCTTCCGCAAGCTCTGCAACAAGGGCGGCCTCTCCTACATCCCCCTCATCGCCCCGGCCACCTCTGACGCCCGCATGAAGATCCTCTGCCAGCTCGCCGACTCCTTCATCTACGTCGTCTCGCGCATGGGCGTCACCGGCGCCACCGGCACCCTCAGCGCCAACATCCCCGAGCTCCTCGCCCGCGTCAAGAGCTACAGCGGCAACAAGCCCGCCGCCGTCGGCTTCGGCGTCAGCACCCACGAGCACTTCCAGAGCGTCGCCTCCGTCGCCGATGGCGTGGTCGTCGGCAGCCAGATCATCACCACCATTGGCAACGCCCCCTCGGGCGAGATCTGCCCCGCCGTCGAGAAGTTCTGCTCCGAGCTCTGCGGCCGCGACGCCGCCACCGTCGAGGCCCAGGCCAGCGAGGTCGCCGCGCAGGACATCCAGAACAGCGAGGCCACCATTGCCGAGTCGGCCGTCACCCCCGAGAAGGACGCCCAGCTGGTCGCCCAGCTCGCCGCCATGCACGCCAAGATCCCCGACCGCTTCGGCGACTACGGCGGTCAGTTCGTCCCCGAGAGCTTGATGGACTGCCTGTCCCAGCTCGAGGACGGCTTCAACAAGGTCCGCGACGACCCTGCTTTCTGGGACGAGATCCGCTCTTACTACGACTACATGGGCCGCCAGTCCAAGCTGTACCTGGCGAGCCGCCTCACCGAGCACGCCGGCGGTGCCAACATCTGGCTGAAGCGTGAGGACCTCAACCACACCGGCAGCCACAAGATCAACAACGCCATCGGCCAGCTTCTCCTCGCCAAGCGCCTCGGCAAGACCAAGATCATTGCCGAGACCGGCGCCGGCCAGCACGGTGTCGCTACCGCCACCATCTGCGCCAAGTTCGGCATGGAGTGCACAGTCTACATGGGCGCCGAGGACGTTCGTCGCCAGTCCCTCAACGTCTTCCGCATGAGACTCCTCGGGGCCAAGGTCGTCCCCGTCACCTCCGGTTCCCAGACCCTCCGCGACGCCGTCAACGAGGCCCTCCGCGCCTGGGTCGTCGAGCTCGACACCACCCACTACATCATCGGCTCTGCCATCGGCCCTCACCCCTTCCCCACCATCGTCCGCACCCTCCAGTCCGTCATCGGCGAGGAGACCAAGCAGCAGATGATGGAGAAGCGCGGCAAGCTCCCCGACGCCGTCGTCGCCTGTGTCGGCGGCGGCTCCAACGCCACCGGCATGTTCTACCCCTTCTCCAAGGACCCCAGCGTCAAGATTGTCGGCGTCGAGGCCGGTGGTGAGGGTGTCGGCACGGGCAAGCACGGCGCCCCCCTCACCGCGGGCACACAGGGTGTCCTCCACGGTGTACGCACCTACGTCGTCCAGGACGAGCACGGCCAGATCTCCGAGACGCACTCCATCTCCGCCGGTCTCGACTACCCTGGCGTCGGCCCCGAGCTCAGCTCCTGGAAGGACAGCGGCCGCGCGACCTTCATCGCCGCGGACGACGCCCAGGCCATGATCGGCTTCCGCCTCTGCAGTCAGCTCGAGGGCATCATCCCCGCGCTCGAGTCGGCCCACGGCATCTACGGCGGCATCGAGCTCGCCAAGACGATGAAGAAGGGCGAGGACGTCGTCATCTGCCTGAGCGGCCGCGGCGACAAGGACGTCCAGAGCGTTGCCGAGGAGCTGCCCAAGCTCGGTCCCAAGATTGGCTGGGACCTTCGCTTCGAGTAAGCGTCGCATGTATTTATCATATAATTCAAGCAAAAAGGAATTGGCGCAAAAGAAAGGGACACTGGTAAAAATCAAGACGTTGCATCTTGCGACATAGACATATATACATATAGGGCGTTTTAGGTTCTCAATAAATGAATACAACACACATATCCAGCAAAAGAGCAAAGTGAATCCATAAAAAGTTGTACATTGAGTGTGTTTATATAGTGCTAGAATACATGCCGATGGGGAAAAAAACTCTTTGATTCTAACTCTCCCCATCATGAAAGCCCGCCCCCTTTTTTTTATCTCATCATGTTCCTCTTCTTGTTCTTACAGCTGCGCAGGCGGCTTCTGAGCCTGCCTCTCGACCTCAGCCTCCACGGCCGCGGCCGCATCCGCCTCGTCAAGCTGCTGCAGCAGCAGCGCCTCCTCCTCGTCCGACAGCTCCTCGACCCCCTCCAGGCTCATCAGGTCCTCGTTGCCGAGCACCATGCCGCCGCCGCCGTGGAACGCGGCGCGCAGCTCCTCGAGCGTCTCCTTGCTGCGCGCGCTCAGCGGGCCCGGCGTCGCGTAGTCCAGCGCGAAGCGGATGATGTCGTCGCGGTCCTCGAGGGGCCTCGGCTCCATGCCCAGCGCGACGCGCTCCTCGTTGAAGCGCCGCTGCACCGCCTGCGTCTGCGTGACGAGCCAGCGCATGTTCCACCCGCCGGGGCCCAGCTCCCTGACGCGCGCGGGCTTGTTCTTCAGCAGGTAGTTCTCGAGGCCGCCCTCGCGGCGGATCGTCTTGAGCACGCGCAGCGTCAGGCGCGTCTTGATGCGGGCGTTGAGCGAGGGCACGAAGAAGGCCTTGACGTGGACGTTGGGCCGCCACGTCCGCCGCGACTTGTTGCCGTAGCGCTCGGCGACGACGTTGCCGAAGCGGATGCGCGCGCTGCCGTACAGGCCCCGGTTCGACTGCTTGTAGATGCGCCGCTCGCCGTACGGGTACGGCGGGATCAGCTCGTGCGGGAGGCGGTGCGCCTGGACCGTCTTGGTCTGCCGGGCGGGCGTCGTCGAGAAGGACGCCCTGGCGGCCGATGCGAGGAGTAAGGGGATCGGGCCCGTCTGGACGGCCCGCGGGCACTGTGTCGCTCGCGTGAGCATCGTCCTCGTCGAGGAGAGTCTGAATGCCATCGTGGGCAGATTGAAACGGGGGGTTGGATGAAGAGTGGTAGTCGATTCGCTTCGCTCCTCGTGTGATGTTTTGATGTGTTTCGTTTCGATTGTTAGGCCCGTTGTCGTTATAATATCATTGTCGAGTGGCTTGTGACCGGAAAACTGCTCAATTGGACCTGAGGGAGCTGGTTTCGATGCGCTCCTGGGCCGATGCAGAGGGTCTCGTGTGACAGGCGGTTTGGCAGTCGAAGAATAATTTTGGCCTCTCGGAAGCGCTAATGATCCGGGTCTGCTCGCCGCCCCTGGGCTTTTTGGCCGGGGGCAGACACCGACACTAACTAGCATTGTTCGCTGGGAGCTCCAAAAAGTCTCCACCAAAACGACGACGTCTGTTCAATGCCAGAGAGGGGCAGAGCACTTGTTTCTTGAACGCTGCATTCTCAAATATCCAAATGACGAATTTATAAAAGCCAAAAACTGTGGTCAGGGATTTTCCGGTGGGCTTCCCCCTTTCAGCGTTGTTTCATTTCTTTCTTTCTTTGCTTTCTCTCTCTTTCCTTGCCTTCAATCTTTTCCGCGCATGATACCCATATACTCCAACCCGTCACCATGTTCCCACCCGTCGACGACCACGTCCTCGCGAACAACCCCGACTTCGCAAAACTATACAAGACCCTCACAACCACCGTCCTGAACCCCGACGGCACGTCGCGAAAGAGCAAAGAGGCCAAAGAACACGAATCAATCCGCAACGTACGATACTATACCCAATCTTTTTTACTCTCCTGAATCCACGACCTCCTAACTCCCACCTGTAGCAAGCAGACCAACAACGCCTTCGCGCCGCAAAGCAGCACCTCCTCGAGCGCAGCATCGCGACAGTCTCACCCCCCGACCTCCCCCGCCAACCCGGCTCCCGCGCCTCCAGCGGCACCTACAACAGCAACACCACTACCACCAACCCCGCCCCGCAGGCCGCCGACCTCACCTCCTCCCTCCTCGACCTCCTCCTCGTCCTCCCGCCCCTCCTCGACACAAACACCTCCGCCAGCATCCCGCCCGAGTCCGCCGCCCTCCTCCTCAAGAGCCCGCCCCTCTCGGACCTCGACCGCCTGGCGCCTGAACTCGCGGCCCTCGTCTCCGCCGACCTGCACGCCTCCGCCCTCGCCCTCACGCGCCTCGCCCACCCGTCCGCCAACCCGGCCCTCTCCCACCGCCACATCCCCGCCCTCGAGAACGACTACGCCCAGCTGCGCGACCAGCTCGCCGCCGCCCGCGCCTCTCTGCTGTCCGCCCGCCTCCGCGCCGCCGCCTCCCTCGCCGAGCTGCTGCACGTGCACGCCGAGCTGCTCGCCCAGCTCGTCCGCTGCCTGGAGGCCAAGCACGGGCCGGTGGCGCAGTCACTCGAGCTTCGGGCCGAGCAAGTTTCGCTGCTCGCCCAAAAGACAGAGTCGGAAGCCGCGATGACGCTCAAGGGCCTGCACGACGGGATATACTCGCCCGAGGTGGTGTCTGCGCTGCAGACGTATGCCGCACATCTGCGGGACGCCAAGGTCCGCGGCGCGGAGAGGGTGCGCAACCTGCAGCGTGAGCTGCGCGAGTACGGCGTGGACGAGGCCGCCGACGGCGGCGGCAGCGCCAAGGAGAAGATGATGCGGGAGATGGCGCGAGCGCACGAGGAGATTGCGCGGCAGGTGGACGAGGTGACGATGGACTTGGAGCGGTTGCATACGAAGTGACGATGTTAACCACTCGAGGGACCGCTTGTACATTCACACATACATATAACGAGACATACATGCATGCAATACACACACTGCACATTGCTGTTTACCAAGTCAATTGATTGGCCCATTTCGGTCTAAATATCTAGAGTACAAGTACATTTGCTATCATAAGCGTAAAACCCAAAGCCAAGGCTGGCTTTAGGCCAGAGAAAGTGCTACATGAACTTCGGTAGATTCACATATGTTTTTCCATTTCTTCCTTCTTGCCTTCCTTTCTCCTCTGCTCTCAAGACAACCAAATCATTAAAAACACACAACGCAGGCTCTCCAATTTTTTATCCAGGAGTCAGAGTTTAACCCTTGACCTTGAAGATGGCCTCGGCGAGACGGCTGACGTTCTCGCTGGTGATGCCGGCAACGGAGATGCGGCCGTCCTTGGTGGCGTAGACGGAGAACTCCTGGGCGAGCTTGGTCATCTCGTCGGCGGTGAGGCCGGTGTAGGCGAACATGCCGATCTGAGAGGTGATGTGGGACCAGTCGTGCTTGGAGCCGAGCTTCTCGAGGTTCTCCTTGAGGAGGGCGCGCATGGAGATGATGCGGTCGGCCATGCCCTTGAGCTCAGCGAGCCACTGCTCGCGCAGCTTGGGGTCGGCGAGGATGGTAGAGGCGATGCGGGCGCCGTGGATGGGAGGGTTGGAGTAGATGGGGCGGATGATGATCTTGAGCTGAGAGTCGACGCGCTTCTTCTCGGCGGCGTCCTCGCAGACAATGGAGAAGGCACCAACACGCTCACCATAGAGACCCTAGCTATGGTGTAAGTAATGACGGATACAGGTATGTATGGGAAGTAGAAATACGCACCATGTTCTTGGCAAACGACTGGCAGAGGGCAATGTTGTGGCCCTGCTCGACAAAGTGGCGAACGGCAAAGGCGTCCTTGTTAATGTCACCACTGGCAAAGCCCTGGTAGGCCATGTCGAAAAAGGCAAAGTGACCCTGCTCCTTGGTGATCTGAGAGAGCTGCTTCCACTGCTCGGGCGTGGGGTCGACACCAGTAGGGTTGTGGGCGCAGGCGTGGAAGAGGAAGATGCTGCCCTTGGGGGCGGCCTTAAGGTCGGCGACCATGCCGTCGAAGTCGAGGCCGATGGTGTCCTTGTTGTAGTAGCGGTACTGCTCGACCTTGAGGCCGGCGTCGGTGAAGACGGCCTTGTGGTTGGCCCATGAGGGGGTAGGAATGTAAATCTTCTTGTCGCCGGGGTAGAAGCGGGCGAGGAAGTCGGCGCCGACGCGGAGGGCACCGGTGCCGGAGATGGTCTGAGTGATGGCCAGGCGGTCGAGGGCGGACGAGTTGTCACCGTAAGCGAGCTTGGCGGCCAGGGGAGGAAGCTCGGGGACACCGGTGATGCCGGCGTACTCCTTGTTCAGCTTCTCGTCAATGACCTTTTGCTCGGCCGTGCGGACAGAGGGGAGGACGTAGGGCTTGCCCTTGTCATCGCGGTAGGCGCCGACACCTGCGACATGTTAGCTCTGACGTTGCTCGGAGAGGTGCGCGCGCGCAGCCAGGTCGGGGCAGACGGACCGAGGTTGATCTTCTTGTCGAAGCTGTCGGCCTTGAAAGCTTCGGTAATGCCTGCAATCAATCGTGTTAGCTTATTGAATCTGTCTTGGACGGGAAGCCGGGGTGTGCGTACCGAGAATGGCCTGATTGCGCAGGGAAGAATCGGAGGGTTAGCACATGCAAACAAAACACTAGCGAAGCTCGAAGCTGTTTGCCGGACTGCGCCGACGCGGGTTAAAGACTCACATCCTGCAGGAAAAGGTCACGGTTAGCTTCAATGGCAACAGAAGACACGCCAATTCACAGAATCTCGACTCACAGGAGGACCCTGGGGAACGTTGGCCCAGGTGGAAGCAGCGGCGCGACCGGCAGCGACGGCAACGGTGGTGCGCTGGGCCTGTCGGCTAGCGATGCGAAGAGTAGACAGCATGGTGTGTGGTTGTTTGGAAGCGAAATCGCAGAGGGCCTGGTGATGCAGAAAGGAAGAGAAGAGGGTTGGCAGGAGAAAAAACAAAGAAGCAGGGAGCTGATTAGATTATACTCCGAGAAAACGGGGTTTGGGGTTTTTGCGGAGGAGGAGGATTGAGTTTCGCGCGGGAGAGTCCAGTCAGACAGACGCCAACAGGGCGGGAAAAGAAAGGGCTCAGGGTAGGGGAGGGAAAAAAAAGTAAGGCGGCCAGGCCAGGCATGCATGCACCTGCCCTGGGCTGCAGTGGGCTGGTGGACTCAGTGGACTGTGCTGCACTTTGCCAATCCGACACGAGCGAGCAAAATATCGGGGGTGGATCGGACATGTTCGGGGTTGGCAGCTGCAGTAACTCACCAACTAACTAACAAGCATTTCTTTAGAGAGTCAGACCTCCCCCCCTGTAGCTGCTAGCTTCCAGGCTGGAGACTTATCGCGAGTAGATGCCTTGTTTACTCCGGTCGGCGTACAAGTCCTTTCCCGTCTTTTCCTTCCGCCAATTTTTCGTATTAATTTACCAGTTCGTTCTTGTATTTGTCTACGCGCTCCCGTCTCCAAGCAACACCCGTTTGACCC
Source organism: Lecanicillium sp. G3 (assembly GCA_037575805.1). Lineage (NCBI taxonomy): Eukaryota > Fungi > Ascomycota > Sordariomycetes > Hypocreales > Cordycipitaceae > Lecanicillium > Lecanicillium sp. G3. The sequence goes on from JAZHPD010000033.1 coordinate 357,344, forward strand.
AGGCTAGCCCAGCTCTCCTCTGTCTAGCTCCTGCTGGCTGACGACCGGCGCCGCTTTTTCTTACTTACAGCCAAGGGCGCATATTACGACACGCACATGGAATCGAGCTTATGCGATATGGATCCCCGGCGCTGATTATTAGCTAATTACTTTGCAGTCACCATCACATTTCCAACTTTACTTCATTTTCAAAAACAAAACATATAAAAGCTGCGCGGCAAAGTCTCTGCGTGAGCTGTAACTATATCCACTGCGCCCTCTGTCGCCTGTTCTCCCCGTTGCAGTGGAGTCACCCTCGACCCTCAGCGGCGATGCTCGGAGGCCGCGGCCACTCTGCAGTTCCAGTTCTGAGCTAGGGGGCCTCTCCATCTACACTCATCAAGCGCGGCAAGCCAATCAAGCCGCGGCAAGACCTGCAAAATTCAAGAGTAAAACGGGCAAAATGTAAAAAGCCAATTCATGGTATCCGAAATGTCATTGAATATTACATGCTATGCTGTCACGTCAAATTATATATCTTTCATATCTCATCCACTCGTCGTCTCCCCCAACTTATACCACAAACGCTTGTTTCCTCGCCGGATCAACCGTTTCAAACGTATTCATCACGTCGCCCTCTACATTCTCCTCAAAGACATTCACCTCGGTCGAAGCAAACTTCCTCGCGCTGACACCCTGCTCAAACAGCACGTCCAGCTCTGCAAACGTGCGGCCGCGCGGCTCCGGCAGGCGAAAGTAGACGTAGATGACGCACAGGAAGCAGATGCCGCCCCAGAAGAAGCCCGCGTAGTTTTTCCAGTTCCACGCCGTCGGGTTCAGCATGTACGGTGTGATGACGCTGTTGATGATGGCGACAATGTTGCTGCGAATGTGTTAGCTTCCCAATCATATACCAATGTCTAATGTGGATTTTTTTTTTTTTTCACTTACTATAAGTTTCGTCCCAAGACAACAGTCTTGATCTGCAGCCGGCGCGAAGACAGCTCTCCGACCAGGGAATAGCAAACAGTGCCGACGGTGAGCTGGTAGCAGAGAGCCCAGACGACCATGATACTGCCCGTCGCCAACGCACCCTGCTGGCGATTTTCCTCCGGCACGAGGCCCAAAAATCCAAGAATCATCAACATGGTGCACAATCCACAGAGACCATACAGGTACAGCGAGCGGCGACCGATTCCGAGCGTCATGAGCCCCCAGGCGCCAAACACGCCAACCATGTTGACTGCATACTGGCCCAGCGCAAACGAGTACGAGTCGTGGTCGCTCAGGCCAGCCTGCTTCAGAAAGTACGTCGAGTAGTTGGAGAACGAGTTGCCGCTCAGGTTCTGGATCGCCCACACCATGCACACAATCTCGGTGCGGCGCAGGTCGACACCCTTGAAGCAGTCCCAGTACGTGGCGCCTGATGTAATCTTCTCCTCCAGCGCTGTCGTGTGCACCATCATGGCGACCGTCTCATCGGGGTCAAACTCGGTCTCCTTATCCTTGCTGGTGAGGCGCAGGAGCGACTTCTTGGCCTCCTCGACCTTGCCCTGGCGTACGAGCCACCAGGGCGACTCGGGGGCAAAGTAGATGCCGATGATGAGCGGCAGCGGCCACATCCACTGAAGGCCATAGGGAATGCGGTAGGCCCACTGGTCCTGGCGCTTGAGCATGGAAAAGATGACGCCTATGCCAATCTCCTGGCCGAGGCCCCAGCAAAAGTTGACGTAGGTGGTCAGGTAGCCGCGCAGGGCGACGGGGCAGACTTCGGAGGCGTAGGTGATGGTCAGGGTCTGGAAGACGCCCCAGGGGATACCACAGAGGATCTCGGCGACGAGAAGGACCTGGACGTTGGGCGCGGTGAAGAAGATGGTGGTGAAGGCGGCGACGAGAGCGAGGCAGACCATGACGGTCCAGCGGTAGCCGAACCGCTCAGAGACGAAGCCGTTGATGAAGAGACCGATGATTTCTCCGACTTGGGCGCCCTATTCACATGTAAGTTGGCTGAAGCCCTAGCAAGCAGTCTATGAAAAGTAAACTTACATTGCTCAGACCGGCCTGCCAAGCGGCGGAGACTTCATAGTGACCAGGCGAGACTTCGTTGCCGTATTTCTTATTAAATTGGGGGAAAGCGTCTACAGATGGTTAGACTGACGGACTAAACAAGAAAGACGCCGGGATATCTCACAAAAGTTGTTGACAAGAGTCACGTCGTAGCCCTCCATGACGATACAGGTGGAGATGAGGACGCTCCAGGCGACGGCCTTGGGATAGAGACGCAGGCCCTGCAAGAGGGTCATTTTGCGCTCCTTGTCGGCCGCCGCGCGGGCGCCGTCAATGACATTATTGTGCGTGGCCTTGGAGTCGAAGACCATTTTGGTGTCTCCTGCTGAATGAGCGGCGACGTCTTCGATGGGGTGTGCGCCGAGGTCCTTTTCCGACATGCTGAGCGATGTAGGCGGATGACGCTATGTGAGTGGTGAGAAGCAGTGAAGCCGTATGAAGACAGCACTCAAAACGACAATGTGAACCAGGGGAAGAGGTAAAAGAAGGAGAGAGGAAGAAAGGAGGCCAGCGAGTCGAGTAACCCGTCGATAGCAAAAGGTCCGTCGAAGCCAACAAAGGCCCACAAGCGGGCTTCTTATACAAAAAAAAAAATTGCGGAAGTGCCACCCCGGCCCTTGTGTTTCGGCGCGGGCAGGGATCAGTTAACAGGCGGCGGTGGGCTCCAAAATCGGATACAGGCCCGATAGAAGAAAGGCTTTTGACGTCTGAATGCGTGTTGGGATGAGGACGATCAGGCCAATGGCAAAGAGGAGATTTCAGCCGTTCTCGACCGTCGTGGCTGCATGTTTTTAATGCGGATGGTTTAGCGCCTCTTTTTCCTAGGGGTGGGAGGTGTGATGTGGGGTGCATGGCGCTGTATTTTTGGAGTAACGAGGCATGTGAGCAGCCAGAGATGTGCTGTAAATGCCTTGCAAAGGGAAATAGCTGGTTAGACTTGAATAGAAGAGTAAAATCACGAGTCTCGTCTCTTTTTGCCATGATTTTATCCCTTCAACAAGGCGGAAAAAGGCATCACGTTGGGATCGTTGGCCGTCTGCAAAGTGGCGGATGGCCCCCATGCAACCCGGCCCGCCTGTCATGAGGAAGGCACGAACATGGGCACACAGCTCCTTCTGTTTTCAATTGCCGAAACAATGAAATTACCAAATAAACCCAAATAAACCAGATAAATTCAAAGTAAAAAGCGTATGACGTCTCCGTCTCTATCGAGATGCGGTAACCTTCGCCGTGCATCCATAAAAAATGCAACCGTAAATCTCATCAAGAAATACAAATTGCTTTCCTCTCGGTCTTATCTACCTACCTATGCCAAGAAGTCCTCCGAAATTTATGTGCGTTGTCTTGCTTTGCCTGGCGGGCAGAGAGAGAAAAAAATTTCACTATGCGGAGTACTCTGCGTTGCCTGGTCTACTGAGTACCTAGGTACGTACTATACTGGCGGTAGCCCGTAGGGGGGGAGAAAGCAGAGAGCAGAGGCAGTGAAGCATGTCGTCGCTGTTCTTACCCCAGAATCTTCAACGAACCCTCAAAAAATCACATCAGACAAATCGTTCCCCAATTTAGATTTGCCTAGCTTCCGTCTGGGGTAATTAAATTCAGCCTGCACGCCAGGGTTGCATAAAACGCTCTCTGCGTTTCCTGTCTCTCGCTTCGTCTCCTTGTTACGAGAAACGGGCGCAGAACTTGTTCATTCAGTGGAGATGCATTTTCCGTAACCAGCTAGCGTCGGCGTGTAAGCCCCCTATACGGCAATTCCGTCCAGCGCATCCACTTCTCGACCTCTCCTAAACCATCACAATCCCGCCGTAACCTTCCTCTTTGAGCTTATACACCCACTCATCTTCGCCGAGCGGCTTCGCCCAAGATCTGGGCCGTTCGCCGGTCCACCGATCCCCTTGTTCTTCCATATTTCTAGAAATGGAAATTTTGCGGCTGCCTCTTCCTGGATGTTGCTTCCCCTTCCCCATCAACCTGTTGGCTTTTATTAAATACCTCGTCTCCCATTGGGGCTCTTTCAATAGCCGAGGACCACATGAACTCTCCTCTCTCCTTTCCCCGGCTCGGCCCCGGATTTGACATGCACGTCCCAACGTCACATACCAGTTTATATTATGCATCATTTCCAATCCACCGAGCATCTCTTATTCAAACGCCCGTGGTTGGACTCGTTCAACTGCTGCCTAGAAACCCAACATGCGGGGAACCATGTTCACATCACCACCAGACAACCCCCGTCTAATCCACTCGGTACTATACACTACACACTATACACGACTCTCCTCTCCCCCTCATTACCCCATTCCTCCGCTCCGCCCTTTGCCGGCAGTCTATACCTTACTATACACATAGCCTCTCGCCCCATCACTTCTTCCAAAAGTCTCTCCACCACTCCTTCAGCCCAAACGCCTTCTCTCCCGCCTCCACGTGTATCTTGACATTGTCCTTGCCCATGACCTTCTCCATCACGTTCCCCTGCCCGCTCCCCAGCTGGCCCCCGAACCTCGACGACGCCGGCGCCCTGACCGCCCGGTTCTTAATCTCTGCCGCCAGCAACGGCGCCACCGTCGCAAAGCACACGGCCAGCTCCCGCTCCAGCGAGAAATACGGCTTCTTCGCCAGGTCCGGCGCCATGAGATTGTAGCTCCTCGTCATCCCGTTCAGCCGCTCTACCGCCAGCGTCATGTACTTTTCCTCCGCCCGCTCCCAGTCTGGGTCACGGAACGGCTTCGGCAGCGGTTCATCCGGCTTCAGCGTCGCGACTCCTGTCATCTCCCGCTCCAGGGCCCTCGTCGCCGCCTCCTCCGCCTCCTCCACCTGCGCCAGCTGCCTCGCCATGACCGGGTCGTCCGTCACCGCCGACGACACGGCAATCTGGTCCGCCGAGCGCTGCCGCGGGTTGTGCGCCTTCTCCGCCGCCGCGTATAGCTCCGCCCGCCGCATCTGCTCCTGCAGCGAACCGCCCCTCGACGAAATCATCCGCGCCGCGTGCCTCTTCCAGTCACTGCGCAGCCGTGCCCGGAAAGTGTTGGCCTCCCGCACCAGCTCCTGCTGCTTCTCGATCCACGGCGGCACCAGGTCCTGCCGCTGGATGATGCGGTTCATCAGGTACTCGGTCGTGTCCACGAACGGGTTGTCGGGCCGCCGCTCGCTCTCCACGCCCTTGCCCTTGGCGATGTTCTTGAACTGGCCCCGCGCGATGGCGTTCTCGATGCGCTCGTTGGCCATTGACTCAATCGCCGATATCGAGACGGGCCCCGTCCGGCCCTCGGGCTGAAACCGCTCCTGAAAGTGCTTCCGACGTTCCTCTTTCTCCTTGTCGCTGAACGCCTTGTCCGATTCCTTCATCCCCATGCCCGCGTAAGCAGATGCCCGGTCCCGCGCCGACGCCATCCTCTGCCCAGGGCTGACCACCGGCGCCCGCTTAATCCGTGTGTCGATGGGCTTCCCGCGTAGTTCCGGCTTCAGCGGCTTCTTTGCATCGTTGAGCATCCGTAGCACCGCGTCCTCCGTACTCTCCTCACCGGTCCACGGTTGATGCGACCCCGCAGGACCACCGCTATCCGTAGCAGTCCCCTTTGATGAGATGCCGGCATCTGCCAGCACCGACGCAAAGTCATTTTTGAACTTTGCGTCGGCGACCTTGTCTATGAGCTTCTGCTTCAGCTCCTCAGAAAACCCAGCGTCCTCCACCGCCTGCCGGCCGGCTCGTCCACCGGTGTAGAGCACCTCCTCGGTAGCTTCCTGCAGGCGTCGTGACAGGGGACCTAATTCTTCTTCGCCCTCTGATTTAGACTGGCTTTTCGATTCATCTTCCTTCTTGCCCGAGTTGGTGCTTGAATTGGCGTCTATGGGCTTGCCGCTGTTGCTCTGCGATGAGTATGATACGACGCGTGCGGCTCTTGACGTAGCTAGTCGCTGACAACCGCGACACGTCCGAAGAACATTGCGACCAACCGCGAAACCCATCTCTTCCGTCTATTCTGGAGTTTCTCAGCGGGGAAAAGAATTTTTTTTTGCGTCGCGTTCCTTGCGCATAACCAGGAACGCGGGTTATGTTTGCAGGAGAATTTGATGCCTGCAAGGTGTCGCCACTTGCACCAGAAACCTCAAACTTAGTCAGCTTGCCTGCGTAGCTCCGATATCCCCGGTCCTTGGATCAACGACACACTCACTACATTCACCCCAAAGTTCTTCTGAAGATACAAGTATTTTTGTTTCATGTATTTCTGTTTATAACGCTATTACATGCAGCTCAACTCGTGTATATCCAGAGCCACGACCACCACTAACAATTTAAAAAAAAAAAAAACAAATATCGTCAAAAAGGTATCATTATATGCATTTCGCCATGACAAACACACACACACACCAGAAACGCCAATTCTTCTCTGCCTCCTACCAACAACTATGAACTTCTCCTGCCATACGGTTCGAAAGGGAAAATGGCCGCAATGATGGCAGTGAGGATGAAGATGCCCGCGCACACGTACAGAGGCGCAGACGTGGACGTATCCGCCGCGGACCCGACGACCGCCGAGACGATACCCATGACTCTGTTGACGGCGACGGCTATGCCGTTACCGGTACCGCGGTGCGCGCTTGGGAGGACCTCGGGGGTGTAGGCGTACAGGGTGCCGTAGTAGATGTTGAGGACGCAGGCGATGATGCAGGAGAAGGCGACGTCCTGGACGGAGGTCTTGACGGCGGTGTAGGCGAAGAAGAAGGCCATGGTCAGCAGCGAGCCGAGAACCATAGTGTACTTGCGGCCGAAGAGGGCGGTGTTGCACAGGAGGCCGGCAATGACGGGGCCGGGGATACCGCACACGTTGGTGAGGGCATAGTTGCGCCACGTCTCAAAGGTCGAACGCTCAAACTCGCCGCTTCTGTTCTTGAGATAGGTACTGCAGAGGTCAGTTAGAATATCATGGTTTTTAATTGGTTTTTTTGGAACAAGTACTTACGGCAAAAAGACGTAGAAAAGGGGGTAGGCGAGACCGATTAGCATCCAGGAAACCCAAATCAGACTCGTCGACAGACCAATCTTCTTGGTGCAGAAAAGGCCCCGAAAGTGGATGAGCGTCTCGCCGAGGGAGAACTTCTTGCTGCTGTGCGCCGAGCGGATGGAGCCGCAGGCCTCGAGGCGCTGCAGCGTGAGGGAGCACGGGCGGTTGTACTTTTTGGCGAGCTCTTGGAAGTTTTCAACGAGCTTGGCGTCTTCGCCGGAGCTGAGCAGGTACTTGGGCGTCTCCTTAAGGCGGATGATGAAGATACGGGCGATGGACATGACAAGAACCAGAGCACCGCCAGTGAACATGGAATAGCGCCAGCCCCAGTTGTCCGCCTTCTCGCAAGGGCCGTCGCCGGAACAGTTCCACTGCGCCGGGACGAGGAACCCCCAGGCGATGAACCCGCAGATGGCCTGGCCGAAACCCCACCACGCGGCCATGAAGGTGACGAGCCACTGCTTGTCGCCGGGGAGGTACTCGAGGAAGACGGTGGTGTCCATGACGAGGTTGCCGCCGCCGCCGAAGCCGAGGACGGCGATGAAGAAGGCGAGGCTGGGCCAGCTGGGCATGGCGCCGGCAACGAGGCAGGCGACGGAGCAGATGAAGAGGGAGATGTTGAAGGCGTACTTGCGGCCGATGACGTCGGCGCTGAAGCCCCAGAAGATGGCGCCGGTGAGCATGCCGCTATAGACGGCGATGGTGAGGGCGTTTTTATAGCCGTGGGAGCCGAACTCCTTGTAGGCCGGGCCGGAGATGACGGACTGGAAGAGGAGGATCATGGAGTCGACGCAGTAGCCGAAGCCGTTGAGGAAGAAGAGCTTGAGATGGTAATTGGTCCAACCAATTTCGTCAATTGCCTATTGTCTGTTAGTTTTTGGTTTTTGCTTTTTTGTTTATTCCTTTTTGGGCTCTTTTTTCTTTTGCCACACGAGGTATCGTGCAACTCCGGCCAAGATGGCCGTGTGCATGCCGAGCGCTGGGACAAGCGCGCCCGGGGTCGCCAGCAGTGCAGGAGGGCGCAAAGCAACACTTACATTGTTGACGAGGTGCATCTTCATGTTCAGCGCGGGGTCCATGTCCTGCAGGCCGAGGATGTCCTCGCCGCTGTGCACCGAGCGCAGGTCATCGCGCAGCTCGTCGGAGAGGTGTCCGTCGTCGCCGCTGACGATTTTGTTTTCGAGGGCCGCCGGGTCGGCGGCGTCAGGCTTGTACGCCGGGGGTTCCATTGCGACAATCCGAAGGAGGCAGTTGCCTCAATTGGATATTCGATATAGATTGACGAGCGCAACCGTTGCGGCTTGCAGGATCTCGCGCTTTTATTTGCTGGATCCACGTGGGGGAGTTGATGGTACTAGGAAGCGATCGTGTCCGCTACGACGATGGTAGTGTCGCGAGTGTAAGAGCCGTTAGATGAAGACGGAAAATGTAGGGTCTTTCGAGTCGCAAAGCGTGCGCGATTCGAAGGAACAAATGCGATTTTAGGATAGAGGGAGGCGGCGGATATTGATCGCAGAGGAGCTGGTTGTCATGCGACTCGGTGGTGAAGACTGTGTGGTAGGTGTGAGTGTAGAGGAGTAGGTGTAGGTGTAGTTGTAGGTGTAGGTGTAGGTGTAGGTGTAGGTATAAGTATAGGTTTGACGTTATTCAGAGAAAACAATGCTGTAGGTCCGAGAGAATAAAAGAAAGGAGGAAAGACAAAGTAAAAGCAAAGAGAAGAGGAAATCCCAGGAAGAGGAAACTGGCCACGAGACGACCACCAGCAAGAAAAACGTGGGCGGGGGAGGGGGGGGGAGTATTTCAAGGATCCGAGGGTGTTGGGGAAATTGATTGGCAGCCAAGAAGATCGCGCCGTCCATTGCTGTTTCTAGCCCGGGAGGCTAGCGACGGAGAGAGACAGCAGCTGCATCGTTGACTAGTAATCTGTAACTCGTTGGCTAGTGGTTCACCGCAGTATGTAGGCGCTCCATGGCCAGCCTGGTATTTCCTGCGCTGCTTTGGTGCTGCTTTTGCTGACCATGATGGGTGGCCAGTTTGGCCGTATTTGGAGTTGCTTTCCGGACATGGCTTGGTAGTTTGTGTTTAGTTAACTAGCGGCCAGCCTCGCAGGAGAACCCCGGTCGGTAAACTGCGCTCTGTACGCCGTACTATGTATGTACCGTGTCTGTTGTCCAAAACGCCGCCTCCAAATACATGCATATACCACATACATACTCCATACATGCTCTGTACAAATATCCCCGAACCGCCCCCCAAAAAGGTCGTCTTGGCCCTTGCAAGTGGCAAAGCCTCAGAGGGGCGTTCTTGCCCCAAAGCTGGCTGCAGCCTGTCTGTGTTTCTGTTAGCGGGTTACTGGGCGGGCGTCCCCACGCTAAAAGAAAAGCCCCCCCGTGCTTGTCAGCCGCCGTTGTGATAGGCCGAGACTGGACCTCTTCTCTTGTCTTTCTCGGCCGCTCCTTCAGCTTCACTCAGATTGTCACTTTTGGAAGTAGGGGGGGGGCGCGCCAGGCTCCGTTTTCCTCCAATTGCGGGCGGGCCGAACACAATGTAAAAAGCTGGCTGGCCTTTTGCTGACGCTTTGTACACCGTACCGTTCTCTATACTTCGTACCGTAGTTTAACTTGCAATTCCAACTCCCCTCCCCGGTGGGCTTCTTCTCCCACTCGTCTCTCGGCGCGCCGAGCTATTGCAAACCACTATGCCTATTGGGCATTTAGTTCTTGGGCCCTCGCCGCTCATCTGTTGGTGGCTTTTGGGTCTCGTCTTCCATTGTCCTGGTCGCTATTGGCTGCTGCCAGCACACATGGGCAGGCCAGGCAAAGCAAGCTTCAGTCCAACATGTGCATGTGCATGTGCATGTGCGTGTGCCAGCCTGCTCTCTTCTTTGTCTTTTTCCGGATTTTCCATTACATGTCCCGTGTCCCAGTGTTGTAATCACAACACGACTCCGTACGGTGACAAACGCACGGTTCTCAATGGGCCCATCTCGTTTTTTACAGATACCTTGATCTCAACACGGGGGTTCCCACTGCGTTCAAAAAAAAGCTTATTACCACGACCAAGTTATTTACAACGAGCCAGCCCGTCGAACCCTCGTCATCGCCGTATGTAATTTATACCGTGCCTCTCAAACATGCATCACAAAGCAAAAAGTATGTACACGTGCCGTTGTCCCGCCCTGCCCTGCTCGCCTGGAACACCCGTCATCGTGTTAACGAGCCCACGGCTTCACCGAAGTCTGGCCGAACCTACCCTAGCAAAAGTACTCCCGTACCTCTTTCAGAAATCGGCCACCGCCGACCCGCAATTTATTGCGACGTCAGTGGCTGTCGCGCTGGCTCCTGTGTGGCGCGCGAAACCCTCCGCCAACAATTAACACCAGCCCCAAGTCAGGAAAGTGCTCGGCCACCACGCGCGCGTTGGCGTTGAGTTGATCTGCGCGTCAGACCGTTGCCCGCCAGCCAGACGCTGCGCTACCCTGCATGTCAACTCGAGTTGCACGACATTGCGCTACGCCGGTGTACACGACATGTAGGCCGCGGGATATAGTACCAGAGCTGATAATTCAACAAGGGGGTGTATACGTCTTTTTATAGTTGCAGGTTATTCGTGTGCGGTGACGAGGTCTTGGCCGAACTATAGGCTCAGCTTACGCACTGAGTGCAAGCACACGGTGCTCATTACGGCCAGCAAAAAGGCACATAGCACACAAAACCAAGAGCATAGCAACTGACAGACAGGGCATCATCGCACAGACAAGAATAGACAGCACCTGGCAAAAAAAAAAACGAAAAATATATATATATATATAATAATAATAATAAAAAAATCTGGCCCATAGCCTCCAATCCAGCCAATACACAACCTCATCAACTGCCAAAAAGTGCAAAAAAATCAGGTCACGGTGGGGATCGAACCCACAATCTTCTGGTTCGTAGCCAGACGCCTTGCCATTTGGCCACGCGACCGATGTTATTCGATGGAGGATCTTGCGTTATTTGGCACTACAAACCTCTCAAAGCCCCGGCAGCTCCAGTCGGTGGGGTTCACGGGTAGCTGGGCGTCATAACGCTGGGAGCTGCAGCTCTCCCGGTCGCGCATACGTCAATCTCGCCCAGGCTTACCGCGAACCCAACAGCCGCAAACACCCCCCCCTCTCGACCCCCAGGCCCCTTGAGCATGCGGCCGCGCACCTAGCCATGGACATTGATCTCATTGACGGCTTCAACCCGGCCAACCAGCTGGCGGCCAATGAACACGACCAGGCCATCTTCACCGTCGAGGGCGCGCAGCTGGGCTTCTCCGTCACGGCCGACTTTGTCGCCGCCCAGGTCGCCAACGATGTCATGGTGCTCGCGCTCTCCAACGGGAGGATCCTGCGCATAGACCTTAACCGACCCGAGGACATCGATGGTATGTTGCCGTGCCGGACTCGCGACCGCGGTGGCTGCTTGTCGCTGTTGCTAACCCCCTCTTCGCAGACATCGATCTCCCCAAGAAGGCGTCGGAGACCGGCGTCATTCGGCGCATGTTTCTCGACCCGACAGCGTCGCACCTCATAATATGCACGTCTCTAGGCGAAAACTTCTACCTGCACTCGCAGTCACGGCAGCCCCGACCCCTCGGAAGACTACGCGGCGTCTCGATCGAAAGTGTTGCCTGGAATCCTTCGCTGCCTACAGCCTCGACCCGCGAAATCCTCATCGGCGCCTCAGACGGCAACATATACGAGACGTTTATCGAGGTGTCCAACGAATTCTACAAGAAAGAAGTCCGACACCTAAAGAACCTGCACAAGCTTCCCGACGGCCCCATCACCGGCCTCTGGGTTGACAACTTGGACGGGCGATCAGACCTGCGCAGGGTCATGATTGCCACTCAGAGTCGGCTTTTCCATCTTGTTGGCAAAATCGGCCAAGGCAGCGACGGTAGCGGCTCAGTGTACACCCGCCTATTCGAATCGGAACACCCCATCATCCACGAGATTTCGCGCAATTCAGCAGCTGCCAAGTCTTGCCTGGCAATCTCCCCCGATCCGCAAGATACCGACCCATACCAAGACAAGAGCCAGGAACGTACGTTTGCGTGGCTTTCGTCAAACGGCGTTTTTCACGGCACGCTGCTGCAGTCCCCGGCCGAGCAGACACTCGGCTCCAAAGTATATGCCGAATCAAAGACGCTCTCCCGCTCTCAGATTGCGACCGATGCGTCAGGGAAGAAGAAACCTGGACCGGACCATATCGATGCCGCGGCCCTCACCAAGTGGCACATCATCTGCCTCCTTGGCGGTCTTGTCGTCACAATCAATCGCCTCACAGGGCAGATGGTATCTCAGCACGACGTCCTTCCCAGTGGCCAGACAGCCATCGGGTTCGCAGCAGACATGCAAAGATATACATTCTGGCTCTTCACGAACCAAGAAGTCTTTGAAATCGTGCCACACGACGAGGACCGCAATATTTGGCAGATTTTGATGGAAGGGCAGCAGTTCGAGGCGGCACTCCAGCAAGCTCGTGGCCAGGACCAGAAGGAGACTGTCGCGGCATCATACGGTGACTACATGGCCAAGAAAGGAAACTGGACCGAAGCGGCGGCTTTATACGGAAACAGCAACAAGCCATTCGAGGACGTTGCTCTGCGTATGATTGACAATAACCAGCACGATGCACTGCGCAGTTTTCTGCTTACCAAGCTAGCCGCCACAAAGCGAACGGCGACAATGCAAAGGATGATGCTTGCGAGCTGGCTGATTGAGATATTCATGGCCAAACTCAACTCCCTCGACGACACGATTGGCACACGCGCCGAGCTGTCCGAGTCGCTAAACGCCTCGGAGTCGCAGCGACTCCTCCAGAACGTGAGAAAGGACTTCCAGGACTTTGTCGTTCGCAATAAGAACGACTTGGACAAGAAGACAGTCTACGATATAATCAGCAGTCATGGACGAGAGGAGGAGCTTCTATACTATGCCAACTCCGTCAACGACTATCAATATGTCCTTTCGTACTGGGTGCAGCGCGAGAACTGGGTCAAGGTGCTGGATGTTTTGAAGAGACAGACCGACCCAGAGGTGTTCTACCGCTACAGCACCGTCCTCATGACACACGTAGCACAAGAAACGGTGGAAATCTTGATGCGACACCCAGACCTCAAGCCCAGAAGCTTGATACCGGCGCTGCTAGAATACAGTCTATCGAATCCGAACGAGCCCAGCGCGCAAAACCAGGCAATCCGCTACCTGAACTACGCAATTCACCAGCTCAATTCGAAAGATTCTGCCATCCATAATACCCTCATCTCTATATACGCCTCAAACCCATCCAAGGATGAATCGGGGTTGTTGTCATACCTGCAAGCGCAAGGCGACGAGCCGCGTTACGACCCAGACTTTGCGCTGCGTCAGTGCATCCAGCATCACCGCACCCTCTCGTGCGTCCACATCTACACCAGCATGGGCCAGTATCTGCAGGCTGTTGACCTCGCTCTCTCCCACAACGAAGTAGAGCTCGCAGCCGTTATTGCAGACCGGCCAATCTCCAACCCGCAACTGCGTAAGCGACTCTGGCTAGCTGTTGCCCGCAAGGTCATCGCCCAGTCTGACGGAATCAAGTCTGCGATTGAGTTCCTGAGGCGCTGCGAGCTGCTCAAGATCGAGGACCTGATCCCGTTCTTCCCCGATTTTGTCGTCATCGACGACTTCCGGGAGGAGATTTGCGAGGCCTTGGAGGACTATAGCCGCAACATCGACGACCTCAAGAAGGAGATGGACGAGTCGTCACAAACGGCGGCAAACATCAAGCTGGACATCGCGGCGCTAGACCACCGATACGCCATCGTGGAGCCGGGCGAGAAGTGCTACGTCTGCGGACTACCCCTGCTCAGCAGGCAGTTCTTTGTCTTCCCGTGCCAGCACGCCTTTCACTCGGACTGCATGGGCCGCAAGGTTCTGGAGCAGGCGGGCGTCGGCAAGTCGGGGAGGATCAGGGAGCTACAGCTGCAGATCCACAAAGGCCTTGTCAGCGGGGCGAAGAGAGAAGCTGTTGTCGCAGAGCTGGACTCTCTTGTCGCGTCTGCTTGGTAAGTACCCTCCCTCGATCATCAATAATTCATGCGAAGCTAACAGCTGTGCAGTATTCTTTGCAGCGACTTTGCGATCAAGCAAATCGACGAGCCTTTCATCGCAGAGGGCGAAGCGGACGAGTGGGTGTTGTAAGGGGTGTCACTGGGCATGTGGGAAATACTATGTAGCATACTGTTTACGAAGCGTTAGTGGTTGAGACGCAAGTTTTCCCACTTGTACAACATGCAGAGTTGAAATTTTGGTCTTTTTATACTATATATTCATATCTTATTCGTAGGAGAGAGAGAGAGAAAGCGTCATTTATAGCCACCCTGCGAAACTGGAGTTGATATTAATACAGACATTTGGTAACGTCCGACTTTGACTTGGTCAGCATGAGAACAGAGATGACGAAGCCGTAGAGCCCGAGGACCTCGGAGAAGATGAGGATGAGGACCATGCCCATGTACAACCGCGGCTGCTGCGAACTTGCGCGGACTACGACGTGATGTTTTTTTTTGTCAGCAATGCATTATGATGTCTTTAAGAAAGCGAAGACTAAGGGGTATGCATGTGCTCACCTCCCGCATCGCCGACAATGCCAATCGAAAACCCGGCAGCCAGCCCGCAGAGCCCGGCGGCGATGCCCGCGCCGAGCTGCATAAACGCCGTGTGCAGCGCCGTCTTCTCCGCGATGCCGGGGATCATGACGACGCAGACGACGAGGCCGTAGATGGAGAGGATCTGGGCCATGACGGCGCAGAGCGTGTTGGGCATGAGGCGCTCCGGGCGGAGGATGCCCGCGGCGAAGATGCCGGCCGAGGGCTTCGCGGTGCCGTAGGCGGCGCCAAAGGTGGAGAGGACGATGGCGAACGCGCAGCCCATGGCGCTGAAGAAGCTCTGAACGGAGATTAGGGCCCCGTTATTGAAAAGAATACTCGAAGACTTGATGGATAAGCGTGACTTACAGCATAGGCTGGACTGCAAAGGCATGGGTTAGATATTGCGACGGTCTCATATCATTCCAGCAATGACTTACCATCTGTCCATACTCGCAATAATTTCATAGTCCATATTTTCGAGCAATCCTCACAGGTGCATGTCACAGATGCATGTCAATGTTCAGATTATCTGGCTACATTTTGATGCAAGGACTCAGCTTCGCTTATAAGTGAGTGAGGCCGCCAGCCTTCTGCACTGCATGATGTGATTTACTATCCGCCCGAATCAACGAACAAGCCTCTGGTAGGCAGCGAGATAAAATCGAGGCGTGTTACTCTGCGCTTTTTTCTGTATCAAGCAGGGTACGGGATCCGAGAGCTTCCCGAAAGTGTCTGCCTGGAGACGGGCGCAGTGGGCAGATACCCGGCTGTGAGGCTTAGGCACCAGTATTCAGCTGCTGCAACTAACAGCACAACACGCTCGATGACGTGAATACTACTCCGTAAAATGGTTCTATTTTTTCTGTAATAGAGGGCTTGGGATTACACGGCCCATTTTCGACACTTTCTCTGTATCGCTGTCCTGCTTGCTCACAGCCACTTACACATCTCGCCTCACCGGCAGACGCCAGCAACAATAAGCACAGTCACGCGCCAGCAAACCTCACCCATCCAAATATCGATTCCATTAAAAATTGATTTCAAGTCCCGCCGATGCATTGTCAAACCGTCAGTGTCGTTCTCTGCCCTCGCCGTCACCCACATCATGTTTCGCAGCGGTGGGGGCCGCGCCAATCGTGAGACGCCGCCGAGACAGGTGAGAGAGCGGCCGCCTCTCCATTCATGCAACGGGGGGAGCCGCGGAGAACAGACAGCAAAAGTCACTTTCCGTACCTGCAGCATCTCAAAAAGAGTGACATGAGTTAAAATAGCAATAATTCCTTTTTCATCCCTATTATCGCCCACGTACTGGTTTGAATGCGAGGACGTCGACATTTTTTTTGCCCGATCGAGCAGACCCGGGCAGCTGAGGGTAGGTTCTTGTAGCCTCGCATAATGAAATATGGCAACGCCCACCGTCTACACCAGAAGCCGCATGGATCTACATGCCTATATATAAATGATTTACATTGAGCCGCCTGAGAGCTCGCTAGCCAGACTCACCGTCCAGAATGCTAAAAAAAGAAACTTTCCCCCAAGTTTTCTCCTCCGCCTGACCAACAGCGGACTACTTCCTTCTACACGAACCGTCTCGAAAGAAGGCAGCAGTCAGACGGCTTCTGCCGCGCAAGAAGGAATGAGGGAGATAATCGTCACCGGCACCCCCGCCCAACCAGCGTCGCAGCGGGAGCTTGTCCGTCCCTGCAGAGGCGAAGCGTTTCTCCCCCACTGCCAAAACTCACCCCAGACGTCGGGCTTCTCTGGCCACGCGTCAGAAGCTCGGTTTCGCCTTTGGCGTAAGTCTCCGCAGCCGTTCGGATCCAGCGCGGGTAAATGTGTGCCAAAGTACTGCGGCAGAAAAGTAAGAGAGAGAAAAGAGTGTCGGTCGGTGCTTACCCGTCCTCTTGGTTTAGTCGTTTTGAAATACGAGCTGCATCCCTTGGTGGCTTTCAAAGCCTCTGACGAAACGCTCTCATCGAAAGCGACAGAAATTCCTAACTCTCCATGCCTTTTTTTCACTTTTTTTTTTCATATCTAAGTCGCCTATAGACGATCTCGCAACTCCTTTTGCCTTTAAGAATTAGAGTGCCCGTATTGTCCGAACCTTCGATGCGACCTTCCACCATTATCTCTTCACCTCCGCTAAGCTAAACAACACGGCCTTCGCTCCTTGGTTCCTGCACAGACATCTCATTTGACTTTTCTTTGCCGGCTATCCGATGAGCTACCAAAAAATAAGAGCGCGCGAGTCTGTGCTTTGCCGACTCTCTTCTTTCTAGACTTACCACCTTTTTTGTTTTCTTGCTCGCTGCGTCAGTTCATCCTCGACCTCCCCAGGAAGCTCGTGCTGCACGTACGTCACCGGATACCCGCCGGCCTTGCACTAGCAGGCAGCTTTATGCGAGTTGGTCCGCACAATATTCTGTGTCCAATCTCCTCATATACGGAATAAGCAATCGATTGTGTTGGGCAGCCACCAAGCCGCGTTGGGTTACTTGATTGCAGTGTCGCAGATCGGATCAATCTAGAGCTGAGGCATAGCTCCCCAGCATTGCGCATCGGTCGCTACAGAAACCCAATCTTCTCAAATGATACTGGAGAAGCTGTGAGATTCAGCACAACCCTCGAGATATCGCTTGCACGCCTCGAACGGTAGACCCGTCAGCTCGGCTCGCGGGGGAGCGGCATCGCGCACGAGCATGCGCTGGCATACTTCCGCCGCTGCGCTATTATGCATGCTATTTTGCGAGTCTGAAGGACGGGTGACTAGGGCTCGGCAACAAAGAGAGCCTCGAGTTGTCCAAATACCGCTCCAGCGCAACATTATTGAGGACCCTGTTGTCCATGACAGACAACGTCTCGTGAGGCGCAAAGGAACGGTTCAAGCGAATGCTGACAATCTGGTAAGTCTATCAACCAGCTTTCCTTCTGAAATACGTTAACTCTGGCAAACAGCAAACGCTATACTTCCTCAATACCACAATTGGTACACCACCTCAGGAATTGCGCCTTCATCTCGATACTGGCAGTAGCGATCTTTGGGTCAACACGCCAAATTCAGATCTATGCCAATCAGTATCTGGAATATGCAGTGCATCAGGCACCTACGAGGCAAACTCATCATCGACCTACGAATATGTGAACAGCGATTTTAACATTTCCTATGTTGACGGGTCGAGCGCAGCCGGCGACTACGTTATGGATACCTTTCGGTTCGAAGACGTCGAAATACCCAGTTTTCAATTCGGCATCGGATACACGAGCAGTTCTGCACAAGGAATCTTGGGATTGGGGTATCCCACAAATGAAGTACAATCTGTACGGTTAGGACAAATGCCTTATGACAACCTTCCTGTAAGGCTAGTCTCAGATGGGCGCATTTCTACAAATGCATTCAGCCTCTGGTTGGACGAGCTGAACTCAACAACTGGAAGTCTATTATTCGGAGGCATTGATCGATCGCAGTACACAGGAGATCTTGTTACTGTCCCAGTCCAAAAGTCGGGTTCTACATATCGTGAATTCTTCATCACCATGACCGGACTCGACATCGGATCGGCCAATATCGAGGATGACATGGCCATGGCCGTGCTGCTCGATACGGGGTCTTCTCTCACGTATTTACCGTCAGATGTGACCAACGAGATTTACGAACAAGTCAATGCAACGTGGCACGAGCAAACCAGGAGTGCGATTGTTGCCTGCGCCCTCAGCCGAAGCAATGAGAACGTTACGTTCCACTTCAGCAAACCCGCAAAGGTATCAGTTGCCATGAAGGAGCTCGTTTTACCAATTGCTTCTGCAAATGGAAGACGGCTCAAATTTCCGAATGGCGAAGAGGCTTGTCTTTTTGGAATATTCCCAGCCGGCAATGGCGCGCATGTTCTTGGCGACACATTTCTTCGCAGTGCATATATCGTCTATGATATGCAGAACAATGAAGTGTCTCTGGCGCAGAGCAACTTCGACGCCAAACCCAAGGGTGCTGATGTGGTGGAGATTGGCAGTGGAAAGAGGCCTTTGCCCGATGCCACGAGGGCCGCTAATCCTGTAAATGCCGTGTCTGGTCTTCCCGCACATAACGATGCGACTCAAACCTTGCCGCCGAGGAAGTACTACATGGCAGCCACCGTTGCTATCGTGACAGTATATGTGGCAGGATGTTTCTGATTAGTTACATGAAGTCGATTATACGTACAGCATTTGCATGGCGTTTTGCATTAGACAGGCGGGATTTTGCAACCTAGAATTCTTTTACGATTAGCCTTTATTAGCATCATCAGCCAATTTATGGATCATCTTTTACCTATTATGCTATTACTCGCTTCTCGTTGTATCATAAGACGGCGCTCACGGCGCTGCCGACCCGGCACCGACGCGACCCAAAAATCGCTGACATCCTCTTCGTGGGAGACTACAAAATGACCATCTGCTGTCGGACTTACCCGGCCGATAGCCCTGTACCGGAGATAAACAGAGATGATCTGATTAAATCGTCATAATTATGTTGGCTTCCAAAGTTCCCTGTGCAATAAATACCCAAGGTCTACCCATTGTGTAAATCCGCACAAGTAGCCAGCCAGTCACGCTCACTAGCCGTTTCTGCGCCTTTAACTCTATATCCTCTGACGACCTATTACTTTCAATATCCTGAACGACGGTGAGAGATATTGGCAGGAAAACAGCTTAAAGTGTTAAGAAAAATTGGTTAGAATATGATGGCCTTCGTGGAATCAACCGCCAGCTGGCTCCTCAAGAACCAGCGCGGTCGCGACGACAAGGTCTTCACCAAGGGCCCAGCCTTTGACGGAATCGACGCCACCATCTCCGTCGCGTCGCCCGACTGCGGCGCCTCCGGCGCCACGTTCGACAGGGAATACACGGCCGACGCCGAGGACTCCACGTACCGCTTCCCGGCGCTCAAGTGGGACGTCGAGGACGCGGCGGTCGCGGCCCGCGTGCGCGAGTGGCTGGTAATTTCCGAGGACCCAGACGCGCCGACGCCGACGCCCATCTGCCACGGGTGAGTTTTTTTGAGCCATGTGCATTCTTGTTTTTTTTTTTTTTTTTTTTTTTTTTTTTTTTTTTTTTGGGAGGGGGTGTGATAGCAAACATTAGAGCGGGTGGTTGTGGGTTAGTTAG